>JAJJWW010010227.1:0-88085 GCA_023531295.1 Papaver armeniacum | reverse complement strand
GGAACAATGTTTACATGTGTTCTAAGGAAGTAAGTTCATAAACTTGTTTGTGGACCGAAAAGGAAATTGCCAGTGTTATTGGTTTTGTTATTCATTGCATATCTTATGAACAACCAATGCGTGTGATGTAGTATAACCGCCTCAAAACTTGTTGTGTTCTTGGTAGAGTCAACTTCAAAAGGCCTGACTTATGTATTGGTATAACTTTTATTAGTAAAACCGATCTTAAGTAATCACTCCGTGGTATGATCGGATTTTGTATGTCGACCTTTTAATGGAAAGGGAAACGATCCTTGTAAGGGAAAGGGAACCGATCCTAGTAAGGGGTGCGTACATCAAGGGAACCGATCCTTGTATGGGGTGCATCAAGGTTTATAGCGAAAGGGGAACCAATCCTATGGACATGTGAAACACATATAAGTTAGATACCATATATATGTGAGGAACTGATCCTAGTACCTAGTAAATTGAACTTTTGGGATGCTAGTGTGACTATGCACAGTACTCACATGAAGGTAGAAATCAAACATGTTTTGGTAGAATCGTAAACCCATGATTGTGATTGAATGTTGGTTTGATCAATCACATAGTTCTTGAAAAGTCGATGAACCAATTCTAAACTTGTTTGGAAGTGTGGCAAATTGGTTTCAAGGTTGTAAGTGTGAAAAGAACTTACAAAGTTAAGATGTCGACAAACTTTGAACACGTCTTTTCTGAATGTTTATTTCTATAATTTTTCAAAGATATTCTTTAACGGTAAGGAAGAGAATCCCAGGATCGAAACATTAGTAAGTTAAGAATATTTTAATTAAGGTTATTAATTTCATTTTGTAGGGAAATTACGTAATTAGTAATGTGCATTTACTAATAAGATTTTCCAGAGATTTCGATCGGTATTTTTGGACGAGCATTTCCGGGGAATTATGAAAACCGAATTTGTGCTTTTATGAATATCTTGAGAATATTTTCGGTTTGGAAATTCCTTAGTGTCCAAACTTCCTTGTCTATAAATACCACGAAATTTGCCTTTCTAGCAAACTAATCCTTCGTAACAACAAATTTACTCTTTTGTTGTTGTTACTGGTGTAGCCGCCTATTCGGAGAGGAGAGTAACCTAATTAGCCGCTCTTACGGCCGCTCGATTTAAAGTCTTCTTTGGGATTGAGAAGCTCTAGCGCGACCCGTTGGTGGGAAACTAGATAATTGCGGCTTATCTTTGTTTTCGATTGATTTGATTGACTAACGGTGGTTGAAATTTGATTGCGCCTAGTTTTTTTATTCTTGAGAATCTTCTCTTTTGATATAAGATTCACTCAAACTAGTTCAGAGTTTCGACAGGGATCTTTAGACTGTTGTTAGTTCTAAATACGATCTTGTGATAATCCATTGTTAACATACTGTGTTCTGTGCGTGATTGATCACAAGAGATTCAAGTGATTGTGTGCAGGTTTTTATTGAAGATTTAAGAAGATTTGAAGACAAAGAAGATATTGAAGACCTGACTTGGGTTTTATAATCTTTGGTGTGCACAATACTTGTTTCTTAAAAGAGGATCCAATTAATAATCGGTTTATCCTTGTGGTAGATTGGATTGATTAATTGAGTAGATCGGCATCAATACGTTTCCTTGTGATTAAAGGTATTGATTGGCTTAATCTTAAACGATTACCTTTGGGTGATTGAACATAAGATAGATCTAAAGACCCGACGAAGGAGTTTATGTTAAGACAAACAGAAGAGCCTTTGTCTGACTCATATCACTTGGTTGAATAGAGTTGATACCAAACAGATTTGTTGTTCCTTTCTTTGTTTGGAATACGAATCAAAGGAATTGTTCCAAGTATGACTTATTCACAAGTCGGAGGCGTGGGAATAGACGGAACTAAGTGAACTATAGGGTTAGTTACTTAGTCTCAACTATACTAAGTTAGGTTTAATTTTGTGTAGCGGCAATCACGAGAGTATTCAATTACGGACAAGGTCCCGGGTTTTTCTGCATTTGCGGTTTCCTCGTTAATGTAATCTTGTTGTGTCATTTACTTTTATTTTCCGCATTATAATTGTTTTATTATAATTAAAGTAAATCACACAAACGTTAATTCGTATTTACTTGATAAGCAATCCTATTGTGTTTGGGTAAGTCTGAAACTTTGTATCAAGTAAACATACTTTGTTGTTGTATTGTCTCGATCTCATATCCATAGACGATCACACGAAGGGTGAACCGATTAGTTGTATTGTCTCGACTCGGTCCATAGACAATCACTTTCGGAGAAAGGAATTATAGGTAGGAAAAGTTTTAGCTCGAGGTATATTTGGGTATCTTCGTATTTTCAATTGGTATCGGAAGCGAGGCAAACACGAAAAGATATAACAATGCGTGTTTGGTGCGATCCAACCTATAAGAATTGAATCTAATGAATGATTCATTTAATGTAAAGCAAGACATCAAGAGTTCTGAATTAACACTTGATGATGGCATCTACGATTCAATATCTGAAGAAATCATCTCTAGAGATTCTACGAGACAACTTAATCTTGTTAATAATGTAGAAACCGATGATGGACCTGAAAATACGTCTACGAGAGGGTTAGATGAAATTTCCGATGATGATAACTCAGATTTTGAACAAAAGTAGAAGAGGATATCTCAAAATACTCTAAACTCTGGAACCTTTGAAAAATCAAAAGCCGAGATCTTGATTTCGTTGGTCTTTGACTCCTCTTTGTCGAGAGAACAAGAAATTAAAGAAGGTTTTTCAAGGATATTATATTGGTTACCAAACCATTGATTATCTTCTTAAAGATCATACGAACGATCTAAATTATAAGAAATTAGAATGTGAAAATCTTCGAAGAGAACTGTTTTTGTCGGAAAAGAAACGTGTTTGAATCGAAACTATGTTTAATTCTCGCCAAGTACAGGTCTTGAAGAAAAAGCTGTGCTAGTCTCTCTCAAACAAAATTGTTAGAGAAAGAGTGTGATGTTGCTCTTGAAAAAATTCATTTGTTGGAAGAAAAACTTGTTGAATCTCGATGCAAGGATTAACTCTCAACAAAGAGTTTTGAAGAGAAAGAAGGTGTATATCTCTCACGAGAAAAACGCCTTGAGGCTGATCTAGCTTGCTCTTGATAAAAATCAAGACGTTGGAATAAGAAAATTTGGAACTGAAAAAATCCAATGAAAGCTCAAACAAGTTAACATCAATGTTAGTAGCAGTAGAAATCATCGTGATACACGAGGATTGGGCTATAAGGAATAGATGCTTCAAATATTAGCAAAGAGGTAAAATTTGTTAAAGCTACAAATTCTTGTCAATCGGAGGCTTCCATTGATGACAAACTTGCTCCTATTTCTTGTAAAGAAGAAAAGTCCATCAAGCCTAAGAATAGTGTTCAACCAAAGAAAAAGAATCAAAGAGAGCACTTACGCTAAGAAGAAGAAGAACACTCATCGAGCTCCAATGCAGGAGGATCCACAAAAAGGTAACACTAAAACTCATACTTCGTATATTTATACTAAGCATTGTTATTATTGTGGTAATAAAGGACACATGCAATGGGGATGCAAAGTTCGTAAGATGCAAGGTGCACTTTATTTTGTATCAAACGAATTGGATAAGTTTTCTCCTCATAAGAACTCAGATCGTTATTGTCCTAAGTTTAGGCTAAAGAATTATTATAATGATAGTTCAAATTGTTCATATCAGTCGACAAGGTCATCTCATAAAATACCCAATTATAGAAAGAGAGATGACGTTTCAAATGCAAAGACAAGATCTGATGTTCCAAATTGGAGAAAGGGTGCTTCGCAAAATATTCAGAAGGACAATGATCTTAATGGTATTATGAAGGAGAAAGCTTCTCTGTGAAACCCAAATCTAAATGGGTCCCTAAGTCCTCCATAGCCAAGAAGGGACCAAAAGTTAGTCACAAAAATGACTCTCAAAATTGTTAATTGTTGGTGACAATAATTACAAGAGTCTTCTTCGAAAGACTAAAGAAAGACATTATGTACGAAATTTCTTGTACTAGTAAAGATTGTGATAATGACACTCTTCATCACAAGTCAAAGAAGAAAAACAAGAGATGGAACAAGAGAAAACAAACCAAGCAAGAGGTCAAGAATGATGATTCAGTCTTAGTCACTCGTGACGAACAAGACAAGGATCAACTAAACACAACCTAGTTGTGTTAGAATGTGCATGCTCACCTTGGTGCTCAATCTTTTGAAAGGTGAGGAAGCACATGAAAAAACTGAGCACATGGTCCCTCGATTATTAAATGAATAATTAACATCTTTAGGGAGATTTATTTTCTTCTATACTCATACCTTCTCTATCTATTTTTGAGCTTTTGATAGAAATGGTAATTTTGAGTTGATGATGTTGATATATACTGATCATATATGTGTAGCTCTTGCTTTTGTGGTTAAACGAGCCAAAAAATCTTTTATGGGATGTTTGATTTCGGCTTTACTACGTTAATATTCGATCTCATATATTGTGAACCCTCATGGTTTGGGTGACTTTTTGATTTAGCGGATTAAGTTCTAGCCCTTGTAGGTAGGCTTTATCAAAGGATTATGAGGGGTTGTAATAGAAACAATATGTGAAAAAGTCACAATATCTTTGAATCGGTTTTTGGTTAAGCATAAAAGCATATGTGTTTCGATGGTTTTCAACTTTTGCTTGCAATTGTTAAAACCAGCTTTTCAACCTTTCTCTGGTAAAGTTTGAGGTGTGTTGTTATTCTTTTGTTCACGCATAAGGATGACAACGTGATGATATTTCGATATCAATTCTCCCTGAACAAGATGCAATCATATTGGAGAAGTGGATGTGAAATTTGAGGTAACAATCTTGTTAGTTAATTGTTTTCTGTTTAAGAAAAGTCTCGAGTTTCTATTATATATATTTGTTGCTTTTGCTTAACAAAATTTCGGTTCAATTGATATTTATTCCATGATGTGTGTGTGGATGTGTGTTTCAATTGGTTCCTTAAGAAAACTATTGTTATCTTGATTTATTGTGTGGTATCAATTGTTTAGGCTTACAAAATTTCGGTACAATTGATGTGTGTGTGTGATTCAATTGGTTTCAGTTAAGAAAAACTATTGTTATCTTTCTTTTGTATGGTATCAATCGTTTAGGCTTACAAAATTACGGTGCAAATGCGGTTCTTATAATGTCTATGTTGTTTCAAATGCTTCCTATTGAGGTGAATAATTATGCAAGTTGATTTATTTTGTTTTGTATGAATTATTTATGGCATAATGAAATAATATGTGTACGGGATGAGTTGTTTAGTCCAATTCGATTCCGGATAAGATAAACTAAGTTAATTCTGATCTTAGTTAGACTTATCGAAGTGAGGTTTCGGTTATTCAAGTCTAATCGAATGCCTAAATAAGAAATGCTAGTTAACTAACCTAGTACTTGTCTTGTTTAAAATTGAAAGGTTTAAGTTTATGGATAATTAGAACTCAAGAGAAAAATGGAGTTTATCTTTATTTTGGTCTTATCGAATTAAGCGGTTGTTTTTGAACAATCGGTTTAGCAAAGGGACTAATATGCTTAGTTGTTTTTGGTTTGCTAAACTAAATTGGAAAAATTGTTTCGGGCAATTGTTTCCTTGGTAATATATCAAAATAAGACTACTTGTAGTTTCGGTTTGATATTGGTTATCGAAACATGATGTGTGGAACCCTCGTGCCTAACTCTACGGAGTTTGCAAGTTTATTCCAGATTTGTAAGATTCTTTTCGTGTTGTCCTTTATTTTTTTTTTTTTTTGTCATTTTTGTGACAAAAAGGGGAGAAATATATGGAGTAAACAGGTGATGCTGGCATTGATATTTATGTTGATTGGCATCGCTAGGGAAAAGAACATTGGTACTTGAATGTTTTTTATCTAACGAAATAGTGAAAGCACAGACTAAGGGGGCGCAACATGTCATATGTTTGGTATAACAAAGATGTGCTGATTGAATATCCACCTATCTTCCTTAGGGGGAGTAATAGCTTTGTTATTATAATGTCAACAACGACATTTTAAAGGATTGAATGTAAGCAATTTCAATTCTTTGTCTTTGTTGAATCGGGAATCAAGCGGATTGTAATGAATTATTGTAATTTGTTTATCCATATGATGTAAGAGTTTTGTCACTAAAATTGACAAAGGGGGAGATTGTTAGAGCATGGCTCGGTTGAACCCACCAAGCGTTGGTATGTCAATTTTGGTTGTCATATTTTAGTGAATCAAAACTCATATTAAGAGTCGCTTGATTATGTACTAGAGTTAAACTTCGTATAGGTTAGCTTGAAAGTATTAGGATATGAGACATTACAAGTATTGCGAAGACTTTAAGATGTGAAGAATCAAGGAGCTACAACGACAACAATCATCCTTCCACTTGAGGTTAGTGATATTTGACTTGAACTGCTTTCATTCCCTAACGTATCTTTCAAGTCGTGTGCATATTGAAAACATAATCTGGGCATATTTGAACTCTAGATAGACATAGTATTAAGGAATATAATACGAGGTTTATTGCTTAACCATTAAACTTTGTAGATAAGACATCGCCATAATCATTTGAATGCTATTGTGATTATGTATGGGTATGAGGTGAGGATTTCATCATAGGGAACAATGTTTACATGTGTTTTAAGGAAGTAAGTTCATAAACTTGTTTGTGGACCGAAAAGGAAATTGCTGTGTTATTGGTTTTGTTATTCATTGCATATCTTATGAACAACCAATATGTGTGATAGAGTATAACCGCTCACAACTTGTTGTGTTCTTGGTAGAACTGTTCACAAAGGCCTCACTTATGTATTGTATAACTTTTATTAGTAAAACCGATCTTAAGTAATCACCCGTGGTATGATCGGATTTCGTATGTCCGAACTTTTAAGGAAAAGGGAACCGATCCTTGTAAGGGAAAGGGAATCGATCCTAGTAAGATAAAGGGAACCGATCCTGGTAAGGGGTGTACATCAAAGGAACCGATCCTTATATGGGGTGCATCAAGGTTTATAGCGAAAGGGGAACCAATACTATGGACATGTGTAACACATAAACTTAGATACCATATATATGTGAGGAACCGATCCTAGTACCTAGTCAACCGAACTTTTGGGAAGCTAGTGTGACTATGCACAGTACTCACATGAAGGTAGAACCGAAACTTGTTTTGGTAGTACCGTAAATCCATGATTATGATTGAATGTTGGTTTGATCAATCACATAGTTCTTCAAAGTCAGATGAACCAATTCTAAACTTGTTTGGAAGTGTGGCAAATCGGTTTCAAGGTTGTAAGTGTGAAAGAGAACTTACAAAGTTAAGATGTCGACAAACTTTGAACACGTCTTTGTGAATGTTTATTTCTATAATTGTTTAAAGATATTCCTTAACGTCTAAGGGAAGAGAATCCAGGATCGAAACATAAGTAAGTTAAGAATATTTTAATTAAGGTTATTAATTTCATTTTGTAGGAAATTACGAGATTAGTAATGTGCATTTACTAATTAGATTTTCCAAGAAATTTAGATCGTTATTTTTGGATGAGCATTTCGGGGAATTATGAAAACCCGAATCGTGCTTTTATGAATATCTTGAGAATATTTTCGATTTTGGAAATTCCTTGGTGTCCGAACTTCCTTGTCTATAAATACACGAAGTTTGCCTTTCTAGCAAACTAATCCTTCGTAACAACAAATTTACTCTTTTGTTGTTGTTACTGTGTAGCCGCCTATTCGGAGAGGAGAGTAACCTAATTAGGCGAAATCTCTTATGGCCGCTCAGTTTAAAGTCTTCTTTGGGATTGAGAAGCTCTAGCGCGACCCGTTGGTGGGAAACTAGATAATTGTGGTTTATCTTTGTTTTCGATTGATTTGATTGACTAACGGTGGTTGAAATTCTATTGCACCTAGATTGTTTATTCTTGAGAATCTTCTCTTCTAATATAAGATTCACTCAAACTAGTTCGTAGTTTCGACAGTGGATCTTTAGACCACAGTTAGTTCTAAAGACGATCATGTGATAATCCATTGTTAACAGACTCCGTTCTATGCGTGATTGATCACAAGAGATTCAAGTGATTGTGTGCGTTTTTATTGAAGATTTAAGAAGATTTGAAGACAAAGAAGATATTGAAGATCCGACTTGGGTTTTATAATCTTTGGTGCGCACAATACTTGTTTCTATAAAGAGGATCCAATTAATAATCGGTTTATCCTTGTGGTAGATTGGATTGATTAATTGAGTAGATCGTCATCAATACGTTTCCTTGTGATTAAAGGTATTGATTGGCTTAATCTTAAACGATTACCTTTGGGCGATTGAACATAAGATAGATCTAATGACCGTGAAGGAGTTTATGTTATGATAAACAGAGCCTTTGTCCGACTCATATCACTTGGTTGAATAGAGTTGATACCAAACAGATTTGTTGTTCCTTTACTCGTTTGGAATACGAATCAAAAGAATTGTTCAAGTCGTGACTTATTCACAAGTCGGAGGCGTGGGAATACAGATTTTAACTAAGTGAACTATAGGGTTAGTTACTTGGTCTCAACTATACGAAGTTAGGTGTAATTTTGTGTAGCGGCTTAATCCACGAGTATTCCATTCTTCGGACAAGGTCCCGAGGTTTTTCCGCATTTGCGGTTTCCTCGTTAACAAAATCTTGCCGTAATTTACTTTTATTTTCCGCATTATAATTGTTTTATTATAATTAAATTAAATCACACAAACGTTAATTAATTATTTACTTGATAAGCAATCCTATTGTGTTTGGGTAAGTCCGAACCTTTGTATCAAGTAAACATACTTCGTTGTTGTATTGTCTCGATCTCGTATCCATAGACGATCACACGAAGTGTGAACCGATTAGTTGTATTGTCTCGAGTCTGTCCATAGACAATCACTTTCGGAGAAAGGACTTATAGGTAGGAAAAGTTTTAGGTAGGAAAGGACTTTTGGGTATCCTCGCATTTTCAGGAAATATATTGTATATCTTGGGAATATTTTCGGTTTGAAATTCCTTGGTGTCCATGCAAACTTCCTTGGTCTATAAATATTGAAGTTTTCATTTCAAGCAAACTAATCCTGAGCAAAAGAAACTACCTAGTTGTGTTGTTCTTTGGTGGAGCCGCCTATTCGGAGAGCAAAGTAACCTAATTAGGCGAAATATCTTACGGACGCTCGGTTTAAATACTTCTTTAGGATTGAGAAGCTCTATTAGTACCGTTGGTGGGAAACTAGATAATTGCGCTTTATTATTAGTTTTGATTGATTTGATTGACTAACGGTTGTTGAACTATGATTGCACCTAGTTTGTTTATGCTTGAGAATCTTCTCTTCGATATAAGATTCACTCAAAATAGATCGAAGTTTCGACGGGGATCTTTAGACTTTTGTAGATCTAAAGACGTCTTGTGATAATCCATTGTTAACGAGACTCCGTTAAATTGTGATTGATCACAAGAGATTCAAGTTGATTGTGTGCGGTGTTTATTGAAGATCTAAGAAGATTTTAAGACGAAGAAGATTTCTGATTTGGGTTCATAATCTTTGGTGTGCAAAAAACTTGATCGGATAGAGGATCCAACTATAATCGGTTTATCTTTGTGATAGATTGGATTTATTAGTTGAGTAGATCAGCATCAATACAATTCTTGGTGATTAAAAGTATTGATTGCAATCTTAACAATTACTTTGGTAGTTGTTGAAAAGATAGATCTTAGGACCTGACAAAGGAGTTTATTGGGATAAACGGAAGAGCCTTTTGTCAAACTCATATCACTTGATTGAAAAGAGTTGTTACCGAACATATTTGTTGTTCCTTTACTGTTTGGAATACGAACCAAAGGAATTGTTCCAAGTGCGTGACTTATTACAAGTTGGAGGCGCAGGGATACAGACGGAACTAGGTAAACTATAGGTTTAGTTGCTTGGTCTCAACTATGCGAAGTTGGTTTAGATTTTTTATAGCGGCTTAATCTTGAGAGTATTCAATTCTGGACAAGGTCCCGGGGTTCTTATGCATTTGCGGTTTCCTCGTTAACAAAATCTTGTTTGTGTCATTTACTTTTATTTTTCGCAATTATAATTGTTGTTATTATAATTTAAAGTAAATTACACAAACGTTAATTCCTATCTACTTGATAGCAATCCTATTGTGTTTGGTTAAGTCCGAACCTTTTATCAAGTAAACATAATTCGTTGTTGTATTGTATCGATCTTGAATCCATAGTCAATCACACAAATTATCTTGTTGTCGTATTTTCTCGATCTCGTATCCATAGACGATCACACGGCGTGAACCGATTAGTTGTATTGTCTCGGGACTCGGTCCATAGACAATCACTTTCGGAGAAATGACTTATAGGTGGAAAAGTTTTAGATTGAGGTATATTTGGGTACCCTCGTCCAAGGTAGTCAATATCGGTTGTACAGGACAAAATTACAGGTTTTTATCGGATATCGGAAAATACCTACACGATATCGAAAATATCGGCGATACAAAGACATAATGATATTATCGGTTGTACGGTAGCCGGTGCATGACATGATATATCGGTTTTACTTGTACAATCGATAATATCGGTTTCGTGAATGACTTTTTAATCAACATGCATCTAGTCTTTACGATAAGTACAATGTCAATTGGAGAAGTTAAAAATCCCTAATACATTTATAATATAAAATTAATGACTATATGGTAGGATATAAGATGGAAACCATATTTCGATTGCAAGGCAGAGAAATATAAAAGATAAATATGAAGGATAATAAAAATATTTACCGGCATAATGAGACATCACAACGTTGGCTAATACACCACCTTGTATTTTGGAAATTTGAGATATGTTTATGATTCTTATTATTTTTTTATTATGGTTTAGTAATTATTTGAAATTCTACATGAAATGATGTATCACCGATAAAAACCGATATTATCTTTTGTATAGGTGTATTGGACCCGGCCGATACGAGACCGATACGCGATATTAACTACCTTGCCCTCGTCTTTTCATAGACTTGGTTGATTAGTTGCGTGAGATCGGCATCGTTTTATAGTTTCTCTTTGAGGTCTATATTGACCGATTGCGAATCTAGAATTTGATTATTTCTAAATCAATAATTAGATTGATCTAACCATACAAATGAGTTTATTAGATTAAACATAAGATCCTTTGTCAACAACTCATTAATATCTTCTATCAAGATTGATTAGAGTGGTTACCAAACAGATTCTTCCTTTGTTGTTTAGAGTACGATCCAAAGGACTTGTTATTCACGTGCGTGACTCTAGAAGTCGAAGGCGCAGGGATACTGACGAAAATAAGTATCTAGGGGTAGTATGCTTGGTCTCAACTATACAAAGTTGGTATTAGATTTTGTATATCGGCTTAATTTTGAGAGTATTCAAAATTTGGACTAGGTCCTGGGTTTTTAACTGCATTTGCGGATTTCTCGTTAACAAGATCTTGCTGTGTCTTTTACTTTGTTTTCCGCATTATAATTGTTATTATAATTAAGTAAAATACACACGTATGTTAACTCCGTGACACTTGATATTAATCCTATAGAGTTTCGGTTATTACCGAACCTATTATTAAGTGCCCACTTTGTTGTCGTATCGTCTCGATCTTGTATCCATAGTCAATCACACAAGTGACCTTGTTGTTGTATTGTCTCGATCTCGTATCCATAGACGATCACACGAAGTGTGAACCAAATTTGTTGTATTGTCTCAACTCCATCCATAGACGATCACATTCGGTAAAGGACTTATAGGTTGATAAATAAAAGATTGTGGTGTATTTGGGTACCTTCGTCTTTTCAATATGCATGCCACGATTAAAAATGAGGTCATGCCCATGGTTTTTTAAATGACGTGTTGGAATTTGTTTCCTCTAGCTTATTTGTTTCTTGGAGGTCTGTATCATAATTTTGGTTTGCTCACATCGGATATTCGTCGTGTCAAAGGTCTACATGAGGTATAAACTTTTATTCCCGCTAATACTGCAATCAATTAGGAATTAATCATCAATTCTCTGCTCCCATTACACCTCAAGAAAATGATGTTGCTGAAAGAAAGAATAGAAATATTCAGGAAATGGCTAGAGTAATGCTTCACAACAAAAAATCTACCTCTCATATTCTGGGGAGAAGCTGTTTTTACAGCTTGTTATCTCATAAATAGGGTTTACTTGAGATCGAAAACTCTCAATACCCCCTATGAATTGTGGTATGGAAGAAAACCAATGTAAGCTATTTAAGGGTTTTCGGAAGCAAATGCTATATCCTTAAAGACAAAGAACATAAAGGAAAATTTGATTTTAAAAGTCGTGCTTTCAGATTATATAATCTTCGAACTAAAGTTATGATGGAATCGATCAATGTGGTTATTGATTATATTAGTGATTTCGCACAAGATAATCATATTGCATTTGAATTACCTCATTCAAAACGTGAACAAAGAAAAGCTCAACGAGGAAGAATATGCAGATTGTTCCTACAACGTGTGATCCAAATGATAAAGATGACACGTACGGTGTTGTTGAAACCCCTAACAACATTGAAAGTGAAACTCACAAACTTCCAAAGTGGGTACATCTTAGACATTAGAAGAAGATATCATTGGAGATGCTAATTCCAAGGTGATGAATCACAGAGAACTTCAGAATGTTTGTCATTACAATGTTTTCTCTCATCCATAGAATAGAAAAATATCGAAGAAGCTATTAATGATCCTGCTTGGGTGAACTCAATGCATGAAGAACTCAATCAGTTTGAAAGGCAAGGAGTTTGGGAACGTGTTCCAAAACCAGAAGGGTCAATATTGTCGAACAAAGTGGATCTTCAAGAAAAAAATTAGATGAATACGAAACTATTATTTGAAACAAGGCCCACTACTCGTTGCTAGGATATTTTCAAATAGAATTGATTTCTATGAAACCTTTGCCCCAATAACTCGTTTAGAATCAATTAGACTTTTACTTGCCTATGCTTGAAATCTTAAAACCAAACCTTTTCAAATGGATATTAAATCTGCATTTCTTAATGAAGATTTAAAACAGAAAATCTTTATTGCTCACCCTAAAGGATATGCAACAGGCTCAAAAAGGCACTCTATGGTCTAAAACAGGCTCCAAGAGTTTGGTATGATAAATTGACATCCTTTTACTTAAAAAATGATTCTCTAGAGGTGGTGCTGATAAGACACTCTTCACCAAATAAAATGGAAAGAATGTTCTAATCGCATAAATCTACGTGGACGATATCATCTACAGTCTACCTTCAAAAATCTCAGTGTTGAATTCTTAAATCTTATGAATAGTGAATTCGAAATGATTAATGTGGGAGAATCATCATACTTCTTGGGATTACAAATCCAACAACAAAAAGACAACATTTTTCTATCACAAGAAAAATATAACATGAATCTTATTTATCTTTGATAGATTTTATTAACTAGTCATATAGATCGACAACTATCATTTGGTGGTACTCTTTAGTATCCGAATCTGATAACTTGTGAATCTAGAACTGATTATTTCGGTAATCTAGATCTTGATTGATCTAAAACCCGACAAAGGAGTTTACTTGTTAAACGAAAGAGCCTTTGTCAAAACTCAACATATCTTTTATTCAAAGATTGATAGAGTGATTACCAAACATATTTTTTCCGTTCTTTGTTTGGAAGACGATCAAAAGGAGTTGAGTCTCAAGACTTTACATCGGTAAAACAACTCAAGATAGTGATTTCTATCTTGGGATTCACGTGCATTAGCTTGGACGGTTGTAGGCGCGGGGATACAGAGGAAACTAAGTAATTAGGGTAGATTACTTGGTCTCAACTATACGAAGTTGGCTTTGTTCTTTGTATAACGGATTAGTTCTGAGAGTATTCAAAACTGGACTAGGTCCCGAGGTTTTCCTGCATTTGCGGTTTCCTCATTAACAAAATCTTTTTTGTGTGATTTAATTTTACTTTCCGCAAATACATTTGTACGTTAATCCAAGGCACTTGATATTGATCTTATAATATATCGGTCTTGTACCGTAACTATTATCAAGTTATTACCTTGTTGTTGTATTATCCCGACTTTTTCCGTAGACGATCACACAAGGTATCATACTTATAGGTTGATATCGAAAAGATTGTGGTGTACATAGGTACCCTCGTCATTTCAGTTTTATGTGTTTGTTATTCGAGCTTTCTACCATGGTCGCATGTAATCGTACTACATGAATTTGGACACCTAAAAGCTCTAGCGTGTGCAAGGATATCATATTTAGTGTCGCGTCTTCATTTGTGAATACCCTTTTTAGTTATTGTCTGTTAATTATAGTAGTCAAGTATGACCGGCGAAGACGCTCACCGGGTATTATATATCTTTATCGGTAAAAGTAATTGTTCCCTTAGATATATTTTATCATTGCAACTACCGTTATGGATTTTGATGCTTCTCGGACGGGTTTTTCATTAAACCTAACGAGTCAAAAAACGCTAAGCTAGCACAGTTTGTGCAAACTTACTTGTTACACTATCAGTATTCTCAAACACGACACTTTCTGTGACCTCACAAATTTGCACATCGCCTTTATCTTCCCATGGCCTTTAAGATTCTTATTCTCTGGAGTAAAGAGAAGTCATCATAACTTTTATTTGATAGCCTGGTTTCCTATATTGATCTCTCATTTCGTTCACTTTCGTTGGACGATGTACCTAGTGTTAGAGCATTGCTCGATTGAACCCACTCCAAAAATAAGTGTCCATTCTTAATTTTGAACAATTCTTAATTATGACGGTAAATATACTTTTGTATATATACCTGAGGAGTTTCAGAGCTTAAAAATTTAGTGAAAATAACCATTGACCTTGAAAAGGTCTCCATTTTATAGTGAAAGAATATACGAAATCAACGAGCCAAGAATCACTCAATTCCGAGTTATTGCGAAGAAGTTATGAGTGATTTACTAAAGCTGAAAAATGTGTGGCTAAAGGTTGATTTGGTGAATAGAAATTCGTACACAAACTTTTAGCAACGGTTTGCTAACTGAAACCATATATGCCTATTTCAGTCAAGTATGTATTTGGTGTTTCCTTTCCCAGAGGTTTCATGTAACCACACAAACCATCCCTTGGAAAATTGTGTGTGTGTTGCATAAGGTTGTTTTCTACATCTTTGTTCACCAGGAAGAAGAGTGAGATTTAAAGAATTTCTTGGGGATTGTAAAACACATGCAAGATATCTTTACTTTAATAGTTACAAAACCTTTATCTAGTTGAATCTTTATAAAATACCATAGATTTGATAGATTAAGAGACTCTAGATAGAATATTTCTAACTGATCTTGTGAGATAAAATCAATTAGGCTACGAAACGTGTAAACCCTAATTGTTGAGGAGCATATTCTAAAGAGAATTAACGTTCTGCTAGAAGATTTTTCAAGAGTATTTTATAAAGAGAATTAATGTTCTACTAGAAGATTTACAAGATCAATTCATAAAGAGAATCAAGGAGTTGCACAAATACAACTGATGTAAGTATTATATCTAGTCCGGAATATGGTAGTAGGAAATTTGTGTAATAGCTTAAATCAATGCGTGTTTAATTTGGACTATGTCCCGGGATTTTTCTACAAGATTATAGTTGATGTGGTCTTTTGCACATAAATATTATTATTCACTTTCTCACTACTTAAGATTTATTATGAAAGAAAAGATCATTCCCTCATAGAGGTCTAGGTTGTTATCCGATTTTGATATCTTACGTAACCAAGAGGGGATTTTTCTGACTTTATGAAACTAAAATTAAATTAATAACTAACAAGTAAAAGTAAAAAAGTAAATTAGAGATGTGAAAATATTGGTCAAGGATTTTGTTTTCATTTACAAACATGTTCTTGTCTTAATAATTAAAATTGAAATTTAATCTCGTTTTTTCAAAATCCTTAGAATACCTTGATCGGAAGAATATCCAACAAATTTCCTCAAGTCATCAACAAATACATTAATATTTTCATTGCATATTTATGCTCTGAACAAGTTACATGATCAGTCAGAGATCATCGTAACAAGAGATTTTGTACCTAAATTATAAAATATGAATTTTATGTATTCATTTGAAGCCAGGTCAGATATATACAAAACTATGATTTTACAATTTTGTTGTCAAAAATCCACCATCAACACCTTGTTAAATTTTTTTATATAGGTTTCCGAACGTAAAAGTTAATGGTGTACTAGCTACCCTCTCATTTTCACTAAG
The DNA here is from genome assembly GCA_023531295.1 of Papaver armeniacum. Lineage (NCBI taxonomy): Eukaryota > Viridiplantae > Streptophyta > Magnoliopsida > Ranunculales > Papaveraceae > Papaver > Papaver armeniacum. The sequence goes on along the minus strand of JAJJWW010010227.1, from coordinate 71,794 downwards.
GTAATTACACTCCACTGTTGGATGATGTACCCTTACATGGTATTGATAATGATGATCGTTATTCTTATCTATCATGTAGAATCCATCATCAGGGAGGTAACTTAATATCATCATTAGCGGCCCATTGCACGATGTGTCCTAGTTACGGCTAGAGTCATCCTCTAAACACATACGTTTCTTTGATAAGCAGAATCAGGTTACAACTTTTTGAAGTCTTCACTGAGGGAAGCCCGATCAGACTATCTATTACCTAATAGATCCTTGATATCCTGAATCTCATTTTGATAATCATAGTTCTTGTCTATTCTAAAAGTCTGACCCTTTTGTTATACGACCATTGAAGAACTATCGACCGAGGAATAAGATTAATATCTATAAGAAGTTCTTCGTCTCTGACCTTGTAGTTTCACAGATAGCAATCTAAGCTTGAACTTAGATAAATCTTTTGAGGTAGAATCAATCAGGTTTTGTAACGTGTAAACCCTAATTGTTGAGAATTGCTTTGATAACTCTTTTCTTTTGGAGTTCCCTCAAAGAAAAGATTTCCATTACCTTGATTGTAATATCTGAAAGAAATCAAATATGAGTTATATTGGGGTAGGGTAGCACTAGTCTTCACGAAGGACTATGAAGCATCTTCTAAAGAGGACTTGTGTTATGCTAGAAGATTTACAAAGGAAACTTTAAAGAGAATTGGGGATTCTGCTAGGAGTTTTACAAGTGCTTGAATACAACATGAAGCAGAAATTTTTTGAGGGTATATTTCATCGAGTTCGAAGTCTGATAGTAGGCAAGAGGTGTAACATCTTAACTCAGTGTGTGTTCAGCATCGACTAGGTCCGAAGGTTTTTCTTACAAAATTGTAGTTTCCTTATTAACAAATCTTGGTGTGTTTGATTTACTTTTATTTCCGCATTATAAATTCTTTTATAATTATAGTGAAAGAAAATAAGAACGTTAATCTACCTTGAACAATTAAGCTCTTAAAAGGAAAACAAAAAAACAAAAAAACAAGACTTGCTCTTGTGGGAATTTCAGATCATGAAAAATATCATTTTAGGCTTGGATTATGATTTTTGAGAAAGAAGTTGTCTTATAGGTTCACGGGCGAATATCAGTGGTTCTTAGTACCCTGTTCTTTTACTTCTTTTCGTCTATTAAAAGCGTCGGAATAGTCTATTAAATTGTAATTATTTGTCAAAAGCTAAAAGAAATCTTTCTTTCTATGTAAAATATGAAAATTCATCCAAATGATGAAAGTGAAATAGTGAGAACACATAAAAGAACTCTTTCAAATTATCGCAACGCCTCAAGCTCGGAAGCAAAAAAAAAAAAAAAAAAAAACTTCGAACCACTAAATAACTATTTGCTCAAGAAATTATGGCTTACGACTTGACTAGGAGAAAATTCATGTTTAGAACTTTAAGCTAACATGGGCCAAGATCTAAACAAACAAGAAAGAAAAAATGAACATAACAACAACAAATAAGATAAGTCATCTCCTAAGACACATCAACAACTTCCTCGATTATTAGTTCAGATCATAAAGAAGAATTAAATTAAACTCTGCAGTGTCTTCTTGGATGATAATTTACCAGTCCAACAATCTCTGTTATTGTGTTTGGAACAACATTTACGACATCATAACTATTGCATTTTGAATCCCCAACTACCATTACCAGTGAACTGAGTGTAACTTTCTGGCCATATTAACATTACAGAGTTCATTATGTTTACCATTTTCAACAGAATAAAAGGTTTGATAAATATGAAGGATATTCATGTCATGTTGGTATAACCCAGTTGGCTAACTGAATGGGCTAACTTCCACCTCAACTTGGATCTCAACAGGCTAACTTTCACCTCAGCTTTGATTCTACTCTGATGTCATCAACGTTATTAGGGGTGAACATTTGATCCAAAATCCGTGGATTCAGTCCAGACCAATCGCATTTTTGCGGATGTGTGCCTAAACCATTCATTAATATATTGGATGCGGATGCAATTTTTAAAACCCAACGGATTTTGGATTAGGTGTGCTTGCAGTCTTAAAAATCAACTGGACATATGCACTCATTGGATTAAAAATATTTATGGTATTTTTATAAAATATGGGGTTAGTTGAGTATTTTTAATGAGGAGGGATCCCTTGACAGGCCCTCATTTGACAAGTTTTGACAGTCCCAGGTCGGTCGTTAGATGAAAACATGAGGATGGTCGAGATTGACTTGCACTAATAGGGTAAATCTGGGTAAACCCGTGACCCACAATTTATTTCGTCGACCGTCGTCTTCTATTTTCATTTTTTCTCTTGTTGAATGTTAGAGACAGAGTTTTGATCATCAAAGCAAAAGAATGTGTATAATAAAAAACAAAGGAACCCATTTAGTTTTCTTTTACCATTCAATTGGTTTTATTCTCATATTCATCACATATTAATCGATGCTCTTCATCAACTGCCATTTGAGTGACTACGCCAATTCTTCAGTACTTTTGGATCTATTGAATTCCATTGAATGGAACTAGGGTCTAAATACAGATTCTCTAAACCCTCACTTCTTTCCCTCCTTCCCCAAATAAACCATGAATAAAACCGGCCTAATTGCCTGAAATTCCCAATTTCAGCCGTCCAAAACTCAAATTCCCGAAAAAAAAGACAGACAAACAATTCAAATCTCAAAGAATAATCAATCTCTAATTATCCAACCACGGTGGAAGGAAGGACACATTTGATTCAGGTTGCTGCAATCCGTGGAATGTCAACTCAAGCACACCAAACTTTCATCTAGTATTATTTACATTTGATTTAGATTGCTGCAATTCTGATAAGTAAACAGATTTGGGAGATCTGAGAAGGAGAGGAGAGAGAAGAGTGAGTAAACAAGATATACACCATTACCGGTCATAAGTTTACCCGGATTAACACTATTAGGGTGAGTTAATCTCAACCATCCTTATGTTTTAATCTAAGGGCTGATATGGGACTGTGAAAACTTGTCAAATAAGGGCCTGTCAATGGATCCCTCCTCATTTTTAATAGTCCATCGTATAACAAACTTATATCCTCGTTATCATCTTCCATCAAACATTTAGGGTTTGAGATTGAGATGCAAATTCAAGTCCTTTCTTTTTTGCATTTTTCTTGATTAGTTTATTGTATTCAAGTGATTCTTATTAGTTTTTTTCCCCAATTTAAAGTTATAATTATAAAACTAATTCATTGGATTATTTGTGTCAATCCGTCCATCCATTGGATGTCGATGCCAAATTTTGAAATCCGTAATGAATTGGATTGGATGCGGATGAGATAAAAACCTGTCCATACCTACCCATGCTCACCCCTAAGCGTTATTACCACTCAGTGCATACCTTAAAAATCTAACGTGAAAAACGGACAAGCAAACAGAAAGCATTACCACCCGGTGCGTAGTATACGAGTACAAATTTGTTCACACTCTTCTAACGAGTGTGTATTTCACATAGTCTTCTGATTGGTTGATTATTTAACTGATGGCCACATTACCCTTCATGTTTAGAATCACAACCCTCGCTACATAACTAATGTAAAGTAACACTTATATTTGAAATTGGATGTTAAATTATAACAAAACACCATGAAATAAAAATAACCAACCTTCAAATGATGCTTCTTCTACCCTTGGAACAAGGAAGATACAAAGATTTGAGGTTCTTCTCTAATAATCTTCAAATTTCTACCCAATTCTAAGATTGGAAACTAGAAGATAATAGATGCATCTCTTACAAATTGAAATTTCTACCCAATTACAAATTGGAAATAACAAAGTGTTGGAGGCTCTTCTCTTAGGAAGGATTTAGGGTTCTTACACCACTTTTCTAAACAAAACCAAACTTCAAAACTAAAGTAGAGCTGGGGTTTTACATATATAATGGAAAAGCAAGGAATTAAACCAAAAGAAGTGGGGTAAAATTGAGAACATGAGTGGAAGGGTTGAAATGGTATTTCATAAATACCACTATGCATCATCCTCCCTTCTTGAAAGAAATTTGCCCTCGAATTGTCATATTCTTCATCCGAATCATATTTGCCCCAATACGAAATCAAGTAAATTGATGCATGTAAAACACCCAATCATCATGCCTCGTCATAAAATTATCTTGGCACTTGACGTGCTTCAATGCTATGTGGTCCGAAAATAAGATGAGCTCATTCATGATTGCACTTCTTCCGTTCTTGAAAACTACTCGACCACGATTTCTTCCTTTATAATTACTCGCCAAGTTTAACCTCTTGTGGTGATAGTCAAGTGCACACTCAAGAAGCAAAGAAACACAAAGTAGCTCTCCTAACTTTGCACGGTGGCTAGCGCCATGATAATTATCTTCAAAGGAACCCCAAATTAGATCCACATAAACCATAAGAGGACCAAAATAAGTATTATTTTTTAAGAGCTCCCGAATATCATCGAATCCCAAAATAAGAGCCCTCATTTGTGTGAGAAGAGAAGTATACCGACTCAAGGCATCCGCTACCTTGTTTTGTACACCCGACTTGTGCTTCATGGAAAAAGTGAATTGTTGCAAATAAGAATCCCATTTACCATGCCTAGTAGAAAGTTTGTCTTGAGAATTGATGTGCTTCAATGCCATGTGGTCCGAAAATAAGATGAACTTATTCAAGATTGCACTTCTTCCCTCCTTGAAAACTACTCGACCACGATTTCTTCCTCTATAGTTACTCACCAAGTCTAACCTCTTGTGGTGATAGTCAAGCGCACAATCAAGAAGCAAAGAAACACCAAGTAGTTTTTCCAACTTTGAATGGTGACTAGCGTTATTATACTTGTCTTCAAAGGAAGCCCAAGTTGGATCTACATAAGTAAATTTCTCTTTTTCTTTGTTGATACTTGATAAATAGCTTGTTGTTGGGTGAACTTTTGTTTCATATTTCATCTCTTTAATGACATTTTCGGGTACGACATAAACATAACTTTTAAAATCATTAACAAGCTTGCTTACCTTTCTTCCCATGCTACAAGTGGTTTGGAATGCGTCATGCCTTGTCCCTCGATCACCATTGTCAAGTTCAAGCATGGAGTATTTGTTTACGACACCCAATCTTTGTATTTGATAACCGATGGTAAATTCTTCTTCTCTTCCTTCATTAGGTTCTTCATCAAATATGGGTGGCGACGTAGGATCAAAGTAAACATTATTACCAATATCACCTTCCTCACAACTTGAAAAAATATCAAATTTTGATAGAGATATTTTATCAAACACCTTATAGGCAAATTCTTGATTTTCATACCCACCAATGGAAATTGAATTCTCTAACTCCATTTCATCTTCATAGTCATTAGAGAGTTCAAATGAATTCATATAAAGACCTTCCAACTTCTTAATTTTCTCTTCTACTAGTTGACACATTTCATCAAACATCTTGTATCTCATATCATTTAAAAATTCTATCACTTGAGCTTTACTTACTTCCCCATCCATTTTCATTCTTCTTGTTGATACCATAATAAAATCACCATATAATTGAAATATCCAATTTGAACAAATTATCAAGCAAATTAAACACAACCCAATGTAATTGATTAAAAAATAAGTAGTCTCTACTATCAATTAATATCTTTACCAAACCTTCCCCCAAAAAATCAAACCAAAGCTCTTGATACCAACTAATGTAAAGTAACACTTATAATTGAAATTGGGTGTTAAATTATAACAAAACACCATGAAATAAAAATAACCAACCTTCAAATGATGCTTCTTCTACCCTTGGAACAAGGAAGATACAAAGATTTGAGGTTCTTCTCTAATAATCTTCAAATTTCTACCCAATTCTAAGATTGGAAACTAGAAGATAATAGATGCATCTCTTACAAATTGAAATTTCTACCCAATTACAAATTGGAAATAACAAAGTGTTGGAGGCTCTTCTCTTAGGAAGGATTTAGGGTTCTTACACCACTTTTCTAAACAAAACCAAACTTCAAAACTAAAGTAGAGTTTTGGGGTTTTACATATATAATGGAAAAGCAAGGAATTAAACCAAAAGAAGTGGGGTAAAATTGAGAACATGAGTGGAAGAGTTGAAATGGTATTTCATAAATACCGCTATGCATCAATAACTCCCTAAATAAAATCAATGGTTGAGATTAAAATGTTACGTGCACAGGAGTGTGCACAAATTCGCACAGTGAGAAACGCCTAATAAGTCTCCTAATTTAGAGTCTAATTAGGAATTATCGTAGGGACACACTGTTTGTTATAATGAGTCAACTATTAAGATTCATAAAGCCTAGTTAATAGTTACCAACAATGGCATAAAGATTTCACAATCTTTTATTTTTAATGCTAATTAAACACCATGCTCTCTCTTTTGGTTACAAAATTCTTCAGCATTTCTCCCCATCAAGAATTTGAACTAAAACATTGAGATCAAAACAAGAACATTGAAAATTTTTCAAACAGAATGAGACCACAATTCATATTGTTCGGAGACTCAATCACACAACAATCATTCTCTCATGGTGGTTGGGGAGCTGCTCTAGCAGACACTTACTCACGTCAAGTTGATGTGATTCTCCGTGGGTATAGTGGATATAATTCTAGATGGGCGCTATTTTTGCTTCCACACATTTTCCCTCTTGTAAGAATTCAATTCCCATTTTCATCTATTTCTTAAGTTTGGATTTCTTTTGTTGTTTTTGATTGATCATTCTAAGAAAAAACTTCTTGTTCTTGAGATTCGTTGTTGTTAACAGTGGCGGATGCACTTTCTCTATGGAAGCTTTTGCTCCGGCCTATTTTTTGTTTTCTATTTGGAGTTAAAATCATAGGTGTATTATAGGGTTCAATGTTCAAATGTGGGATTGTCTATGGTGGCTGATGACAAATGTAGTGAAAATTCTGGGACAACTGTGACTTGTGAAAAGGTTTTGGGCAATATGACCAATCCTATGCTCAAAATTTTCACAAGTATTCATTTTCAGTTACAAAAATTTCATTGCTTCACCAAACATGAGCATACTTTAACTTTCCTAATGAATTGAAGCCTTTGGCAGTTTCACATTATTTCCTTCACCAGGATTGTGTTGTTGATCGCTAATGAGAAACTGGGGCAATTTACTTAAAATTCAGACCATGTCTCATTGTCTTGAATGCGGAACAACAGCAGTATGCTTAAACTTCATATTCATTTTAACACAATTTCATTTATGATTTCTAAACACTTATATGTGTTATGATTTATCAAATTATGCAGAACGCAAGCACAAAACCGCCTGTGGCTGCTACAATATTTTTTGGTGCTAACGATGCAGCCCTTTTGGGGAGGCTAAAGGAACGACAACATGTGCCTGTTGAAGAGTACAAAGAGAATCTTAAGAAAATTGTTAATCACTTGAAGGTATACTGGATACGAATGTAGTTACGATAGTATGGCAAATTCTTGAGCATACATAATATTGTGTACTAGTTATATCGATCAGTTTTTAAAGTGTCTGTTTCAAAAGAATACGGAGTTCCTTAGGAAACTGATTTTGGTATACAATTTCAGGAAAGCTCCCCAACCATGCTAAAAGTGCTTATAACTCCACCACCAATCCATGAGGAAGGACGAAGAGCTTTTTTCAGGTCAGACAAAAACTTAATCACGTCTTCTATAAAAAAACTCTTCTATCTGTGATTTTCATGCGGTACTAGTAACAAACTACGAATCTTCGTTTTAAATTGATTAGAACTAAAACTTAGTTTCGATACATTTATCCTTTTGCTTGAAGGGAACCAGTTAAGACTTGCTCAGTCACTGCGAGCTTGTTTTTCTTATAACGTGGCTTGGAAAATATTAAGTTAGTTTCTTTTATAGGGCCTCTGGTGAAATTCTAGAGCTGCCTGAAAGGACGAATGAGATGGCAGGAATTTATGCAAAGAATTGTCTTGAGGTAGCCACAGAGATGGGTCTACCTTCTATCGATCTTTGGTCCAAAATGCAGGAAGTGGAGGGTTGGCAGACTAAATTCTTAAGGTTAGTGACAAATGTAGGTCTTTAGTACTGGGTATTATTACTAGTTTTTTATGAAAAAGATTCTAGACTGAATAAGTTTCTAACATGTTATTTTTTTCTTTTCTGTGTTTGTTTCTCTTCAGTGATGGTTTGCACTTGACAGTAGAAGGCAATGCAGTTGTGCACAAAGAAGTCGTTCGAGTTTTTAGTGAAGCAGGGTTGTGCCCTACAGAAATGCCTTCAGATTTTCCTCCACATTTAGAAATTAACGAAAACAACCCTGAGGAAGCTTTTGAACAGCAGCATTGTTCTGCTGCTGCTGCTATCTAATTTGTCTGCAAGGATGTGGTTAATTGTTTTTTTTTTTTGGGGGGGGTTCGATTATTGCATACTTTAGTATTCCTATATGCTCCTGTAAATTATTTACCTAAAAATTCATAGATTTCATGTGATGAAGAAGGATTTCAATTTCAAATGATTACTTCAAGAGAAAAAAAAAACTAACAGAGTAAAAAAACAACAACAACATAACAACCTATTCTCATTACTCACTGATCAACTTTTCATAGAGAAGAGTTGTCAACATATGTCTTTACATTTCTTAAACATGCTGACAGATTTATTTGTTTTTTATGTATCTTTTACATAATAATAACTAATTCCTCTTTCTTATATTGAAAACAAATCTTGATTTCAATTAGAACACTATAGATAAAAACAGATGATTATTCAAACTAAACCCATAGCAATCATATCCTTATTGCTGTCCTAGACTGATCCCAGTCAAACTTAATCCAAGAAACCATCAGCAGAAGTTCACACCAATTAGCTCCTCTTTAACACATTCTTCCAGTAGTCTGATTTACCATTTCAACCAAATCCATCTCTCTCTTAACTTCATGATGATTCTGTTGCATAAATAAATCCATTTCTGCTGGCATATTTATCTCCATATTTTGATCATCGCCAAAGATGTTACCAGATGGCATTTCATCGAACAAGGAACCCAAACTGTATTTCACTGGACATGTTTTTGTATCGAACCCAAAATCTGTCACGTCATTAAATTCATAATTTGGGACTAATCGATCTTCACTCAGGTTGTTGAACATATCTAGTTTCTGGTGATTGCGATCTGCTGGTTGATTCATTAACGCTGGCTGAGTCGACATTGGCATCTTAGTACTATCAATGTTGGTAGCAGCAGTATTATTACTATTAGCTTCAGTTGGTGTGCTCGAGGTCACAAACGCATTCTTGCGATATTCAGTGTTACTTGCGCTAGTTGGATCAGCACCCAAGCTTTTAATGTAATTCTGAAGTAGGGAACTTGATCTAGGATATTTTGAACTTCGGCATCTTCGCCTAGAAAATTGTCTTCTTTTGGTGGCATTCCAGTGGTTCTTTATGGAATTTTCAGTTCGTCCAGGCAACCTCTTTGCGATTTCTGCCCACTTGTTTCCTATTTCAATATGTGACTGAATAAGAATCCTATCCTCATCTTCAGTCCATACATCTTTCTGCATTAAAAACATAATGAATTTTCCATATATATGAGTAAATGTGTGTATGAATTTACACCATGCACGTGTTATACATCGACGTATGTATGCATGCATAGTGATGGATTGGACTGGGGATCACACCCCTTGTGAATATCCATGAACGACCTGCAACTACCGATTTTGGACCAACATGCTTTACTTTGTACACGTCGCAATCGAGATACACGTACCGGAGAGATTCAAAATTTCAGCATAAACGCATCGATGCGGCTCCGGCGGTGTCGTGATGCATACATAAATACTATTTATGTATAGCTAAAGCCAATGCTGGAAATTCTTTAATTTGGTATCCATTTCCATATGCATGAATAAATGCAGTAAAACAAGAGTTTTGCTTGAAGAAAAATTTAAGACAAAATTAAACAACAAAAAAACTAGATCTTTTCATTTTAAAAAATAACAACACTAGATTTATGAATAATTGTATGCGTAATTGAAAGATAATACTTCAGGAGCTGGAATTCTAACCTTGATGTTGGGTCTCAAATGGTTGTGCCACCTCTCTCTACACTGCTTCCCAATTCTTCCCCTCAAGGTCTGCGCAATTTGTGACCATTTCCTCATTCCAAACTGACCAACCAAGTGAACTAATAACCTGAGGAAAATCAATAAATAAGGCCCTTAAAAAATATTTTACTGGTGGGTGAAATGTAGAGTATATTTTCTTCTTGAGAAATAAAATGAAAATCTAACCAAATAATTATAGCTTGTATGAATCTATGTATCAAAAAAAAAAAAATAATAATAATAATAATAAATAAAAAAAAAATTATTACCTATCCTCTTCCATGGTCCATTGTCCTTTGATAACATTTGATCTTCTTTGAGTACCTTTAACAGCAGGGCGCCGTTTCTCCAGCGAGTTTCTCTTTTTTACATCAGCTTCTCCGTAAATTCCATTATCTGCAGTTATGCATGAGAACTCATCTGGTATACTTAGGTTAACTTGTTCAAGTTCTTGAAAACCCAACGTTGGAGAAAGATGACTCGGATGATTTCGATCCATTATCGTCTCCGATGGTGGAGTTATCAAAGGATAGTGAAAGAACCCTTTGTTTTGATGAAACAAGCCACCATTGCTAACATTACTACTAGTGTTAGTACTTCCTCCTCCTTCCAAAAGAGGTTTATATTCGAAAACATCGAAATCTTGCATTATAGAATTTCCATTTGAGAAAACCTGACTAGGAGAATCAACATATCTTGTCGACGGCGGCAGTGGTGGTGATGGATTCGACATTCCTAAATTAGAATTTCGGAAGCACCCATCTAATGAAAACTGATCCAACTTTGGTATGTCTTGAATAACTCCTCTAGAGTCATTGCATGCTCCCATTGAAAAACCATAACCAAAATCTGGTTTTAAGTAATTCTCTCCTAAGATATTTTGCTTGTAAAGGAAATCTTCACCATACTTTGGTTCAAACTCCATTTTTGGAAAAAGAAATTGGGTGAAAGAGAAAGAGAGATGAATTTGGGTAAGGAGGTTTATGAGTTGTTTCCTCTTAATAGTACTGGTAAATAAGAGATAAGAACTTACAAAAGACAAAATGGGTAGAAAGCATTAAATTACGAGTGACTAATGACCATTGATTAAGGACTAAATCAAATGGTTAATATTGCTTAGTGTTGGTGGCTCTCTAACTTCACTTTGGAGGTAGAGTTTGAAATAGGAGTGAGTGAGGGTCATAATGATTGCTTTGTAACAAAATTTGCCATTTTTGGATTGTTCTTAGTCAAAGATTCTACACGTGGCAAAAACATTCTTGGAGATTCCATACATTTGCTATATATTAGGAGTATGGTAACTAAATGGGCCTGCCCAAACGTTAACTGATATTCACAAATGGCTAAAGTATACCGGGGCGTTGCCCCGCACCCCTACTGTAGGAGACATCTTGCCCACTGAAGGGAAAAAATGTCAATATATTTCTATATTTTAAGGTTAATTGGTAGAGCCGTAGAGGGGATAAGCAAACCGTAGGCCTTGAAATTGAGGGGTAAGTTTCTTATTTTCTTAACAACAAAAACGTTTCAATTTATAACCGAAAAATAGAACTAAAATCTGCATTGAATTATTTTTAATTAGTTTGTTTGTTCAATTGTGAACATATTTTGGGTTGTTGCTTTAATTGGGAAATTAGTCCGAGAATTTAATTGATAAAATTTCAATAACTACAGTAGTTAATATGGGATGTTTCAAGAGGGGATGACAAACATAAGTATACTTTATTAAGTGTGTCATGACTTTGTGTTATTACAAATACTAATAGTGGGAAGAGTTTCGTTTACTTAGATTTACATCAAGCCTTAATACGGTATTTAATGCAAAATTCAATCCTGGGTTGAACTATTTTTTCGAAAGACTTTTTTGAAGTTTTTTCCCCAGTACAATAACATCGTTCTATCTCTTGTCTCTGTTGGAAATTATCGGCAAATGGTATTATATTTGGTTAAAGTATTTAATCCGAATTTTGATAGAAAGCCGCAGTACCATGAAAAAAATAAAATTGGAATCATGTAATAGTCATTAGTGGACTACACAATGGTCATCTTCTCAAACAAGAAAAGAGAAGAGAGTTGATTTTACTCTCAAAATAAATATTTCCGAAATTATCTAAAATATCGTTTTTTGGGAAAAGATTTCTACCATGTCTATTTTCCTATAAAAGTGTCTCTCAAAATCTAAATAAATAATAAATCAATAATTTTTAAATCTACATCTAATAACAAGAGTTTTTGAGTGACTCTTAATAAATTTCGATCTAATAACATGGAGTTTTTAGAGAATATAAAAGATTTACAAAAAGTTTATATCCAATTAAAAAAAGATTAACAAATAACAATATATTTGGAAATTTTCATTATAAATCTCATTTGACTACCCCGGTAAGAGTAGTCACTTAACTTACTAATAGTCGTTACAATTTGTAAAGAATCTAAAGCTTACTATTTTTTCACTTCCAGAACAACTTAAAAAGAAAAGAATAAACAGACCGGTGTATTCTCCTTTTTTTTCTTTTGAAGAGAAATATAACTTGATGAAGAACCAAGTCTTAAACAACCCCACATCAAGCATGTATAGGATTGTCCAGTAAAGTAATAACATAGTTGTTTGAAGAGTGGACTAATGTCAATGACGAAGCCAAGATATTTTGGTTGAGAAGAAAAACTAAATATGAACGCTACAAGATAATACCGTTTGAGAAAATAGCGATTGAAGGCTGCAAAAATAAAAAAACGCTTTTGTTTCACAATATTATTTATCAAAAACAAACAAACAAACAAACAAAAATGGGATACCCCTTTATTTATCAAAGTATTGGACCTCGACAATTTAGGTCTATTCTAAGTTATAAATTGGGCATACCCCCCTTTTTGGTGAAGACGGTATTTGCTCAAGTTGTAACAAACATATGGATGCGTCGGGATCATGCTTTGCATTGGGCTAGCGACGTGGGTCTCAAATTTCGCCATGACCTTGTTAGGGATGTTTTTGCTGATATTTGTTACAAGGCGGGTGTACATGCGAGAAAGGAGGTATCCCTTGGATTTTTATTGGATAATGACACTTCCTTGAGACCCGCGGATATTCTTGTTCATTGTTGGGATAACGGGCAAGATGTCCGTTTTGATGTCACTGATGTTTCTCCTTTTACTAGTGGGGGAGTTCGTACTTTTGTACTTGGTCATGCTATTTCTAGTGCTATTACGCATAAACGGAACAAATACCTCGACAAGTGTTTTCTCCATGGCTATGGTTTTGGTGTTTTGGCTTTTTCGACTTTGGGTGAATTAGGTGAAGAAACTATAATTTTTTTGAAGATCTTGAAGAATTGTATCACAAACCATGACGCTAATCATAATATTGGTGGTACACTTTTCCATAGAATATGACTTGCTATTCAAAAGGGTGTTGGTGCCCAGCTTGTTTCCAGGATACCCACCAACTTATTATGTACTCATGATCCGTAATCAAATAAATGTCCTTTCTTAAAAAAAAAAAAAAAAAAAAAAAAGGGGATTGAAACTTATAATTTAATGACGTATTTTTCTATCATGTTTTTGATTATTATGGTGCGCAAGCACTGTGGAATCTCACGGATAAAGAACAAAAAACAAACATAAAAACGGGAAAAATGGACATTATAGTGGTCAAATAACCCCTAGATTCTTATTCCTGGATGTAAAAGACATTAAAAAAGAAATTGTTGAGATACCCAATATTCTTTATTAATATCCGTTTCACGTGACAATTTTGTTTTTAGTGTAATATTTTTATATACATGGGCTAAATTGCCCTATAATTTTTAAATTTCCTTCTTTTCATTTTCTCCATCACTTATCGGCATCACAACGACCTGAGTTTCTTAGTGCTCTTTCTTTTAAATTTGTGCTTCGCTTGTCAACTTTAAATTCTGCCGCGGTCTCTGGCTTATTAAAAATGTGAATTATTTGGATTTAGCCTTTTTTAGATATTATATCTAGTAAAATTTAATTCAAATGTACAAACATAAAATACTTATGATCTATACATATATTTGAGGCTTGTGCAGAGAAATATAGATTAGATCCTAGTGAGATAGATTGCATATGGTGGATGAACCACTGTATCTAACTTGCAGTTTTAATAGACGGGTTAAGAAATGAAGACGTCCAGTGTTTGAATCTCATGATTCCAAGTCAAGTTTTAAAATGAGACAACATTACTGTTTTTTTTAACACCACTACTTCTATTTTCTCTATAAAAATTCAAGAATCAAGTTCCGGAAAGATGACTAAAGAGTCATCCGGGAAAAAAAAATAAGTTACTTTAAGAGATCTACCAAAACAGTACATTCATGACTTTGAGAATATTGTTAGTTTGCTAGGTATCTACAAATTAAAAAACTCATCGACTAACTTTCACTGAACATTAAGGAAAAATATGGCATAACAACGTCATGTTATCAGCATGATTTGAGGAAAATCACATAAAGAAAGAGAAAAATGGATCTAAATAAAGTAAAGTAAAGTAGAGAAGGAGAAGAATAAGAAGAAGAAGAAAATAGATAAGCTTTAATATGTTTAAGGAAGTTATGGAATCAATTGAGCAAGAAAAATGGCGAAAAAAATGTGACAATATCTTGGACTTTATTAGTTTTCAGAAACTACTAATATACCCCTTAACTCGATGCCTAAGATGGGTAAACTCGGCCGAGATGGACGTTTTCTCGGCACTATCTCGTCTCCGATATTATGTGTTTCATCTTGGACTACCTCCGATACCGAGAATATCACGAGAATCTTGGACGATTTAACTATATTAGTTATCTTATAATTTCTATTAGAGCACTGCTCGGTCGAACTCGCATGCGTTGCTATCTCAAGAATGTTTGTCAATGTTAGTGATCAAAACTATAAGTCTTGATTTATAGCCTATTTATAGATGTCTCAGACTAGGACATAGATTGTGTAGTTGAGCTTGGTTTTCACGGCGTTCATCATTTGAAGACGAAGAACTACTAAGGGGAGCTTATGGAACTTCATCGACAAAAGGTATGTGGAGACTTGAACTCATCTATCACTTGGAAAGTCTAGTTCTATTCTATCTCCTATATTGAGACATAAGTCGTATTACGATATAGTTTTCTATATACACATTTGAGATTTCGAGCTGAGTTTATCTCGCTTACATATTTCTCGAAATATGTGTTGGCAAGCTTTCACTTTGACCAAGTTCATCTTATATCATGAGAAAATTACCGAGTAACATCTTACATGGTTTGTGGGATACAATCATTTGGTGTAGACTTGGAATGTTTCGATAATGATTATTTCAATATCTTGAAAATTTCTTTGATGCTAATAGTGTGTGAAAACGGCTATTGTCATCCTCTAAGAATGTTTCAATGATTGAATTAAAGAGCTTAGAATCATGTAACCATCTTTGGATATAAGCATATAGTGTGTTCGCACATTTGTGTATAAATCCAAAACCGGGAACCAAATGTATACATACTTGTGTGTGTACTAAATGGTTGATGGAGACTGGCAAAGTATGTACGCATACTGATGGAATTTTATATAGTGGTAAATAGGTTGTCGTTCACTCAGACTTGTTGAAATTGATTTTAGGATTTAATAGAGAAAATATACAAATTATGTCACAAGATGAAGAGATGACCGGGACTTATAATTCCACCAAACTTCAATTTCATCCAGTTTAAATACCAATTGTAAACAATAATAGCTCATAATATAAAGTTTCATGGACTCTAATTCGTTGCCTAAAGTAGATTTCGAAAGTAATGGATGTAAATCTACCTGGCGAGATTGGGGTATACCCAATAAGACAAAATAGGGTCATTTTGAAGTAAAACCAAGCCACCCCTTAACCTTGTATTTTCAAAATGGCAAAATTGCCCTCGTTTAATTAACACTAAAATTTTGATTAGATTAATTAATTAAGTTTAAATTGATTGAATAGATTAAAACTTATGAATTTTAAGTTATGAAATTTTGTTTTTGATTGAACTTTTGTGGGATGATTTTTGATGATTTTTTTTTTTTTTTTTTTTGAGAATATCTCTTGCAACGAAAATGAAGCACACAACCGAAATACTTCTAAAAAGGGGATTGCAAATCTGTTATATGAAATCATACTCAAAATCAAAGAATAAATCAACACTTTCGGTTCTGAAAGTATGAAAAGTCGGCAAGGTCGACAAATGAAGATCATGCCGGCCAAAAGTGGCCGGCATGATCTTCATCGTCGACCTTGCCGACTTTTGTTTTTTGACATACAGGAGATGACATAAAAAAATTATTGGCCGGCAAGGTATTCAAAAAATACCCTTCCGGTTGTTTTTGGCCGGCGAGGTATTCAATAAATACCCTTCCGGCTGTATTTGGCCGGCAAGGTATTCAAAAAATACCCTTCCGGCTGTTGAAAAATTTACAGTCGCCGCCATGGTTGTTATGAAAAGCTCGGCAAGATATGCATGTTACGACCTTGCCGACCAAAAACACGAAATCATAATTTTCGATTTCTAACCTAATATAACAATCAAATCACACAACACAATGATGGGTTTGAGTTTAAACATCATTTATAGTCTTCTTTTCATTTGGTAGAGTCAACAATTTTTTTGGAAAATCAAAGTTGAAGATTTTTATATGGCTTTGGTTGATGGAAGATGAAGATGAAGAAGAAAAAGAAAAAGAAGAAGAGAAGAAGATGAAATGAAGAGAATAAAAACTGATTTAGGGTAATTAAGATTATTAATGGGTAAGGGTAGTTTTGTAACTTACCCATTAGGACTCCCCCTAAAACCCACAAAAAGTGTCCATTTAAAATTGGGTATACCCCAATTAGTTTGAGTATACCCCAATCTCGCCAGGTAAATCTAAAGCATGTGATATCAAAACATTTAAGCAAGCATAACCCATTAATTGAAATGACAACCATTCAATAATAGTTATAATTCATTTAAATAATTGTGCAATTAGTCATAAAAAGAATTAATATAATTACCGCATTAGTGAAATTTGGCTTCCTTCATTATCCCGGTGATGGGGTCTAGCTCCACATGGTGAAAACACACTCAAAAAGATAATTCATTGCTCAAAAGGTGTTTTTATTGAAGAATTATAATAGAACAGAGATTTGTAACGCTTTATGGCCGTTACAGAACCTACTGTCACAATTGAGTAACTGTTACAAAGAAAAGATGACAGGCCTATTGAAACAGTGATCTATTATTCGTCTTCTTCTTCACCAACAATGACTTCTGCGACTTTCCTTTCTCCGTCCACTGGCTCTCTGCCATATTCCCAAAACTCTCCATCTCCCTCTATGATACCTCAAGAGTCTTTATATACGCACAGGACCAAGAATATGTCGTCATTAATCCCAAAATCTCCAGCAATCAATCTGTTATATTTCCATGCAGATACGGGAAACATCTTTCCCCTGTTCTCTTCTTCGCGCGCCTGTTGCTGTTAAACCTCTCCAAACTCATTGATAACACGCTCTAGATCAAGCCCACTCGTTGAATACACACGCAAACTTTCCAAAACTAACCCAACAGAATTCCGAGTATTGCTCCAACCTCTGTTTCATAAGATGCCCACGAAACTACCCTTTTTGATCGAACCCAAACACGTTACCATCCCTGTTTTGTCGTGAGAGTTTGTTTCCAGCTCATACTGACGAAAAACTCTCACGGGATCTTCCCAAAATTCCAAACAAACCCGGGAACAGTTCATGCCCCTGTTTCTCTCCAACACGATGATACAGCCAATTCTGATTGATCAAAACACCCATACCAGGTCTCTCATACTCTAACAAGTCCATCCCAACAAAAATCTGGTGTTGAATCTCTCTAAATCTCCCTTAAATTTAGAACTCTAATCTGCCAGGGAAGAACCAAACTTTCCCGCCAATTTTGAAATTCAAATGATGAAGAAGGGTGGCCCCCTAACCAGACCATGGGTGTAAATAGAAAATGGTACCCCTTATCAAGTGGGTGCCCCTTATCCAAAATTGAGAGTCCGAATAACATGTGTCCTCCGGGTGCCTTTATCAACTTTTCGAGCCGAATTTTCCAAAAATGTTTATTTCCCAAAAATACCTACAAATACATAAAAACACAATATTAGTACAAAAATCGAGTTCTAACAATACAAACATCGAGGACAATTCAGACACAAAAATGTGTCTATTACATATTGACTCGAGATTAATTTCTCCGATAGGCAAGATAAAAGAAATCACAAACATCTTCATCTCATCGTTTGTGATTCCACAATATCTAGTTTCGCCATCATACGATTTATATTATTGTGAGGTGATTGATAATACTAGGCTGTTCTTCGGGAATATAAGTCTGGTTTATCAATTGGTTCCTGTTCACCTTGATTTATCAAAAGACGGAACAAAAACTCTTGGGTATTTCTGTGGGAGACAGATTTATTCAATCCTATAGACTTTTCCTTGTGAGAGCAGATTTGTTTATCAAGTCTTCGACGTTGGGTCCTAGCAACTCTTAGTTGTGGGTGAGATCAGCTAAGGGAATCAAGTGCGTAGTATCCTACTGGGATCAGAGACGTAAGGAACGCAACTGTACCGTGAATCAGTGTGAGATTGATTAGTGTTCAACTACAGTCCAGTCCGAAGTTAATTGGTAGTAGGCTAGAGTCTGTAGCGTCTTAATACAGTGTGGTGTTCAATCTGGACTAGGTCCCGGGGATTTTCTGCATTTGCGGTTTCCTCGTTAACAAAATTATGGTGTCTGTGTTATTTCTTTTCCGCATTATATTTTGTTATATAATTGAAATACCACAGGTTGTGCGTTTATATCAATCAATTAGAATATCCAACCTTTGGTTGTTGATTTACATTGATTGACACTTGAACATTGGTTTTTGGTACCGTTCAAGTTGTTTCACATAATAGTCAGGCTCACTGATTTCTATCTGTTTGATTTGCTGATTACATTGTGAAATAGAGATATTAAAACTTTTTGATATACTTTAATCTAGATTGAATCTGACTGTCTAGTTGATTCTCTAGAAAGTGTATTGGAGTAAGTCCTCTCAGATTGCCAAACGAATTGTTGGGTGTGGTTGTTAGACCCCCGCATTTTCAATTTCAATATCATTTGTAAAAGCAGGTAGTTGTTGCTTTATAACTTGATTTTCATGCAGGAGAATTACAATTCTGAAACTGTGATTGTCTTTTTATTCCATGGTTTGTACTAGTTTCTGCATATACCATTCTCACTAACATCCTCCTTTTATTCTTATCCAACATAGAAATCATTTGATATATATACCATTATCATTGACTTGTGATTCTTTTGGCCATACAACACTATATTGGGATGCTCGATAATTGTTGTGCAAATATTCTTTTGAAAATTTGATCCTCTAATCTCACACACCTGAATCTCAAGCTACACCTTAAACTGATGATACAAGTATTACAATTAATGAAGGAAACGAGAATTCCAGACTCAAATCTGATGTATTGATGTTCATTTCTTGCTGCAGGCAGCAGACTTATAGAAAGGAATGGAAGTGTTGTTTTTTACTTGTTTTATGTTGAACACTTGAACTTTGTTTAAACTTTTTTTGGTTGTGTATTGTTTTCAACTTATTTAAGAGTTTCAACAATAAAGAACTTAAGTACGTAGTTAAGAACATTGATATATGTGCATCAAAATTGTAGGGAAAAAATGGTATGAAAAATTTTGCAGGTGAAAAAATCGGTTCAAGTCAGTTGAACTAGCCCATAAACGAAATTTTTGTTCACAAGATTTCCACATTATAAAAGTGGAACCAAACCAGACCAAACAAGACCGGTTCAGTCTCGGTATGTATATTGAAAACTGGCTATAGGCCGGTTCGGCCCTTGGTCTATCCAAATACCGAGTCGAACCATACTGTGTGCACCCGTAGATCCAACCATTAGCTACTTAATGTTTGTTGATAATATTTTTCTTCTTTCGAAAGCATAACAGAACTAAACAAGGAACCTCAGATATATTATTAACAAAATATTCAGAGTTCTCATGACAACGCATTTAAACTACAAAAAGTCATCAATTCACTTCAGTAAAGACATATAATAGTTGAGAAAGAATGTCACTATGAATGAGTTTGGAGTTACATAAATGCAAATGGATGAAAAATATTTGGGAGCCTATCATCTTCAGAGTGATAATATATTCAGTAGTTTTGATTTCCTTATTAAAAAAATTAAGATTAAAATGACAGGATGGAAGCAACACTACTTGACTGGTGCTGGCAGAACTATTCTGTCTAAAACCAATCTTTCTTCAATTCATATATTTTTCATGCGCACATGCTTACTTCCTAAAGGTGTGATACAATAAACGTGTAGAATTCACGGTTCTTTTTGATGGGGTCATAATGCAAATACAAAAATAAAAAAATTACATTGTATAGGTTGAAAGAAAATACATAAACCCAAAGGTGATGGAGGTATGAAAACTACACTTCTGACATCTCTAAATTGATTATACAGTAATCTGGAGAACTCCTTTGTTGCAACAAAGATTTTCTCACGGTATTGTGGTTTCTATACAAATATTTATTTATTAAGAGAAGAGGTGTCTACAGATGCTTTAGTTTGATCTAAAATAAATTCAGGGAAATCTATTGCAAAATCCTATTGTAAATTTCTAGCAAATGATATTCCAACTACTTCTGTTAGTAGTGCTTTCCTATGGTCTTATTTTTTGGAAAGTATAAAATATATCTCCTAGAATTCAGGTGTTCATGTGGAAGCTCTTGCATAATGGAGTTATAATTAAGCTTAATATCTTCAAACTTGTTAACTACATCAATGTCGGTTGCACTTTTTATGGCCAAAAGTAACTGTATAACATTTGGTTTTCAGACATCACTGTTCCAAATGATTTTTGATATGTCTCCGAGATTTCCAAATTTCTTTGACAGTGATAACCCTAAAAATCATACAACATTGGTTAAATGAATATGCATATCATAAATACTTTGCAATGGGTTTATCTATCCTATGGAATATTTGGAAATCGTATAATGATATGATTTTCAGAAATGGTACTTTTTCCAAACATCGATGCATTAAGCTGGCCTTTCAAGACTTTAATTTATACAATCATCATCCTTTGGATATATGCCCAGGTATAATCTTAAATAATAGATCATTGTTGACGCAACTTTCTCTACGAACCAAGGTGTTGTTGCATACATTGATTTTGACAGTCGTGGTAGGTATTTAGGATGCGGATTATTCATATGATCTCGATGTTGACTTAACAAATCAACTTCAATTATCAAAAGTCGTTATAGAAGGAGATATCTCTACTATCCCTGATACTATCGCTGGTCAATTTCGGGATATCCCTGGAAGAATTCGAGCAACCATTTAGCATATTAGAGACAAGAGACGGAGCTTTATGGACATTAAGTTTACTGCAGTCCCTAGGCCCATCAACTATATATCCCATGAGTTGTATCAAATTGCATTTAAATAACATGTAACTAGAGATTGGTCTACCCATGACCCATGACCCATGACCCTCCATCCTGTATCTTTTTATACTTCTACTTCTTCAAGGAGTAATTAATAAAATAATTTCTTGAACCTCTTGATGATCTAAATTATTTTTTTATCTCACACTGATTTAAGGTACAACTGATTCCTTACGTCTCTGATCCTAGCAGGATACTACGCACTTGATTCCCTTAGCTGATCCCACCCACAACCAAGAGTTGCTACGACCCAAAGTCGAAGACTTGATAAACAAATCTGTCTCATACAGAAAAGTCTATAGAATGAATAAATCTGTCTCCCACAGAAATACCCAAGAGTTTTTGTTCCGTCTTTTGATAAATCAAGGTGAAAAGGAACCAATTGATAACCCGGACTTATATTCCCGAAGAACAGACTAGTATTATCAATCACCTCACAATAATCTAAATCGTATGATTGCAAAACTAGATATTGTGGAATCACAAACGATGAGACGAAGGTGTTTGTGATTACTTTTTATCTTGCCTATCGGAGATTAAATCTCTAGCAAATCTTAGAGAAGATGGTACTCAAATGATAGAATCAGGCAAGATCAGAACACGCAACTACAAAGAAAATAGTTGGGTCTGGCTTCACAATCCCAATGAAGTTTTTGAAGTCGTTAACCTACAGGGTCTCGATAGAAACCTAAGGTTAAAGGAGAATCGAATCTAGTTGATGCAACTAGTAACACACATGAGGTGTGGGGATTAGGTGTCCCAATTGTTAGAGTTCTCCTTTATATAGTTTTCAAATCAGGGTTTGCAATCTAAGTTACCTTGGTAACAAAGCATTCAATATTCACCGTTAGATGAAAAACCTGATTCAACCAAGCCAATATCTTTCAACCGTTAGATCGAACTTAGCTTGTTACACACAAATGAAATGTACCCTCATTTAGGTTTATGTAAACGTACCCAAACGTGTACACCATGTTGGCTCACAAATAGTTAACCGAAGTTAGACATATGATTACTCTCATATCAACCTTATTCATCTTAACCATAACTAGTTCAAATGACTCAAATGAAACTAGTTAAAGAGCCGTTCAATTGTTATATTCTCATATAAGTATACAAGAACACAATTGAAGCAAAATCGGTTTGATTCACTTAAATCAATTCATGAACATTATAGCCACGGTTTGCAAAGATTGCATTCCTTATTTTATAAATGTTTAAGTTCATGCACACAACCGATTTTAGAAAGTAACCCACTCAAGTATGCAAACGTGTACGCATACTTAAGTAGCCGGACCGAGTTTGGTTACGCCAGTACGCGTACGGGTGCGCATACCAATTTACATTCCAAACTCCAGCAGAAATTCACGGACGCGAGACTTCTGCCAGTATGCGTACTTGTACGCATACTTTCCCAGACATCCAACAACTGCCACTACGCGTACGGGTACGCATACTTCAGGTTTCCGGTTTTGGACTTATACACAAATGTGAGAACACACTATGTTTATATCCAAACATGGTTACATGATTCTAAACTCTTTATTTCAATCATTGAAATTTTCTTAGAGGATGACAATAGCCGTTTTCACACATTATTAGCATCAAAGCAATTTTCAAGATATTGAAATAATCATAACGAAACATTCCAAGTCTACATCAAATGATTGTATCACACAAACCATGTAAGATGTTACTCGGCAATTTTCACATGATATAAGATGAACTTGGTCGAAGCGAAAGCTTGCCAACACATATTTCGAGAAATATGTAAGCGAGATAAACTCAGCTCGAAATCTCAAATGTGTATATAGAAAACTATATCGTAATACGACTTATGTCTCAATATAGGAGATAGAGTAGAAATAGACTTTCCAAGTGATAGATGAGTTTCAGTCTCCACATACCTTTTATTCGTGAATTTCCACAAGCTCCCCTTAGTAATTCTTCGTCTTCAAATGATGAACGCCGTGAAGTCTAAGGCTCAACTACACAATCTATGTCCTAGTCCGAGACATCTATACATAGGCTAGAAATCAAGACTTATAGTTTTGATCACTAACATTGACAAACATGCTTGAGATAGCAACGCATGCAAGTTCGAGTGAGCAGTGCTCTAACACATTTGATATTTCGAGCTGAGTTTAACTCGCTTATATCTTTCTCGAAATATGTGTTGGAAAGCTTTTTACTTTAACTACGTTCATCATTATTCTTGACGAAAGTCAAAAGATGATCATGTGAAAATCACCTGGTAACATCTTACATGATTTGTGTGAGACAGTCATTTGATGTAGACTCGGAATATTTCGTATTGATCATTCGATCACTTGAAAATTGATTATAAGCTAATAGTTTGTGTGAGACAGCTATTGTCGTCTTCTAAGAATGTTTCAATGATTGAAATGGGAGTTAAGAGCTAAAACCCATGTCTGGATGCATTATGGTTTGTGTACTTAGTGTGCGAACTGTTTTGTCGGATTCAGGACCGGAAGTTTGCATACCCGTTCTCAAACTTATTCAACTGTTAAGTCAGGGTCCTTAAGTTTGCATACCCATTCGCAACTGATTTAACTGTTGAAGTCCGGTAACCAAGTTTGCGTACCCGTTCGCAAATGGTTTCAGCTGAGTTCGGTCAGGAGCTAAAATTTGCGTACCCGTTTGCAAACTGTCTGCTCGTGACCAATGTTTGGAACTTAAGTTTGCGTACCCGTTTACAAACTTAAGTGGTTCAAGTTCTTAAATCGGTTAAGTATGATTTCATACTCATGAACAAATACATTTATATAATAAGGAATGCAATCTTTGCAAACCGTGGCTAAATAGTTCATGAACTGATTCTTTTGAATCAATCCGATTTTGCTTCAATTGTGTCTTGTATACTTCTATGAGAATATAAACAATTGAACAACTCTATGAATAACACAATTAGATTCATTTGATTATCAATTGATCTAGAAGTGTTAATATGAACATGGTTAATACAAAAGTGTTCATATGTCTAACTTCGGTTAACTGTTATTGAGCCAACTCAATACACACGTTTAGGTACGGTTACCCATATCTAAATGAAAGTATATTTCATTTGTGTGTAACAAGCTAAGACCATCTAACGGTGGAAAGATATTAGCTTGAATCATAAATCAGGTTTCATCTAACGGTGAGTATTGATTTCTTTGTTCCAAAGTTATCAAACCTTATTGAAGCCTATATAAGGGAGAACTTTAGCAACTTGGAACCTAATCCCCACACCTCTTGTGTGATACTAGTTGCGACTAGAGTTGATTCTCCTTTAACCTAGGTTTTTCCTAAAACCATTATAGGTTAACGACTTAAAGACTTTATTAGGATTCTGAAGCCAGACCCAACTATTTTCTCTGTAGTTGCGTGTTATGATCTTACTTTGTTCTATCGTATTGAGTACTATCTTCTCTAAGATTTGCTCGAGATTTATCTCCGATAGGTAAGATATAAAAAGTAATCACAAAGCTCTTCGTCTCATTCTTTGTGATTCCGCAATAACTTGTTCTACTACCCATATAGTTAAGTTATTGTGTGGTGATTGATATTTCTAGGCTGTTCTTCGGGAATATAAGACCGGATTATCAATTGGTTCATGTTCACCTTAATTTATCAGAAGACGGAACAAAAACTTCGTAGGTATTTCTGTGTGAGACAGATTTATCTATTCTAGTAGACCTTTCTGTGGGAGACAGATTTGTTTATCAAGTCTTTGACTTTGGGTCGTAGATTTATCTACATAATTGAAATATCACAGGTTATGCGTAGTTCAATCAATTGGTAAATCTAACTTTTGGATGTTGATTGAAATTGATTGACACTTGAACATTGATCTTTGGTACCGTTCAAGTTGTTTCTCATAATAATTAGGCTCGCGGATTTCTATCTGTTTGATTTGGTGATTACATTAAGAAACATAGATATAACTCTTGGATATATTTTCCTTGATTGAGTCTGACTGTCTAGTTGATTCTCTTGGAATTATATTGGAGTTAGTCCACACAGATTGCCTAAACGAAATATTGGGTGTGGTTGTTAGACCCCCACTTTTTCAGTAATCTTAAGTTTAATATATTTAACTTTCATTTAGAAAATGATTTTATCTTGACATATAGGTTTTCTATATAATTCAATGAATTTACGTCTTTCTGAAAGTATATTTTGTTGCTTTTAGAAAAGAAATTATATTTTTCGATATTTTTTATGTTCTTTTCTTGGAGGTCGGGTCTTATGCTCTTGTGCCCCTCTTTTTTTGTTTTCGGTTTCCTTTGATTATTAAAATTATCGTTTAGAATTTCGTTTAAATAATAATAATAATGATACTCTGGACTTTGGAGAAAATTCAGGCGATATAACACCTGGATTGATTGTTTTATTATTTTATGATTCACTCTTCAATAGTCTCACATATCACCTTTTTCATTCGAACCCTGATTTTTTTTTCACACCAGATGATACTTCTTTTGTACCCTGTCTTGTAACATATTCCTTTCAGCTTCACAGACTTTTCAAGCACTTTGAATAATGCCATGATGGAGTGGGTGGTCGTGGATATGTCAAAAGCTCAATCTTTAAGCATATACATGATAAACACTTGCCAAATGATAACTGCATCTTTATCTGCCAAGCAGGGATACGAACAGAGGTAAGTGTATACACTGCATGGGAAAGGGTTCTGCGACAAGTGCAGATGTGGATCTTTGTCCCATTATGCAGTGGTACTCTTGGAAGAGACCTTGCTGAGACCATCCTGGTGGTATTGTCAATGATCCATTCAATGGTAGGAGTGCAGAATTTTTGATCTATGGTACTGATAAACCCATATCACATGTACTTTCATCTCATAACTCGGCCCTTATAGTGCATGAAGATTCTTTGGGACTTTCTATGGAGACACTCAATCTGGTTTTCCAGAAACAGATAACTACTATCTCTAACATCCCTCCACAATGTAAACCTAACTTTTCTAGGGCCCTTAAAACTGCCCTAGATAGAGTATTGGATCATCCCAATGACTTAAACTCTTGGTTACAACTGTTCCTTTTACCTACCTGCACCATTAACATGTACTTCCCTAAGAGTACTATGGAAGAATGATCTGGTACCAGGAAATGGCTCCAAACTGCTTCAATTAATCAGGCTTTGGCCAAATGGAAGACACCAAATGGCTGTTCTGCACTTGTTCAGCAGTTACTGGAAGTTCATAAGGAGATTCAGAGAGGCAGGAAACAAGCCAAAAAGAAGCAGAAATCCAATGTGCAGGCCTGCGAGAAGAATCTCAGTTATGGGCCATATACTGCTGACATTAGGATTTTATCTTCATATGGTGTTGCACCACATAATGCAGACACCCTACATGAGATGCAACAGAAACATCACCCTTCCCCTCCACCTATTATACCTACAAACAATATCGCTACATCTGTTACAGTGGACAGTAAGGTTGTGTTGGATGCCATTCAGAGTTTCCCTAATGGTAAATCTTGCGGTAGAGACGGGCTTAGAGCTCAACACTTACTTAATGCTTTGAGTGGGCATGCAGTTGCAGTTTCTGAGGAGTTACATACTTCTATAACTGGTGTTGCAAACCTGTGGTTATCTGGAAATTGTCCTGCTGCTTTAGGGCAGTATATTGCTAGTGTCGCTCTTACACCACTACTCAAGCCTGATGGTGGTATTAGACCCATATTAGTTAGGACAATCTGTAGGCGACTCTGTTCTAAACTAGCTGCAAATTCAGTAAGTAAAGAGATGGCTCACTATTTGGGTGATCACCAGTTTAGTGTTGGTATCCCATGTGGGGGTGAAAGCATATTACATGCAGCTAATAGATTGCTTGAACTGAAAATATGATGCTGGTAGATTTTTCGAATGCTTTTAACCTGGTTGATAGAACAACTATAATTAAATAGGTTAGGACTAAATGCCCTAGTATACCCAAGTGGGTTAAGTTTCGTCATGCTCAACCTACAAGATTATACTACAACAAGTCTGTTCTATCATCCACTCAAGGGGTGCAGCAAGGTGACCCCCTTGGACCTCTCCTTTTTGCATTAACTATACACCCTCTTGTCTGCACCATTGCCACTCAAAGTTCACTGGATATGCATGCCTTATACCTTGATTGTGTGACTATCATTCGAGACACCTTAGAGGTTTCAAAAACCCTCCACATCATACAACCGTAAGGTGCTGCTAGAGGTGTGCTCTTAAACATCCGAAAGACAAAAATATATTAGCCTTCCGCAGATCCAAGAAATTTTATAGCCAGCTTTCATTCGAACATTGCCAGGCCTGCTGGTGGTGTCAAACTACTGGGTGGCTCTGTTATCCTTGACAACCAAAATTGCAGCGACATGATTATGCTCAGAGCTACCAAAACTGTTCAGCTCGTGAACTCTGTAAGGCAATTAAAATACCCACAAAGCGAGCTTCTGCTCTTACGCAATTATGTTGAAGTATCTAAACTCTACTTCACCTTGCATACCACTACTCCCCTGGTCCTGCAAACAACAACATGTTATTTTGATCAACACTTGTTTCAGTTTTTACAACATTTTGGTCACAGGTGACGCTGCAGGTTTTGATCCTTCAACGAAGGCTTGTTACTCTGTCTATTAAAGATGGTGGGTTTGGGGTTTATACAATGGTTGATACCATCCATTATTGCTATTTGGCTCCCTGTATCCAGACACAACATCTGCAAAGTACCATTTTGTGTTCCGTTGCCACAATTACCAACATACTCTGAACACATATATGCAGAGATGTGGTCTCTCCACTTTCAACACTAGTGCTACCCCCCCCCTTATGAAAGCATTGGCAGTTTAATTCTTTGATGTTGTTAAGGCGGGAGATACCATCTAAGTTTGCTTTGACCGTTAGGGATGCGATATTGTGGTTGAGTAATAAGATGGTGCATGCGGTGGATTATTTGATGGCCATTCACATTGTTGGGCTTAATCAAACACTAGGGGCGAGATAGTTTCGAGTTGTAGCCCAATACCGCCATGGTATCCATTTATTCCCTGAAGGCAGTACATGTCCTAGTTGTGATCGTGCTATGGATGTCTTCGGTGATCATGCTCTTCACTGTGCAAATGAGGTTGGCCTCAAGTTTAGGCACGATTTGGTTCGAGATGTAGTTCTCGACATTTGGTATAAAGCTGGCGTCACTATGAGGAAGAAGCCTCACTGAGCTTTTTGTCAGAAAATGTTAGTGCGCTGAAACCCGCGGACATCTTGGTGTACAATTGGGAGAATGGTCAAGACACGTGCTTTGATGTCACTGGGGTATCACCTTTTTTCGGAGGAGGACTTCATAGCTTTACCCCGGGCCATGCCATTTCTGCTACTGTTAGTCGCAAACGCAACAAGTATTTGACCAATTGCACTTCCCATGGTTATAGTTTTTGTGTTTTTGCATTTTCAACTTTAGGGGAGCTTGGAGATTATTTCATTAGTCTGTTGAAGAGATTGAAGGATTGTTTAGCCAACTATATGCTAACAACAAAGTAGGCGGCTCACTTTTTCATAGGATAGGTTTGACTATCCAGAAAGATGTTGGTGCACAGAATGTGGCCCAACTCCCCTTCATTAATTACTCTTCGTTTTGCAATAAAAGCCCTGGGTGGCATCTCTCTATGAAAAAAATAATCTGTCGTGGTTCAAGGATTCATAGTTAGTTAAGAATTGACGGTCCTGTTGGTTTCAAGTTTTGTAAATTCAATAACTGCTTTTCTCTTTTCCACTAAATTTTAGCAAAATGATAATTTATTTTGACGGTTACTTTCAGTTTGAGCTTAAACTACCATCCATTTCAAATTTCCCCTCTCTCTTTGTGAAAATCATCCGATGGTACTATATGAATAGGTTTGTGGGCATCCTCCAAATATTTGGAGTTCTAAGAGTGATTTCATTTTTATTCTTTGCTTGCCTTACTGCTATCAGCAGAAAACAATCTAACTTCCTCTCGTTCTACTCCATGTTTATTCTGATTTACAAATATTGTCATTCAAAGGAATGGGAGCAAACTTTATTTTTATCACCTACTCCTTAAATTTGTTCCAAGTTTGAATTAGAAGGTCTCTTGATTCTTGATATATTGCTCCTGTTTTGCATTTTGATTGCTATTTAAAATACACTCAATATCAGTTTTTCGTCATAATTCCTGGGTCTTCAAACTTCTTGCTGTCGTTCCATTTTTATGTACATTTCTTGCCAGCATTCACTATTACTTTTATTTTACATTTATGTTGTAAACAAGTGTTCTATCAAAACCGAAGTATAAGAAAATGATTCTCAATTTTGCCAAATTATGTGGGCACCAAAGACTCAAATACCAAATTGGTTTGTCATTAAGGAAATTCCACCAGGAAGTCATTAAAGTTAAATGGGAAAGACCTGATATTGGATGGAGTAAGCTAAATTTTGATGGTTCCGTCAAGTATAAATCCGGAATGGGGAGCATCGGCGGAGTTATAAGGAACCATAAAGGCGATTTCCTACTTGGCTACTCAGAACCAATAGGGAAAACAACAAGCACCATTGCAGAAATAACTGCATTTCAGCGTGGCCTTGATTTGGTTCTTGAAAATGGCTTGCACAATGTTTGGTTTGAAGGAGACGAGAAAAGATTGCTTGAAATTATTGCAAACCAGATACCAGTTGGACCTGAAGAAATACAACGGCGAGTTAAACTTATAAATTTGATTTTACCTGAATTGAACAGTTATAAGATGACTCATATTTACAGGGAAGGTAATAGAACTGCTGATACATTTGCAAGAATGGGCCACAAATTGAACAAACCTTGCATTTGGCGAGCTCGTCCTCCTCGAGAGGTTTTGCGTCTTGTTCAGAATGATGCTGAGGGCATAATTAACCAACGAATTAGAAGAAGATTTAACTAGATTTATGTAAGAATTACATTTAACTAAGATGTACATTTCTATCTTTGATGAGCTTAATCGCGCTGATGGCAACATTAATCAAGCGCCTTAGGGAAATAGTAACCAAGTGCGCATCCATATTTGTTTATAATGTACATATATATTTTGATAAACTTCTGTAATAAAACAGAACGATGAAATATTTACATATTCTTTTTCTTCTAATATTACTACTCAAGAACCAGAGAGCTAGATTGTCTTATCATCCAGAAAGGGTAATTGTATCTACAAGCCTTTAGTAGTACAAGAAGGAACCTCCAAAAGGATATGGATGGCTTATTGAGGTGCAACAAGATATTCCGATACTAGAGATCTTAGTGCAGCGCTGAAAGCCAGTCAGTTTGCTTACTTTCCTCGTCTTACAATTCTTTCCTTCTGAGTTGATTTCACCAGCACTGGGATCAATTATGTCTTCTTATGATTCTTGGATGAATATGTGCAGCTGAACATTCATCAACCCAGAACCACCGCCTAATGGGGCTTCTTTTTAGTTTTATTTTCCCCTTTTTACCAGGTCTATTTATTTGCTGACGCTTGTGTATTAAAAAAATTATACTTGCACGTAAATTCGAAATTTGAATGCATGGACTATCGAAATATATTAGAGATTAGACATGCAAAAATGAAATAAATAAGAACTTTATTTGATTTCCTCTGCGGCTTCCTTCATTATTGTTCTCTTTTGCTTAAAGAATTGGTGAGGCTTCAAAATTGTGCTTGGGAGAAGAAAAAAAGTTAAAACCAAGAAACACTCGGATTACAGAGGATGTTATTCCTGTGCAACGACAGTATCACAATCCTCCTAATGTTGTAATTTTCATTTCGCTTATACCTCATGGGGCCATGAGTCTTTCGATTGTATAGGAGAGAGACTCTGACAAGTCCGCTCTGAATAATAATGTTTTAAGTGTGTCTAGTACATTATAATCTGGATCAAGCTTTCGCTGCCAACCCTACAACAACAACAAAAAGTCAGCCAAAATGTTTGATAAGTAAATAAACACATCTTCAAAATTTTGACAGTTTTTGATAAGACAGTAACTATATCAGCAACCTTCACTGCCATTCCACATCAATCGTGCTACATGACCAGCAGAATACCAGCTGATTAACAGCGGATCCGATGTGTCCTACTGATTTGGAAGAAAGAGAAGTAAACCTTTTAACCACGTCATCGAGAAGAAAACACATGTACCCAATTAACGATCTCACATCTCCATGATTAACCCTACCGTTAATGCAACCCTTACCACTTTTCCATTAACCCTTACCATGATTAACCCTACCATTAACAACCATAACCGGCCATCGTTGAGATTAAGCTTCGGCCATCGCCATGCCCATCACCATCATCAGTGACAGTCCAATTTCATTTATCCTGATTTTAGGGATGAATTGAGAGACAACTGATTTTTCATAACCAAGTGACAATTATGATTTAACTCAAAAAGGTTCTAATCACCTTGCGGAAAAACAAGTTTGATCAAACGAACCTCAGTTCAAACCCAAATATACCATTGCCCCCCTTTTGATTCGTTATCAAATTATTCAGTGATGTTTAATTGATCAAAACTTCTTCATAGTTAATCTTGTTATGATCATGCATCTTTGGTGGTGATAAGTGATAATATTATCAGGGCTAGTGTAGAGAAGTAAAGGGAAAATAATACGGATTAGGTTTGTGTATCCTGACACCAAAAATCGTACGGTTGAGATTTATTTCAAACTTTTTATTTTTTTCCCGGATGACGTGGTTAATCCAGCATGCATCTCTTTCTTCCAAATCAGTTCGACACGCTGGATCCGCTGTTATTCAGCTGGTATTCCGCTGGTCATATAGCAATTTCGATTCCACATGCAGATATACATAAAAGAATATATAACACTCGGCCACTAAACAAATTTACTTGGATACTATAATTTTATCAATTTTTCATTCATCTCTTTTCACGCAGTTTAAAATTATCAATATACATGACTAATGAATTCATTGAACCTAGCAAAATTAGCACCACCCTGAGCACCAGAGTAGGAATAAGATGCAGCAAAGACAAAAATGAGTCTCTCTTTGTAGAGAACATGAATATGATCATGCTCAACCATATCAAACCATTTTCCATTTGCATGTCTTTTTAGGACAGAGATTCATTACCAAGTCAAAATCATCTAGCAAGGTTCATTATGGATGACATTGCGGTAAGTTAAGTGCAAGAGATTACCTCAAGAACCAAGGTGGTTACCATTGCAGTACAAACATTTCCATCGATATTGACTTTATGTCGCCGAACCTTCTCAAGCAATTGCTGCATGCACTCTCCTGGATGGAGATTACCACCTTCTGCCGTACCCCAGAAACTGAATGTCTTCTCCAATTCCTGTTAGACAGCGCCACAATTTTTTGGTATGCTATATCTCTTTTTTCAACATAGAACTAGATACTTAAAGCTATACATTTTTTTGTTTGGAATAAGCTACACAGCAAGCAAATTGCATGAAGGTTAGAACTTCTTTTTCTAACATGGATGATTTAAAGAGTTACCTCTATGAATGCCTCAGGGTCGGGGCACTTCTGTTTTCTAGATAAACTAAGCGTGCACTTGGCAGCCGTGCGTCCATCACGAAGGGCAACAGCTTTAAAAAGATCTAATAAATTTAATCTGTCACTCTTAGAGAGTTCAGCTGTCATGCCTACGTCAAGGAAAACCACGTGAGGCTTAGATTTGAAAAGCCCTTCAGGTGAATGCTTGTTCTTAGCCACTCTAACAAGTATATTTCCTGGATGCATATCTGCATGGATAAAATTGTCAACCTGAAAAATAAAGAAGACTAGATCTCATAAAGTATTCCAAATAAATTGTAAAACTTGATAAAGGGTAGCACAATCAACTTCGACGAATATTTAATACCAGTAGCATCTTGAGAAGTGCATGAGTCCCAATGTGTGCAAGAGCACTTTTTATCTGGTTGTTCCCTCCAAGTTCATCCACAAAGTGAGAAACACTTTCTCCATGCTCATAAGTCTCCACTAAAACAGCAGGATGCACAAGCGGGTACAAGGGTTTAGGGAAAGAAACATCTTTAGATCTGCGAAAATTATATATAAAACGACTTAAATGAGCAGCTTCCCTTGCAAGATCAACCTGAGACATCATAAAAACAGCAAACTGCTGCACACTTTCATCCAGTCTCAACCACTTCAAAGTTGGCACTAAAGTTGAGATTTTAGCTACAGTATTAATGATTACAAAATCCCTCCTGATTGCTTCACCAACTCCAGGATGCCTAACCTTTACAGCAACAGAAATGGGTTTAATCTTTTGACCAGGATAGCAGAATCTCAGAGTAGCTCGATGCACCTGGGCAACACTTCCGGAAGCTACAGGTTCCTCCTCAAAATTCTCGAAAACTTCAGGAAGTTTCCTACCAAATGCATTCTCAATAGTTCTTTTCGTGCATGCAAAGCTATGTGCTGGGGCGTTACTGTGGAGCTTTGTAAGCTCAGTGCACAAATCACTGGGGAAAAGATCAGGTCGTGTAGCTGCCCACTGACCCCATTTTATAAAAGCTGGACCTGCCCTTTCTAATGTACGATGGACAATTTGCAGCCACATTTTCCTAAACTGAACACCAAAAGAATCCGCAAACGGAGCCATCGCGATGCTGGGAGAGAACAAAATTGCCAAATACAATGCCCTCAACAAAATAACGAACACTTCAATGATCGAAAACAAGAATGATGTGAAATAAACATGGCCATCTTGTGCATGCATGTATAAATTATTCACTGGAAAACTTCCGGCGTCTGCAAATGCCCTCTGTGTCCATGCTACTTCTCCAATAATGAGACCAATGATGCTAGGAGCTATCAAATTCGATCTGGTTAAAGCCAGGCTCACAGCACAAGCAATCCTACTTATCGGTGGAAAAACTGGCCCCCGGTATGAACATATGTGAGATATATGCTTCCAAGCAATTTGGGCATGATATGTCACTGTTTTACTGGCACAAAGAACTGAGAACCTCTTAGAGGAACAATATATGTTTTCCTTCGACTTCGTTTCATAGAATGTCTTTGCAAACTGCCCTCTACTAGAGAACCTATGTGTGAAGGAAGGAAGTCCAGCTGTAACGGTTCCTCCATGCCTTTGAACTTCTAAAAGACTACTTCTCTTGTTTGCTTTAAGGAAATGTGCAGCTTTTTTTATGTTTCGGAATGCCGAAAACCTACATTTCAGCCAAAAATGTCAGAAGCTAAAACGACAGACAAATCGCAGACACCACAATATCTTGATGTTTCGCAATAGTCTGATTATAACGTGATTACTGGGTGACCTAATTTATGGTTCCCATACACAGAAAATATTGAATAAGGTTTACTATGGTGCGCTACAAATCACAGCAGTTCTTTGTGATCTTCCACCCATAAGCATTAAAGTAGAAGATATGCTTACTAAGTTGCAGAAAAATGCTCTTTTAACCAGCGGGAGATTAGTTAAGAATTGGAATAATTTAATTAAAAAGGGTTATAAACTGGAAAACAAAATGATCCCGAACAAAGCCAAAGAGGAAGAAGACCCATATAATAAGATCCCTACGCTAGATCAATATCGCGTAAATTATAATCATGCATTATCACACAAAAAGTTCTGGCAGCTGAGCAAACAAAGAGATGCTTCAAGAACTTCACATCAAACTTATGAATCCCATGTTAAATGTTTTTCATGTCTGCCAGATTATCCTCTAAAATGCCAGATTAAGTTTTTAATACTTTACCTATTACAGTACTCAAAGCATGACTTAACTAAGGACATGATGTAATACTTCAGCATCTCGCAGCTTTCATTAAGCATTATTTCTCACAAATTGATTAAAACCATATTCAACAAAGAAAAAAAAATGCCAAATAGAATCAACCAAAAAGGCAGATTAGAATTCATTTCTCACACTTAATCAACAACTCCTAAGCTACTTCAGTAGCTACAAGCATAAAAATTGCCTCTCTAGTAGACCCGTAAAGTTTCCCAATGATAATACCACATGAATTACGTGACAAAGGACTGTATAGTTCCCAAGTTTTTCGACACTGAGCAAATCAAAAACAAATTGATGCTAATTTAAATGGTTTAATCAATCCCCAACCTATAAGAAACCCAACAAAATATAGCCAAGAAACCAAAATGGCCGGATATAATCGGACTAAGCTTACTTAAATTGGGATAAACCTTAATTGATTCAAAAACCCTAATAACTAGAGAAAGAGTGAATCAAGTATGAGATATTGAAACTTATACAGAAACAGGGAGATACTTACATCGACATGGTAGAAGGATGTTACGAATAAGATACGCCTATGATGAAACTGGATTCCTTCAGACATTTTTGACTCAGCCCTTGCGAGGCTCCTTGTTATTCATTCTTTTTCTCTTTTCGATTCGTTAGGTTTCTATTTGACAGGAAGAAATTGAAAACTTTGAGAAATTTTTGATCGAGAAATCAGGGATTGTGAAGGCGTCGGATGATTAGGGAGTTTATTAGATCTTCTAAGGATGTTTCTGTCCCCTGTCTCTTTCTTTGCAGGTAAAATGATTCACTTTTTTTCTTTCTGCATTCACAGGAAGACCATACTTGTCCAGAAAAAAGCATTGCTATTTTTGTGGTGCGTCTTTTGAAGCAGTTGGCTCGATTGGGTTTCTCAGTGACCACGTTGCCTTCCATTTAGAAATCAGTAAGCTGACAAATGGTTCCTGTGGAGTATGCCAAAAAGTTCCCATTGCACTAGGTGGCTTGGCAAACTAGGTACGCCACTATAGGAAAATGGTTCAGAAGTATATTTTTCTATCGACCCACCGGATCTCTAGGACCGGCGATAATTTCTCTGTCGTTGGCGATTTAGTCAATTTCGCTTTTTTGGAAAGTCTATTTCTAACGGTTCTTTCTATGTCACCTATAAAATGTCAAATTTCAAACTTCATATTTACACCAAAACTTTTATACAAAAAATTTCTCCCTTTCTGTATCTCAAAAAATTTATAATTTTTTTTCAAATGGTTGAATTTCAAACCCAACTTGATTTTTCTGGAATAGTACTTGAAGTTGTTGTTAACAAGATATGTGATAGTCTGAGTCATAAAGAAATAGGTAAAAAGCAAAGAAGTCTTCAAGTTTTGGATACTAACCAAGTCAAACCTGTAGCTAGCTAAAAAGCAAAGAAGAGTTCAAGGCAAAGACAAAAGTAAATTTGAAAGTTTATAATATTATTCAAAGGAACAAAAAAAAATCTCCTCAAAAGCGCATCGAATGGAAGTTTATTCAAATGAAGAAAACCAGAAGGTCAACGATTGTCAGAGATTTTTATTGAAGTCTTTATTTAAGTTTTTATTTTACAAGTTTGTACCTTGTAAAATGGCATAGTATTGTTAGTTAATTCGAAATTCATATATTATATAAAAAGGCGTGGTTGTTAATGAATTCGAAAATTTGACTTAAAACAAGAAGTATTGTTGAATATTAGCCTTATATATATTTCAATTCATCAATACTTAAACTAAAACTTACAGTTAATTAGACTTATATTTAATTAAAAGGTGATGCTTGGTGACTTATTCTCAACAGACAAAGGTCCTGCTTATCAGTTGGCTCTTTAGAACTTTATCCAAGTATGTGGATTACCTTCGACCTATTGCGTCAATGATACTGCCCCCCCTATGCATTCCCTGGCAGTTACCTATTTTGATGCAGTTAAGAAGCAAATCCCCAATCAATTTTCAATGTCTGCAAGAGATTCCATTTTGTGGCAGTGTAACCGCGTCAAGCATGCATAAGATTATTTATTAGTCGTACCAATTAGTGGACTTAATCAATGCCTTGGGCCAAGACAGTTCAGAGCTGTACTTTGTTATCGCCTTGGCATCCCATTGTTTGTTGAGAATGGTTTGTGCTCAAGTTGTAACAGATCTATGGACATATTTAGGGATCACGCGCTTCATTGTGCTAAGGATGTTGGACTTAAGTTTCGACACGACCTTGTACGGTATGTAATTGCTGACATTTGTTACAAAGTTCGTGTGCCTGCACGTAAGGAAGTTTCTCTTGGTTTTTTGTCTGATAATGACAAGGATTTACGACCTGCTCATATCCTTGTTCTTAACTGGGAGAATGGACAGGATGTTTGTATGGATGTCACAGGTGTCTCGCCCTTCACCGGTGAAGGCACTCATTCTTTCATCCCAGGAAAAGCCATTTCGAGTGTTGTTTCGCGTAAACGCACTAAATACTTGGATAAATGTGTTTCACGTGGATATAGTTTGGGTGTTCTAGCTTTCTATACTTTAGGAGAGCTTGGTGAAGATACTTTACGTTTTTTTAAGCGTCTGAAAAATTGTCTAGTTAGTAATGATGCTAGTAGTGTTTGGGCAATTTTATTTTTTACAGGCTAGGTATTGCTATTCAAAAAGGTGTTGGAGCCCAGCTTGTTGCTAGGTTACCAACCAAAGGCTTGTACGAATCATATTTTTCTTTCATATTACCAATAATATAATAAATTATATTTCCAGGAGGTCCGAGGTTCGAGTCCCCGATGGCGCAATATTGCATAATTTGACATGGAAGGTAGAATTAGCTTGTCCCCTTTGCGACATAATCAACCCCCCTATCCACTTAGGCTCCTTTTGCTGGTTCCTCATGAGGCTCGTTGGTAGGCTAGCATGGCCGCCTGTTAAACTTATGTAGTAGTACGTTGTTGGAACTTAGCTTGTTAGGCTTCCAACTAGTTTCTTGTAATACTCTTTATCCAATAATAAAAAAAAATTATTTAAAAAAAATAAATAAATTTAAAACTCACATTTATCCCAAAGTTGATAATCAAGACTGGATTATATTTGGGCAAGACTTTTAAGATCTCATAACAACTTCCAAATATGGAAGTTGTTCCTATTCACATGGAGCCACTCCTCCTGAAAGATTTGTTCAAGGTTCATCAGGGTTTCACCACTCCTTATGTTTCGACCGGCTCGCATTAGCCGAGCAACATACAAACTTACTTACTTATTGATTACAGTGAAGCGACTGCTCAACCCGCTCATATCACGATTATAGAGGTTCATTGTTTCTTCTTGATATTTTTGAAATATGTTTTGCCACAATTGAAACCTTGTTGTTGGATATTGTTAGAGCAATGCTCGATTGAACCTACAAGTGTTGCTATCTCAAGCTTGTTTTCAATGTTAATTGACCAAAACTATATCTTGATCTCTAGTCTACTGAGTCAAGTCTCGGACTATGTTAGAATTTGGTAGTTGATTATAGATATCACCCTCGAAGACTGAAGATCGATGAAGACATTTGGAGAACTTCTGTATTAGGTATGTGAAGATTGAACCATTTTATTTAACTCATTATCTTACCATTTTATCTGTTGAGATTATGTCGTATGACTTCTAGTAGATTTACGAAGAAGAAGTTTCGAGTCAAGCTTGTCATATTAAAAATCTCGAAATATGATTTTAGCATAGATGTTCAACCGTCCTTAACAATATTAGTTCGAAGCAAGTTATTGTCTGGGAATTAATCTTTGGATCAATGGAAAATTGCCCATGCAGATGATTTTATCACTTGGGAATGTTTCAAACATCAAAAGAGAGAAATCCAGAACTTTTGTTAATTCTGCTCAGGGTAGGTTAGCGAACCGGTTCGCAAGCCATAGATACATGAAAGGTTGGAGAACCAGTTCGCAAACCGTAAGTTCAGTTGGGAACGGTTCATGAACCATGATGAACTAAATTTTGAAGTTGATATAATAGGCTAGCAGTTGGCAAACCCGGTTCATGAACTGTGGTCAACTAAGTTCGAGAATATTGTAGGGTTGGCGAACCTAGTTCACGAACCGTAGCACCCTGACTCGTGAACAAGCCTTACGGTTCACGAACCGTTCTACCAACCGTCCCAGCAAAATTTGGCAGATGCTTTTAATGTTTAGCATTGCTAGAACTCTCTTAAACACTTCTAAGATTTCATTGATCACTTAAACACATATGTGTGTGCATCATAATTAAATTCTTAGGTGTTTAAATGAACATTAAATTGCTTTTAGTTCTTAATGGCATACTTTCCAAACCGAATAGTCATTGTACACGGTTCCGTAACTGGAACATAGTTTAATTGAAACCCTAACCAGTGTATTTTCAAGACTTAAATCTCACATGTTTAATTGAAACCCTAACCAGTGTTTCATCTAAATCGATAAAGTGTTTGCTTGATTCTCAAGTTATCATAGCTTGAATTCTAAGAGACCCCTATTCTTGAAAAATTATAAATTGAGATGCTCTTTCATCTGGGAAAATTAATCCCTGACACTCTGTGTCCTAGTTGATTGCTAGAGTCATCCTCTATTGACCTAGGTTTTCTCTGAGAAATATAATTAGGTTTACGGCTGAAAGACTTCGCTTTGGGGATTCGTAAAGCCAGGTCCGACTATCTTTACCTTGATAGTTTGTGTATCCTGATCTTGCTTTTATGTTATCGAGGTTTTCATAATCTCTTTCATGCAAGATCGATAGTTATCGCAAAGTTCTCTTTGTCCCAGACTTTGTGATTCCTCAAGATTGATATCTGAAAACTGATCTTAATTGATCTTTTGAAGATCATTCTTGAGAGGTGGTAAAACATCCAGGCTTCTTATCTAAGTGAGTATAAGTGTTTCGGATTGTGAGGTTTGCTACTTTGTTTATTGCAAACAGATTTCCAAGCATTGATCTTTGATCTAAAGGGAAATCAAATAGGCTTATCTGTTAGAGGAAGATTGGTATCAAAAGTCTTCACTTTGGTTGAAGAAAATCTTAGGCTATAAAGGACGTCATCTAAGAGAATCAATTATATAGATCCTTGCGAGGTTCAAGAGACATAAGGAGCAGGATTGTAACTGAATTGCTTGGAGGGTGGATTCGGTCTCAACTGCATTCCAGTCCGAAGTCTGATCATAAGCTAGTGTTTGTAGCGGCTTAATATAGTTTGGTGTTCAAATCTGGACGAGGACCAAATGGTTTTTCTGCAGTTGCAGTTTCTACGTTAACAAAACTTATGGTGTCTTGTGTTATTCCTTTTCCCCATTACATTATTTATCTTTATAATTGGATTTATGCAAGTTGTACGTATTCAATCTTAGTAGATACATCCATCTAATCGTGATCGATTACGAGACTCATTTCTTGTAGAATTCGTATCTTGAAAGATAGATAACAAGTTTAATTACTTGGCAGAATTCTGATTGGATTATTTGGATACAACTAGATTGATCTTGGATATTGATTTTTGAGATCGTCAAAGTACTCTGCTTAACAATCAGGTTCACAGACTCTTGTCTATATACATAATGATTGAGAAGAGGGTAAAGATATAAACTTTATATACATATTGTCAAGGATCATTCAGTTGGTCTACTTGCAATTGTATTAGGTTTTTTGTTCATACAGGTTGTCGGACGAAAAACTTAGTGATGTATTTGGTTATTTTCTTCTTTTTTTGTAGATAAAACCCTAATTTTCAATTCTACTTACAGATAGAACAAAGAGCATGTGTAGATAAAACCCTAATTTTCAACAATTTTTTTTTCTTAAACTTCAATTCGTTATTTGTTCACCAAAGTTACTCACTTAGTGACCCTAATTCGCTTTCCCATAGGAGTTTTCTTTTGAAATTATGGTTTCAATTGAGTACTTTTAACCAACGGAGATTGAATTGAGAAGTGAAGAATTGGACTGCTTCAACTGGACAAGTATTCGTACTGATTTATCACCAGGTTATCTTTTTTATTTTTTATATTGATTATATATTTAATTCAGTAAGCAAAATTATCAGTTTTGATTGATTTTCCATGGTAATTAAATTGTCTTTTTTATTTTTGGAAATTTTCGATTTAGTGAATAGCAAATTGAAATTAAGGAAAGTATGAATATACGAAGTTAGGGTTAAATTGTATGCAGTTGTGTAATTGAGTTGGGATTGATCTTAAAGTTGTGATATTTAGATTCAATTTATATGAAATTCTATTAAAATTGGGGATTAGGGAAAAATATAATATGAGCTTTCCTTTTGGATTGCCCAAAATGAAAATCTAACGTATGATTGTTATAAATAATCCGACTGAAAATCTAATAGTGAGGTTTATATGTTAGATTGTTGAGCTAAAAATCTAATAGTGAGGTTTGTATAGGTTCTTGATTTCCAATTAGTTGGCAAGAAAAAAAATATATATAATAGTAAAGGTTGGTTAATCTTGACAAATAGTGCATGAAGTGATTAATGCTTGGTCTCGCTTTTGTTTCATAATGCTTTTTAATTTAT
Source organism: Papaver armeniacum (assembly GCA_023531295.1). Lineage (NCBI taxonomy): Eukaryota > Viridiplantae > Streptophyta > Magnoliopsida > Ranunculales > Papaveraceae > Papaver > Papaver armeniacum. Next base: position 29,900 of record JAJJWW010010227.1, on the reverse strand, counting down.
ATTTTGTTTACATCTCCCAGATGTCGTTTTCTGTTAGGTGAGGAAGCAGAATCCATAACCCTTTAATTCAGGGAGATAAACTTTCATATGACCAGCATCTAAAGAAACAGTTTCGCAAACTGTAAGCAGGAAAGCAGCAATATTATTACCTTGGGTCTATGGTTAATATTCCTAGAACATATATTAATTCTTAATGGATGGTTAATCAAATGTCTGCTGAAATAATTCGTCTCATAAAGGTATTAGTCATAAATTTAAAGTTGATAGATTTAGATGTCTTTCAGTTTCATTTTATGTTATCTTTGAACAAATTCCAATTATCGTTTACGTTTACGTTTTCTTCGAACGAATTTTAGTTTCATTTTCATTTGTTCGTTGTCGTTAAATATCTATTCATATAAATAATGCCACCTGATTCTTACCTATTTTTATAATCTCAAACGCACACCACTGAGGTTTAATTGATGCAAAAGATGAAATTTACAGGGAATCCCTCTGCTATTCGGAGACAAAACATGACTGCAGAACAACCCTCTGCTATTCGGAGACAAAACATGACTGGAGAAAAGCTAGCCAATGAACGACAAATGAACCGTGATCAACAAATAATTCGTAGTAAAAATATGATGGAGGAGCAAAGGTTGATTGTTGGCAGTTTTTTTGTTCCTATAATGTCTAACATATCGCGTAATGTAAAGCTTTGACTATTCTCTCTTGATCAACTAAGTGTTAGACCACTGCTTGGTTGAACCCACCAAGTGTTTGTATGTCAAGGTTGGTTTTCATATTTTAGCTCCAAAACACAAAGATCCTTGATTTGATTACTAGAGTCGAGTTTAGTAATTTATACTTGAATTGTTTCCATTGCTATCTGCGTTGCTTTCAAGTTGTTTATATTGAAAACATAACATACAACGTATATATATCTCTAGTATTTGTGAACTGATAATTACATTATGATCAAAGTATCAAGGAAGTATATACTAGTTGTTTCATACAACTTTGGTATATTGGATTACGGAGTATAACATTTATCTTTTGAACATCATAAAATTGACAGAACATTATTTGGTAATTCGTTACTAGTTTAGTGTGTTGAACTTTAGTTTGATTCCATGCCTAGAAAACTATGTTAAACTACACGATATTAAGGAAGTAGACTTGCGAAACTTGTTTCGTAGTTGAAAGGAATCAAAGGATTTATTCTAGGATCGATCCCTTAAACAAGGATCTACACTAGAACCGGTCTCAGGGATATATATCAGGACTGATGCGTGTCGCAGCGCGTCAAAATTATATTAGTTTCTCACTACTCAATATTTATAATGAAGAAAGGGTAACAAAGGATCGTTCCCACAGAGAGGTCTAGGGTTGTTATTCGATATCTTATATAAACTAGGGGGTTTTCTAATTTTTATCTAAAGAAAACCAAACTAAAAGCAAATAACGAAAAGTAAACAAGAAAATTAAATATGTGAGGATATTGGATAAAGGTTTCATCTTCGACTGTAAAAACAAGTATTTGAATGAATGATTAAAATTCGAATTCAATCTCTAATTATCAAAAGCCCTAGAATACTCTGAATGAAAGAATACTCCGTTAATTTCCTGATTTCATCACACTTACATGTAAAACGATGCAAGTATGAATTCTACTTAGAGAAAACCCAACGCATTGTGCAAATCAAATTCAATTCCTAAAAACTATTAAGATTGGTGAAATAGTTTAATCAATGCAATCGAAACACATTGCACAAATAATTCGAACAAAAGTAAAATTTTACATATGATGACAAGAAAGTATCACTACAATCCGTAAACACATCATGCTACTCGTATTCGAAGACTACCACTTTTATGTATGGAAAACCCTAAATTAGCTATAGATATGTATGCGAGATCAATCAATTCTAGACTTAACTAAACAAATACTCAAATCATATTGCAATATGTCAATCATGCAATTGTTATAAACGGTAGACAGTGAACGATAATTATTAGAAGAAACTATATTCCATAAATCAAACACAGGTTTTCAAAATTCGATTGCGTCTTTAACCAATAATAAAATTAGCTAAACATATTAATGGAGCTCATAACAAAGGTTTGAGAAGAAAGCTATCATGCAAACCCTATAAAAGTATAAGAAATTCTCCTGAGAGGAAAGGTTGCTAGATATAGAGAGACTCCTCTCTTTTATATATTTTCCCAAAAGGATACGCTTTCCAAAATTAGGTCAGGCCTTCACAATCTTCCAAAGTCCATGTCCATTTGCTTTTCCACCAAGCCCATCAAACCCATGTATGAAAAGGTTATCGCTTGAAAAATAACGTTAATTATCCGGTCTACCTCCTGAAAAACGTCGTGAATGTATATCAGATCTACCTCATCTCAATGTTTGCACCAATCAATGTTGTGCATAAGATTTAATATCTTCATAAGTTGCATCTCAAGTTGCTTCCTTAATAAGTTGTGAATGTAATAGCAAGTGTGTCATTTAAAACACTCCTTGAGCGTGGATGATTAGTTGATCCAAGATATTCTTCTCCTCTTAAAAAAAATAATCAATCACGGTCATTTAAAGATAGAACTCTTGAAGAGACTACCAAAGGAAGATCAAATTCTTTAAGTATAGTTCTCCAAATAAGAGAGCATCTCCAAATAGACTAAGAAACCTCATAATAAGGGAATCTCCATGAAATATGTGTGTAATAGAGAAATGTTGGATCCTAATACAATAGTTATTGGTAACATAGTCAAAGTATTAACTGATACTATCATAGATGATGTTGGTATCAATCCACTCTATATGGTAATGTCATCAAATGACATAATGATTGGACAAACTGGAAAAGAGAAACACAAGAAAAATAAAAGTTTCTGATAGGTGTCATAAACACCTTGATATTTATCTATTGTTTATGCTTTCTTTGCTACTTTTCTTAGAAATTATGTATCATATGATTGCTTTTGAGTTTATTAGGTGCAGTGGAGTAATTTGGAGCAAAAAGAAGTGGAACTCTCCCAAATCTTGGATTCCTTCTCATCATGTTGAAGAGAACGAAAATATGAAGTCAATGGCGAAAGAACGAGGTCATTCCGACGCCGTATCAAAAAGGTTACGAGCAAAATCAACGATTAAGCTTGTCAGTTCCCTAGGACTGACAGTACAAGAAGAGTACTGGGTGGCCCATATTGATTTTCTGGGTGTCTATAGTAATTACACTCATTACCTAGCCCAAACATCAAGAGAAATGTTTTTCTCCTTGTATTTTGAGTTCACCTGAAATTGAGAAGAGAGAAATTCGACTGGCTGACTGTTGAGATAGGGAGATAATATTCAGAGTGGAATTGAATAAGAAACTGAAGCAAGAGAATCTGATAAATCTAGAGTTTGTTGTTAATGAGAAGAAGAATCAGAGAAGAGAATGAAGTTTTTGGCAGAGATTTTGAGGTTGTTACTGAGAAGACAGGTTTGGAAGAAATGGTTAGATTTATTGAAGAACTGGTTGATGTCGTGTTAATGAAGTTAGGGTTGGTCGTCACATTCAAACTCGAGAAGAAATTAGGGAAAAATTTGTGCTGAATGGTTCAGAAATATGAAAATTAGGGTATGAGAAGCAACTGGTGTTTGAATGAACTGTGATGGTGCTTCCATGGTGATTTGCGCTGAATAGAAGGGAAATAACAAACTATTACGAGTCAGTGAAGGATAATATTGAATGGGTTTGTTCGAATTTGATGTTGACAGTGAAATAGTTTGAAATTGATTTAGGGTTTTGAATTCTAGCTGTTGAGGTCAAGAACAGAGATTTAGAATGGGTCTGGTGTTGTTTCTGAGATCAAGCTAAAGCAGATGGGAGAGTTATGAGCTCCGTATTGAACCTGAGTTGGAGTATATATGCAGCTGCTGCTAATGATGTTAATGATGCTGCTGAAGCTGGTTACAGAGAAGGTGATACTGGTGGTATGGAGACCAAGAATGGGCGGAATTGATCACTGCAACAACAAATAACGATGAATGCAGTCTTGGGTTTGAACGTGTGGTCTTGAAGTTATTGCAGCTGAGAAGTCAGATGAGCTAGGAAGCAACTGAGATTGCAGGTGGAGTTGTTGATGCTGTTGGAATGCAGGGATTAGATGTATGTTAGGTTGCGGGATTTGAGCTGAGTTGCTTGCACTCTAGTTCAAGATGAAGTTGGTGATGGAATGAGGTAAGAATGTGTGTACTTGTCTGCTTGATGAAGTAAAGCAACTGAGACTGCAGCTGTTGTTGGAGGATAAGAAGACCTGGAAGATGTGAGTGGAGCTGCATATGATGTTGAATGTTATAGAATGGGTTTATGTGGGCTGTAGTTGCAGTGAGACTCCAGGGAATGATGTTTGTGTGAAGAAATGAGATTAAGATGCAGCAGGGATGAAGTTGTAAACTGGTGGTGCATGGATCTGATGTTAAAATAAGATTGCAGTTAGAAGTGAAGATGGTATTGATTGCAGCTCAGATGTCTTTGAGCTGAACTGAAAGTCTGAAATGGAGTTGGTGTTATGGTTATGGACTGTTGATCTGATGCAATGCAGAGCTGAGTTAGGTGTCGCAGTGACTGGTGGAGTTCAGTGGGTGTAAATTGGAGTTGTTGTTGGTACTTGGATGGGCCGAGAAGAGAAGAAACTGAAGGAAATGAATGAATGGATGTTATATTGATGAATGAAATAGGTTACATGTGCTGGATGTGCTCGATGCTCAGCCATAATGGCGCATGACTAAAGCATGGCATGTGCAAGCTGCAAAATGGCTCAGGCCTTGGTCACTCAGATGAGTCAGTTAGCTGACTCTGATTCTGACTCGGCTCTGACTCATGACATCACTGAGTTGATTCAGTTGAGTGAACTTTGACCGGTGACCATTGACTTTTCCAGTCATTTGAGATGGGTTTCCGGTAACTTGTCCGGCCATTTTCCGGCCATGAAACTAGTTTCTCGGCGATGTTTTTTGGACAGAATTCTACATGGGTATTTTCTCACACATGGGCTTGGAGGACTTCTATCTATTGGACTTTTGAAGACTTGGCCTAAGAAGAAAGATAAAAGGGAAGACTTCTAGTTCTTTTATTATCACATATTCTACTTGGAGCTTGGAGTTTGGATCTGCACCTACTAGGGTTTGCTTTGGTTTTTATTTTCTTTACTTCAATTATATTATGATGAACTCCATAGCTATGAGTAGCTAAACATATAATATTGGTTAAGGGTTTAAAGTTGATTTCTCAACATGACATTTGATTCAATGCATTAGTATTGTCGCAACTTTATTGTTTGTGATTCATTGTTTATAATGTTATATGATTTGAATGCTAGTTTGGTTGAGTCCGGAATCAATTAGATTAGTCTCCATCTCTATTGCTAGATTAGGATTTTCAATACATTAAAGTTATTAATTTCTGATTGCAAGTAGCGTAGTGTGGTTATTACTTATAGTGATACATCTTTATAATCACATATGAATCATAATCTTGGTTAAATCGAATTAGTGCTTTTACACGTTCGATTGCTTTGATTAGTCTTATTCCATAAAACTCGGTGCTTTTAGGATATTGAACTTAATTGTGCTTTCACACTTTAGGTTGCTTTCTAGGAAGAATTCACATATGCATCGTTTAATGTGGTTGTGATGAAATCAGGGAATTAGTGGGATATACTTGCGATCAAGATATCCTAGGACTTTTAATAAAAGAGAGATTAAATTATCAATTCTAGTCATTGATGAAATACATGTTTGTGAATGATACATCCCCTTGACCAATATATTCTTCTTATTGATTACTTTCATTATTTTATTGCTTTGATTTACTTTTATTTGCTTTGATAAAATCAAAATCCCCCTTGGTTACCAAGAAACTGAAATTCGCATAACAACATAAGTGTCCCGTGGAACGAACTCTTTCTTATCACTGACTATATTTATATTTAGTTGAAGTGAGAAAGTAAAATTATTTTTGACGCATACGACAGCTATCAAATTTTGGCGCCGCTGCTTTGTTTTGGTTTCTTATTTTTATTTTGTTTTTAATTTCGTTTTGAGAATTGTGTTTCAGGTACCTTACTGAAATACAAACCGAAAGAAGCAATCAGTGATGCAAATCGTACACTCAAGGAGCTAGCTTCTCAGAAGTTGGACCAAATGGTGTATTGAGGCAACTTCCACTTTTGATATTAAGCCAGGGTTGATCAGTCCAATACCAAAGTCCCATGGATGTGCATGGGAAGATCCGAACAAGCATCTTATGGACTTTCAATGGTTAATTACAAACATGATACCTAATGGGGCTCATGTTGATGAAGGAATGTTACGTGCTTTTCCTTTATCTTTACTCGATGCAGCTAAAGATTGGTTGTATTACTTACTACCGGGTAGTGTCACGACATGGGCAGCGATGAAGAAACTTTTCCTAGAGGTATTTTCCTGCGTCAAAAGCATCCCAAATGCGTAAAGATATTAGTGGGATTATGCAGATGGAAGGTGAAACATTGTATGAATGTTGGAAACATTACAAGAGATTGGTGGCTAGTTGCCTGCATCATCAATTCAGCGACGCATTGATTATTCTATATTTCTATGATGGTTTACTACTAAGTGATAGGAATCTCCTTGACGCTGCAAGTGGTGGTGCACTTATGAAAAAGACGGTGACACAAGCTAGAGAGTTGATCGAGAGTATGGCAACAAATTCTCAATAATTCTCAAGTCGTCGATCGGAGCCACCTATCAAGGGAGTTAATCAAGTTGACGAGATTGCTGAGTTACGTCAACAAATGAGCAATATGGCAGCAATGATGCAACAAATTGCAGTCGTGGTTGTAAAACCGTCACGCCAAGCTTATGAAAACGTGGATCAAGTCAATGCTATTTTCTCAACACAGCGGTATGATACTTTCTCCAACAACCACAATCAAGGATGGAGAGACAACCTTAACATTGGCTATGGTAACGAGCAAGTTGCAAGTGCAAGTTATGTTTACAACCGTCCGAGTGAGTTCCAACAACAGGTGCAACAACCACAACAAGCTGAAAACTCAGAATTGGCAAAGATGGCTACTTTGGTGGAGGCACTAATGTCCGTGGTACAGCAAAATCAACAACTCGCGGACTTAAATCAGCAGAAAACGGATAATGCAAAGAGAGTTGCAAGCAAAAGTTGGTCAACACAGCAACAACAACAACACTTCAAAATCAAGGGTCCAATATGGAAGAGTTGCTGAAATCTTTTACGCAAAGAACGGAGGGTGCGGTCAAGGACTTGCAAACACGAGTTGGTTCAATGGCCGAGGAGATTAATCAGTTGCATGCAAAAAATGGTGAGAAACTCCCTTCCCAATCCCTTAACCCAAATGAGGGTGCCAATGCTATTACTTTGAGAAGTGGTACACAACTTATGCAACCTGAAATTATTGATTCGGGTAAAGAAGAAACCCCAAAGGAACTAGTTTCGGAGGAAAAGGATGTTGATTTCCCCAAAACTTCCGAGGTACATAAATCTAAGCCTAAACCTCTTGTTTGTACTTATGTTCCTCCTCTACCTTTTCCTGGATCGCTAAAGTTAATAAGAAGGTGGAACAAGATAGGGATATTTGGGATGTTTTCAAGAAGGTCGAAGTGAATATTCCACTCATTGAAGCAATTAGGCAAATTCCTCGCTTTGCAAAGTTCTTAAAGGAGTTGTGCACTAACAAACGCAAGCTAACCGGTAATGAGGGAATGAGTGTGGGGGAGAATGCTTCGGCGTATCTTCGAAAGAAACTCCAACCTAAATTGAAGGATCCCGGTAGTTTTACTATTCCATGTAATATTGGTAAAACAAGGTTTACAAAAGCTATGCTAGATTTAGGAGCTTCTATTAATGTTATGCCTACTTCAATTTATGATGCTTCAAACCTTAGTCCTCTTAAGAAAACCGGCATAATTATTCAACTTGCCTATAGATCTAATGTGTACCCGAAAGGGATTGTTGAGGATGTTTTGGTGCAGGTAAACGGATTAATATTGAAAAGACGAGGGTACCCAAATATACCACAATCTTAAACTTTTCCACCTATAAGTCCTCTTACCGAAAGTGATTGTCTATGGACTGAGTCGAGATAATACAACGAATCGGTATTCACACTTTGTGTGATCGTCTATGGATACGAGATTGAGACAATACAATAATCAAAGTGTAATTACTTGATAATAGGTTCGGACTTAACCAAACTCTATAGGATCACTATCAAGCCATACGGAGTTAACGTTTGTGTAATTTACTTTAAATTATAATAACAACAATTATAATTGCGGAAAACAAAAGTAAATGACACAACAAGATTTTGTTAACGAGGAAACCACAAATGCAGAAAAACCCCACCTAGTCCACAATTGAATACTCTCAGAATTAAGCCGCTATACAAAATCAAACCAACTTCGTATAGTTGAGACCAAGTAACTAAACGTATAGTTCACCTAGTTTCTTCAGTATCCCTGCGCTTCCGACATTCGATAAGTGCACGCTGACAGACACATTTTTGTGTCTAATTTGATCTCAATACTATATATTGTTGGCACTCGATTTTGTATTAATTTTGGTGTTTTATGTGTTTGTAGGTATTTTTGGGCAATAAAAATTTTTGGAAAAATCGGCTCGAAAAGTTGTCTAAAGCACCCGGAGGACACGTGTTATTCGGACTCCCAATTTTGGATAAGGGGTATCCAAATTACTAAGGGGTACCCACCTGCTAACCGCACCCCATCGCTGGTTAAGGGGCAACCTCATCCCCTTCGTTTGAAAATGAGTTTTGGCGGGAAAAAGAATGCTTTGACTGGCAAAATTAAGGTTGCGAATTTGAAGCAGTTTTAGGGAGATTCAATGGCTGAAATCACTTGGTTTTGTTCTAATGGGCTAGACAGGAATGTTATGGGTGATGAATCCAATCCAATTTGGCTAGATAATCACCAATCAAGGAACTCAGGGCTGATATTTTCCCGTGAAAATATTCTCGGAACTTCTATTTTGGGAAGAATTCATGGGACAGAACGAGTCTACACTGCGTTTTCATCTAATTAGAGAACGTGTTACGGTAAGTTTGGAGTGTGTAAACAACATATAGCAAAATAAGTGAGGAATTAAATGCTGGGAAGAAAATATTCTCTAATATTTTCTTTCAATGCCGACTAAAGAGAATTATTCTGGAGTTAATGGCGAGATTTTGTGATGTTGTTGGGTATAAAAAGGGAGCTGCGAACTCATAGAAGGGGATGGAGGACAGGGGCTAGAGCAGAGACGAGAGAATCAAGAAAATCAAAGTTGCAGAGAAAACAGTTCTGCTGCTGCAGAACTGAAGAACACGAAGAACAGACGGCCAAAGACCGTCGTTCTTCAACAGTGTTAACGACTCGCGTTTGTGGGTCGTAGATTGGAGGCAGACTTAAAGAAATCGTAACAGTGACATTTACCATTTATCGCATTAATCGTAAATGTGGTTTGTAACGCTTCTCATGCGTTGCAAATTCTCGGTTTATTTGATATCTCTCCTTTTCATCATTTGTAAGCACCTTTGAGCAATAAAATCATATTTTGAGCGTGTTTCCAACATGATGAGCTAGACCCCATTACTGGGACGACGGAGGAAGACGAATTTCATACATGGGTAAAATTATTTAATTCTTTTTTAAGACTTTTGCATTAGTTTTAATTGAAATATGATTTGAATTAATTGGTTGTCATTTAATTTGATGATGTATGCTTAGCTTAAATGTTTTGATACATCATGCTTAGGATTTAAAACCAATCTTTTGAGAATCTATCTTGGCAAAAATAAGAGTCCATGTTTTTATTTGTTGAGCGATAATCGTTAAAAGAATTAATATTTGAACCTTTTGTTATGAGTTTGGTCGAATCCTGAGTCCCAGCACATCTCTTCATCCTGTGACAATATTTGTATATATTTTTCTTTTATATTCTTTTATTAATTCTTAAAATCGATCTCGTCAAGTCCGAGTGAACGACAACCTTACTACCACTTTCTACAACATCATTGAAAATAACCATCAATTTTTGGCGCCGCCGACGCGGACTTGTGTATAGATTTGTTTTTAGGTTTTATTTTTATTTTTATTATTTTTGTTTTTTTTTTACGTCTTTTGGTATTTCTTTTTTGTTTTCAGATTTGGAACTGAGCTAAAGAAAAAAAAGGAGAAAGCGCTGAAAACAAAAGCGAAGCCAAAGAAGGAAAGAAAAGAGGAATCCAAAAGGAGTGAAGAAGAAGATTTTGTATATTATTATTATTATCATTATTATTATTTTTATTTTTTTTAGAAACTGTAATTAGGTATTTATTTTTGTAATTTTAATTTTTGGACTTTATTTTTGGACTATCGGACATTATTAATTTTAAACCCTAAGGAAGGGTAATTTAAATATAAACTGCACAGGGAAGGACGGTGATTACGATATCACCTCGGCCCCTCGGGTTCGTACACGACATAGGAGTCGTGGGCCCGAGTCGACTTCAACGGCTCATCCCCTGTCTGGAACGGGAGGTAAGAATTCTAAACACCCGCGAATCCCACAATCAAAGGTTTTCTTTGGATGATTTTGTATGCATATATGTTGAGGTCTTGAATCGGCTGCTTTAAATTCCTAGTAAAGGGCAAGGACTGGCCATACAAGATAAGGGTTCGGATTTCATCACCGTTCTCTTCTTGCCCGCCTTAGGAAAACGATACCAAACGCGAACCTAAGCTTAAAATACTGACTAGAACGAGACCGATAGGGTAACGAGCTTAATAGGAAAGTCATCCGAAAAATATTGGTTACTCTTTAAGCATACTTCGAAGTTCATGATGGTTTCTGTGAGTTGAATGCGTGACTGCGCCGCCTTGTAATGCGGTGAGGCCTTGGGTATCAAAGCTCCACGCAGCTTCCCTCGCCTCTATTCAACTTACTTAAACTCGGATTGATTCCAGAGGGGTTTGCTCAGTTTGTAACGAATTCCCTTTCGAAGGATTAGAAGCTGGTCTAGAAACAATCTAAGTGGAGCCATCATGCTTTTTGTTTGCTAGAAATCAGTAGGTTTGTTTTGGTCGAGTCAGCCTTGTTTGTGTTTGTGTAGAATTCCCTTGCGCTAGGATGTCAAACCGGTATTATAATAGCCATCACAATGAATATGAATATCCAATCAACATTATGGACATCACTCTTTTTATGACCATAGTGTGAATAGTGGTTGGGAACGCCAACCTTTGGAAGGTTATGGGTCATACCATGGTGAGCCCAATTACTATCCACATGTGCATCGGTCATTCGAGCAAGAAGATTATAGTAATAGTTCATCGTCTCTAGAGGATACAATCAAACTTTTGAAAAGTAGTCATTATTATGATCCTTCTGTTCCTCTTCCTTCTCTAGAAGAGTCCCTCAGGGGTTTAGCTGAGTCGACACAAAAGTTAGCTGAATCAACATGTAAGTTAGCTGAGGTAAATAACGTAGTTATGGACGAAAGGACTGCAACAACGACTGAATCTTTAGAAGATGTCCTCAATAGATTAACTCAAAACTTAGATCCAACACTAAGGGAACTTTCTTTGGAGGAGACCCTTGAGAGGATAGCTGAGTCGACACGTAGACTTGAGTTAGAGACGGATGAAAGTATTGCTCGAAATAACTTGAATTTCCAATATAGTGTATCCAATAATACCTTTGAGAATGAAGATAGTTATTCACATAATCAAGATGATGAGGTTAGAATTGGTAACACTACTTGTTTAGATGAGGTTCAACTATTTTCATGTTATTATAATAATGATTATGATGAGGATAGTGTTGATGAAGAATTTGAAATAAATAGGCATAGTGATCAGGAATTTGCTACTCCAATTGAGCTTTATAATAATAGAGTTATTTCTGTTCGATCCTAATAATTTTAACAATTATTCACCTATTCAAAAGGACGAGGATTTGACTAGAGATACTGTTTTAGACGATGTAGTATTTCCCGTTTTACGAAGTCGATAATGGTTTAGAGGAACGGGTTTATCCTGAGAATATTATTTTAGAGTCCAAGGATTTAGAAACAATAGTCTTAGACGAAGAAGATGAACTCGTAGAGCTTTTAAATATGAGTGAGGATGCATCACCTGAGTATAACCTAGAAGAAGCAATTGACCATTTTCAGGATTCCGATGATCTAGAAATTAGGGAAATTGTAGCTAGTCTATCTAGAGACACCCAAAACTCTAAGTTTGGGGGTGATTATCACTCTCCTTGTGCCTTACCTTTAGCTCTTACAGAGATCCCTCACTTGGGACTTGACATATGTGCCTCAACCATTTTACAAGATTATCTTCATACACGTTTTCCTGAACCTAGTTGTGTCCATAAAGAAGTTCAGTTGTTAGAAACCCATCCTCTGGTTGATGTGGTTAACCCAGGCTATGATACCACGATTGACTTTGTTTTCCCACCAAAAACCTTCCTTCCAATTGTGGAACGTATAAGTTTCAGATGTGTCAATTATTAAGTTTTGAGACTAAACCTAATTACTTTAGGATATTAGGGTCGACACATTTGTTTAAGGAAGACCACCACTCTCTTTGTGGTCACCGTGTGAGTCAAATCGATTGACTTAGAGGATCCCCAATTATTCAGTTATTGTTATGTGCGTCTAAGTTCCTACTTGAGTATTTCCAGACTCTACAACCTGATCTTAAGAATCCTTCTTTTGAGGAAGTCCAGCCCATGAAAACATTTTATTTAGACCCGTTCATAGAGCTCGAACTCGAGCCACAACTAGATGTAGTTGTCTTAAACAAAAAGTTGAATAAGGGTATGTTCGATATCTTCATGGTTTATTGCAATTTTCTCTTCTTTTGGGTAATACTTTTTGATCCAGATGACCCACAGTTATTCCGGTTACTGTTATATGATTCTTCGAGGTGACTAGTTCTTTCTTAGTCCTGGTCAAGACTTTAAACTTAGCACTTCTTGGGAGGTAACCCATGCTCATGCAACACGGTAATATCTTTCCTTACTCTTCTCTTCTAGTGGTAAAAGTTTCTCATTGTTCATGCTTTTAATTTCATCTTTAGAACATTGAGGACAATGTTAGATTTAAGTTTGGGGGTATGGGAGAAACTTTTTAGTTGCAGTAAATAAACTCCAGAGCCTAGAAATTTATGCTTATTAAGGTTGGCACTAACTAATCTAAGTGGATGGGAACATCTTGGTTGTAGGAGTTGAGGAACCAATCTGATTAGATGGAAACATCTAGAAGAGTCTATTCATAAAAGCACGAGCTCGAGTGTTAGAAACCCATCCTATGGTTAAGGTTAAAAACATGGTAGTTTCGCCATATCCTCGAGATGGAAACATCGAAAGAGTCATGATCACTTCTCTTTTTTTATTTTTACCATTGCTAGGGTGAAATAGAGTGACTGAGATCATAAAAAAAAAATTGAGACCAGACCATTAGACCAACCGGAATAAATACAATAAAGTCGACCACTGGTACCCTTGATGCCAGCTGAGTTGACCTAGAGTTAGGTTTATCGACCACTTTGGTTCCCTTGTATATGACAAGGGTGTTGATATTAGTCCAGACCAGTATCTCAGTCCATTAGGATAGGTTCACCTTAGTCAACATCATCTACGTTTTTTCTACATCCATCTTCTTAATCTATCCATGTGATTGGTTGACTCCGGTTTATGATGTCTAGAAACTATCTGAGTAGAGCTCTGTCACTTTATATGAATTTTAGTATGCTTGAGTGCAAACTCGTTTAGAGCAATTGGAATTTCGCATCAGGGTACTTCCTCCTATACTCAATGATTGTATGCCAACCAAGGAGATTCTTTAGTGCCTTCCAAGGTTCTCTCCGTAGATAGCTAGGGTCCAGGTAAAGGTTTTGTGGGTACACCTCTGGTAAACCCTCCGGAGACAACACTCCGCCACTAGGGCCACCTAGGGGTTCAAATGAATTTTATTTTCTAAAATAAATTTGCTTGAGGACTAGCAAATAATAAGTTTGGGGGTATTTGACAGACACATTTTTGTGTCTAATTTGATCTCAATACTATATATTGTTGGCACTCGATTTTGTATTAATTTTGGTGTTTTATGTGTTTGTAGGTATTTTTGGGCAATAAACATTTTTGGAAAAATCGGCTCGAAAAGTTGTCTAAAGCACCCGAAGGACACGTGTTATTCGGACTCCCAATTTTGGATAAGGGGTATCCAAATTACTAAGGGGTACCCACCTGCTAACCGCACCCCATCGCTGGTTAAAGGGCAACCTCATCCCCTTCGTTTGAAAATGAGTTTTGGCGGGAAAAAAGAATGCTTTGACTGGCAAAATTAAGGTTGCGAATTTGAAGCAGTTTTAGGGAGATTCAATGGCTGAAATCACTTGGTTTTGTTCTAATGGGCTAGACAGAATGGTATGGGTCTTTGAATCCGATCCAATTTGGCTAGATAATCACCAATCAAGGAACTCAGGGCTGATATTTTCCCGTGAAAATATTCTCGGAACTTCTATTTTGGGAAGAATTCATGGGACAGAACGAGTCTACAACGTTTTCATCTAATTAGAGAACGTGTTTCAGTAAGTTTGGAGTGTGTAAACAACATATAGCAGCGTGAGGAATTAAATCTGGGAAGAAAATATTCTCGGAATATTTTCTTTCAATGCCGACTAAAGAGAATTATTCTGGAGTTAATGGCGAGATTTTGTGATGTTGTTGGGTATAAAAAGGGAGCTGCGGACTCATAGAAGGGGATGGAGTGACAGGGGCTAGAGCAGAGACGAGAGAATCAAGAAAATCAAAGTTGCAGAGAAAACAGTTCTGCTGCTGCAGAACTGAAGAACACGAAGAACAGACGGCCAAAGACCGTCGTTCTTCAACAGTGTTAACGACTCGCGTCTGTGGGTCGTAGATTGGAGGCAGACTTAAAGAAATCGTAACAGTGACATTTACCATTTATCGTACACTGTAACAGTGGTTTGTAACGCTTCTTATGCGTTGCAAATTCCTGGTTTATTTGATATCTCTCCTTTTCATCATTTGTAAGCACCTTTGAGAAATAAAATCATATTTTGAGCGTGTTTCCAACATGATGAGCTAGACCCCATTACTGGGACGACGGAGGAAGACGAATTTCATACATGGGTAAAATTATTTAATTCTTTTTTAAGACTTTTGCATTAATTTTAATTGAAATATGATTTGAATTAATTGGTTGTCATTTACTTTGATGATGTATGCTTAGCTTAAATGTTTTGATACATCATGCTTAGGATTTACAACCAATCTTTTGAGAATCTATCTTGGCAAAAATAAGAGTCCATGTTTTTATTTGTTGAGTGATAATCGTTAAAAGAATTAATATTTGAACCTTTTGTTATGAGTTTGGCCGAATCCTGAGTCCCAACACATCTCTTCATCCTGTGACAATATTTGTATATATTTTTCTTTTATATTCTTTTATTAATTCTTAAAATCGATCTCGTCAAGTCCGAGTGAACGACAACCTTACTACCACTTTCTACAACATCATTGAAAATAACCATCACACGCACTGGAACAAATCCTTTGGATCTAATTCCAAACAGTAAAGGAACAACAAATATGTTCGGTAACAACTCTATTCAATCTCAGTGATATGAGTTAGACAAAGGCTCTTCTATTTAATCCAATAAACTCCTTTGTCGGGTTTAGATATGAAAATGCGGGGGTACAACAACCACACCCAACAATTCGTTTGGCAATCTGAGAGGACTTACTCCAATATACTTTAAAAAGAATCAACTAGACAGACAAACTTAATCTTTAGAAAAGTATATCAAAGAGTTTATATCTCTATCTCTCAATTCAATCTGCAATCAGCAAATACAAATTTGCGAGCCCGATTGAATATAAGAGTAGTAACTTGAACAGTACCAAATACCAATGTTCAATGATCAATCAATTTCAATCAACAACCAAAGGTTGGATTTCCTAATTGATCGATACAACGCACAACCTGTGATATTTCAATTATATAACAAAATATAATGCGGAAAAGAAATAACACAGACACCAGAATTTTGTTAACGAGGAAAACCGCAAATGTAAAAAAACCCCGGGACCTAGTCCATATTTGAACACCACACTGTATTAAGCCGCTATAGACACTAGCCTACTACCAATGAACTTCAGAATGGACTGTAGTTGAACCCTAATCAATCTCACACCGATTCAAGGTACAGTTACGTTCCTTACGTCTCTGATCCCAGCAGGATACTACGCACTTGATTCCCTTAGATGATCTCACCCACAACCAAGAGTTGCTACGACCCAAAGTCGAAGACTTAATAAACAAACCTGTCTCACACAGAAAAGTCTATTGGAATAGATAAATCTGTCTCCCACAGAAATACCTATGAGTTTTGTTCTGTCTTTTGATAAATCAAGGTGAACAGGAACCAATTGATAAATCGGTCTTATATTCCCGAAGAACAGCCTAGTATTATCAATCACCTCACAATAATCTAAATTGTATGGAAGCGAACCTAGATATTGTGGAATCACAAATGATGAGACGAAGGTGTTTGTGATTACTTTTTATCTCGCCTATCAGATATTAAATCTCGAGCAAATCTTAGTGAAAATAGTACTCAGACGATAAAATCGGGCAAGATCAAAACACGCAACTACAGAGAAAATAGTTGGGTCTGGCTTCAAAATCCCAATGAAGTCTTCAAGTCGTTAACCTACAGGGTCTCGTGAGAAACCTAAGGTTAAAGGAGAATCGACTCTAGCTATGCAACTAGTAACACACAGAAGTGTGGGGATTAGGTTTCCCAGTTGCTAGAGTTCTCCTTTATATAGTTTTCAAATCAGGGTTTGCAATCTAAGTTACCTTGGTAACAAAGCATTCAATATTCACCGTTAGATGAAAAAAACTGATTCAACCAAGCTAATATCTTTCAACCGTTAGATCGAACTTAGCTTGTTACACACAAATGAAATGTACCCTCATTTAGGTTTATGTAACCGTACCTAAACGTTTACACCATGTTGGCTCAACAATAGTTAACCGAAATTAGCCATATGAACACTCTCATATCAACCTTATTCATCTTAACCATAACTAGTTCAAATGACTCAAATGAAACTAGTTAAAGAGTTGTTCAATTGCTATATTCTCATAGAAGTATACAAGAACATAGTAGAAGCAAAATCGGTTTGATTCACTCGAATCAATTCATGAACATTATAGCCACGGTTTGCAAAGATTGCATTCCTTATTATATAAATGTTTAAGTTCGTGTACACAACCGATTTTAGAACTTTAACCTTCAAGTATGCAAACGGGTATGCATACTTGAAATACCCGGACCAAGATTGGGTTTCGCCAGTACGCAAACGGGTACACGTACTTCCAATCCCAGCAGAAATATTCGGACATGAACCTTACGCCACTACGCTAACGGGTGCGCATACTTAGGTTCCCGGATTTCTCAAGCCAACAGGTACGCGTACGTGTACGCATACTATGGTTCCCGGACATGGATTACATATGTGCAAGAGTACACAACATGTCATATCCAATAATGGTTAAGTGTTCTAAACTCTTATTTCAATTATTGAAACTTTCTTAGAGGATGACAATAGCCGTTTTCACACACTATTAGCATCAAAGCAATTTTCAAGTTATTGAAATAATCATAACGAAACATTCCAAGTCTACACCAAATGATTGTATCACACAAACCATGTAAGATGTTACTCGGCAATTTTCACATGATCATCTTTTGACTTGCATCAAGAATATAAGATGAACTTGGTCGAAGCGAAAGCTTGCCAACACATATTCCGAGAAATATATAAGCGAGTTAAACTCAGTTCGAAATCTCAAATGTGTATAATGGAAAACTATATCGTAACATGACTTATGTATCAATATAGGAGATAGAGTATAAATAGACTTTCCAAGTGATATAAGAGTTTCAGTCTCCACATACCTTTTGTTGATGAAGTTCCACAAGCTCTCTTAGTAGTTCTTTGTCTTCAAATGATGGACGCCGTGAAGTCTAAGGCTCAACTACACAATCTATGTCCTAGTCCGAGACATCTATAAGTAGACTAGAAATCAAGACTTATAGTTTTGATCACTAACATTGACAAACATGCTTGAGATAGCAACGCATGCGAGTTCGACCGAGCAGTGCTCTAACAAGATCTATCTATAAAACAACTACCAAAGTAGCAGAGTTTAGATAATGCAATCAAAAATAGGATCTATCAAGATACTATATAATGATGCCGATCTACGCAACTATTCAATCAAATCTATCAAAGATAAACCGATTATAGTTGGATCCCAGCCGATCAAGTTTTGTGCACACCAAAGATTATGAACCCAATAAGAAATATTCTTTGTCTTCAAATCTTATTTAATCTTCAATAAACACCTGCACACCACAACTTGAATCTCTTGTGATCAATCACACACACAACGGAGTCTGTTAACAATGGATTATCACAAGACGTCTTTAAATCTACAAACAGTTCTAAAGATCCCGTCGACACTTCGATCTAGTTTGAGTGAATCTTATATCAGAAGAGAAGATTCTCAAGAATAAAAAAACTAGGTGCAATCAAAGTTTAACAACCGTTAGTCAATCAAATCAAATCGAAAACTAATAATACTGCAATTATCTAGTTTCCCACTGTAGATGGGGAAAAACGATTTGCTGGTTTTTTAGGAAAGTGAAGAGACGACGGCTCGGGCGAGACTCCTCTACCGAGCAAACTGCTTAACCTCACATAGATGCACTGCACGAGAGTGCTTTGAGTTCGAGAGATCAATCTGTAGGACTCTGGCCTAAACCAAGTCAATGGTCGTTTCAGAGTCAATTTGGTCACAAAGAGGGAGATGGGTTGATCTGTAGGAGGGAAGCTGAGAATTGTGTGGGATCAATGATGATCAAGGATTGTGATGTGTTTGTGGGTTTCTGTAATTCGATGAACTGCTGAGTTCTGGAAATAAGTTTCAATCGAGAATTCTTGTGTAGAAGAAATGTTGTTTTTAGTCATCGATTTTGGACTTATTTATATTGTCAGAATAGCGAACACATTGATCCCAGTAAGTGTGACGGTTTCTTGAGTGAAAGAATGGGAAAGTGGGAGATCGTGGTAAAACCAGTTCCGCGTCGTGTGGAGACTTGGTTGATCGTCCACCCACTACTTTGCTAACTCCCTCAACCGCTTGCACGACTTACTCACATTTCTCATCGTGGATGAACACACGTGTTGTAGGCCGCTAGACCAAAACCCTAATTGATATCCCCCATGTGACGTGATTGATGTCTCACGAACGTGGAGTCTGCAAAGCAGACGTGTATTTGATTAGTCAGTCATTGAGTTGATTAGACAAAGTCTAGGTTTTGTTGAATTGAGCATGTTTGACGAATGCTCAGTGATTCATGGATTAAACGGTGTTAATATTGTCCGTCTGAGCAAATATTGTAAATTTGACGAATTGTTGATTATTGAGTAATATTAATATTGATAGTTGGATCAATATTCGAGCAACTGAGCGAGTATTGCTCAATTCGACGAATTATTGGTAATGGGGCCCAATAAAATATTAATTAAAATATTGGTAGCCTACCAAATATTATATAATTAATCTAGATGTTGGTTACTGGGTCAATCATAAATTTATTAGTGTTCGAAATTGCTCAAAATCGTGATTTGTAGAGCATTTGTTTGAAACCCTAATTTTGATCAATTGTTCATCAATTGATGATTTATTGAAAATAGGCCACTGAGTGAAGGAGTGGCCGGCTACATGGGATGATGGACGACCATGTAGCTCCCAAGTGCTCGAGTGAGCGTGCACCAAAGTCCTTTGTTGACCAGTTGGTGAAAAGATGATTAAATGCTGGCTTAATCATTTATTAGAATAGAATAGTGCTTCTCTGAGCATTAGGTGATGAAACCTAATTATGGAGAAGTGAGGGACCGGCCAAGGGAGCATGAAACCGGCCCTTGGTGGTCGTGGGACCAGCTGATGGTCATTTGAGCAAATTTCAAGTTGGTTGGTAAAAGTTTGAACCCAATATGAGCAATTGAGCAAATTAATGCGTGGGACCGGCTCCTTAAAAGCCTTAGGGTCGGCCTTGGTCGGTCAAGGAAGCATGCCCGTGTCACCATAATGTCCGTGTCTCAGTCCTGAGAATTTTGATATTTTTTGGTGTGCGTTTGAGCAATATCTTGGATTTTCAGAAGAGTTTGATTTTTGAATGAAATTCTTGATTTTGCTCGAATGAGCAAGTAGGACTTTGCTCGTTCGATCAATATTTTGAGAATATTAAAATAATAATAATATTTTAATATTTTTCATGAATAGCCTAGTCGGTCATGTGACCATTTGACGTTTTGTTTTTTTCATGGTTTGAGCAATATTTGAGAAAATATGAAGAAACCAAGGTTTTTGCTCAAACGAATGAGTTTCATGAGATGAGGGAAATAATAATTATGAAAACAAGGGATTGCAAGGTGTGGGACCGGCCACGGCTAGGCCATGGCCGGCCGGCCGGCTAGGTAGCCCGGTCCCGCAACACCTTTCCGTATTTTTATTATTTTTCATGAAACCGTGAAAATATGGATAAACCGTGAGTTTTGCTCAAACAAGGAAAGTAGCTCAAATGAAGGAGTCTTCATGAATTCATGAAAATAACAAAATAAGAAAAATAAAGGAAGAGGCAAGGGGGACCGGCCACGGCGGCATGATCTGCCGGCCGGTGGGCCCGGTCCCTAGGCGCCTCTTATATTATTTGTTATTATTATTTTCTCTCTCATGTTTTGTGTAGGATTCCTCGTTTGTCCATATTTTTGAATGCTCGTTCGTGCACTTGGGTACTCGTTCGTGCATCATCGTTGAGTACACTTGCACCATTTTATTGGGGCTTACTCGGTGATAGTCCAGATGCCCAATTGTTGAGTAATTATTAATAATTCATGAAATTCAGCGGAGAATGATTCATGAAACGGAGTAATAAAATGAATTGAGTATCTGTTACTAATCCATGAATTCTAGTCGGGAGTTCAAGGAACGGAGTAATGAGATAAATGATTATCTATTACTAATCCATGAATCCAGGCGGGGAATTCAGGGAACGGAGTAATGCGATATAATAGATTATTTTTTAGGAATTCAGTGGATGAATGTCACGGTAGAATTAATCTATTTGCAGAATCGAGATATGAGATAGTTAAAGCATCATATTCGTTCTGAAAGGTGTATAGTCAGGGAACAACGTGCAGTGTCGACGTCCTGAAGGCGTTTAGCCCTTTCACAAACAATTATGTCCAGAGAACCGCCCAATCGTTATTTTATGTAGAGGTTGGTGTGTCTATGTAGTCAAGCAACAACGTGCAGCGTTGATGTCCTGAAGGCGTTAAGCCCTCTAACAAACAATTATGTCTAGAGAACCGCCCAATTATTTGATTCTACATAGAGGTCATGATGAAAAGTGCAACATCGAACGCTCAGCCGGGGAGGCCTTTCGAGAAACATATTCATCATGGCTCTGAGAGAAATGTTTGCTCGGTCAGAGATCGTGAAATGGTTCACGGATCATAAAACATGAATCGTCACATGCGTTCCTGAAGCCGGGTCAGAAACATGCAGTATCATGATTTTACGATTTTAGCCTTTGTCAAAAATCCACCATCAACATTAAGTCCCCTGCTTAGTGAGGGACAGTCATGTTCCGCAGTAAGCATTAGATGGTGATTTTCCAGTTGACGAGACAAGCAGTTGAACTCAGTCGTACAAAGGTATTTTCAAAATCCCCGATTTTCTCCAATGGTGTCATGTACGAGCAAATGCTCGGGTAAGGACCCTGATAGTATGATAGGGTGTCATCCCGTGAGCACGGAGAGATGAAGCACTGCTGATTTGGACGGTCGGACATCCAGTTTTGGTTGGTTTAGCGTTTACGTGCCCGACCCAAAAAGGAAATCCTTGTTTTAGGAACATACGTTTGTTCGTTAGTTTAAGAAACAAACAAAATAGACCTGAGTCTAATTATAAAAATTTTGTCTATGAGCTTTCACGAAAACCAAAATTTTATTTTTTAAATATGTGAGATTTCACAAAGTGGAATAAACTCTCGTTTCAAAGGTGGATGCTCGTACGAGAGAAAAGTTTTTTTTTTTTTTGAATAGACGTGCGTCTGTTAGTAATAAAATTTTGTTTATGAGCTTTTATGACTTCGAACTTTCAGAAATATTTGAAAATATACTCTCGTTTCAAAGACAGAAGCTCGCACGAGGGAGGAAATATATATATTCAAATTTACGTGAGTTTCACGTTAAATATATTTGTATTTTGTAAAATCAATGTTTTGAGAACAACTGTTGAAATTAGACAATTGTACATGGTGAAATAATGTCTGTGTGTGAGTTTTCACAATTGTAGAATGGACGTCTGTCCAATTTTTGAAAAACCAGTGGATGTTCACTCAGTAAAATTTACGTGGGTTGTTCACGGTTTTATGAAAATCAATTTATGATTTTTGAGCAATCTTTGAAAGCAAACAATTATGTGTGATCAAATAATGTTTCCGTGAATGTTCACACAGTAGAAAATCAGTGAATGTTCACATGGTGAGATTATGTAGATTGCTCACGGTGAAAATTATGTGAATTGTTCACCACTTTTTGAAAAGTCAAGTTATGACTTTAAATTATGAACTTTGCTCGTCTTTGCAGGTTTGAAGGAGCGAGCAAGTTTTCGAAGTTTTGCTTTATAGTCACTAAGCTAGTGAAATTGTAAACAGCTAAGAGTTGGAGTGTTACCATTTTTTTTGCGTGTTTGTTATTGGTATATCCATGACTCTATATCTTTCGCCTTAGATAGTGGTGACTTCCAATTACAACCACCCTTTTGTCTCTTCCGGGGAACGCTCCAGAAATATCAAGTCAAAGATGAAGACTTCTGCAGATGTTCATGCCAAGGTGAATCAACCTTTCAGAGATGTTGGAAAGCTGATACATGGTGTCTCTTGATCATCTTAGAGTAGTTCATGCTAAGATGTATGCTTTCTTGGTCTTAGCAGATGCAGAGAGAAAGAAGAGACGTGATGAAATATCACAGAAGAAAAGAGCTGAAGATGAAAAGCTCATATCTCATCAGCAGAAGCACCGCCGACTTGCAAGTGAGACTATCGGATGAAGATGAAGTTCGGACTTGCGTTGATGGTGTAGCTCCTCATTCAGATGTGGATGAATGAAGAATTTCGTCATAATTCGTCATCAGAAAATTCAGAAGTTAGGTCTTCATTGAAAATGCTGCAGAATTTTCATACGATGTCCGTTTTTGATGATCTACTCATGTTTCTTCATCCTCAGAAAATTTTCAAGCTTTAACACAGAATCTTTTCGGCTTTTGAGCACATTTAAGGGACGAAATTGACGAAACAGTAAACTTCCAGGAGGTTTTCGGGAAATTTTCAGCTGTCATGCAGTCCAAAGTTTTGGCCACATCTTTTTGCTCGTATGTCCGATTGATGTGAATTTTGGATATGTTGTAGAGGACATCCATAAGAAGAGAATGGTACATTAACCATCCCTAGATTCTTCAGCAATTTCTCCCAGCTCGCTGCTTTGTGCGGGGCAGCATAAAATCATCTCAGACGAGCTTGTTGTAAAACACTCTTGTTGTGTCTTTAGACCATTCTCTTGTGTCTTGAACGGTTGGTGAAGGATTTTAATGTCATTGATTCATTTGAGACCAGCATCCCTTGATTGATACATGAGCATGGTGCTTGCAGTGCCATCTTGTTTCTGTCAGTCGTAGATACATCACTTCTGAAACCCTGGTCACGGGACCATAACCGAGGTTGCTCTCAAGAGGGGATGATATAATGACCATGGTTGCATGTCCCGGTGGTAGCATTCCTTTTACGATGAATGATTAGCACTGGGGAGCCCGGCACCACGAGTCTTGGACTGTGAAATTGATCGTCATGATCAGTGGACCGCCAGTCCCCAGTATTTTGTTAAATCTCTCCCTTTCGTTTTCCCTTCTTCTGGCAAGACTTAGATATAGGACCCGGGTAGAAAAATTGATGTAAAGACCTAGGTGGTCGAAGTTGGAGGTACCTTGAAGAAGGACTTAGTGGAAAGACCTGGTGAACACCGATCGACTGTGGAGGTTATGAATCCCGTCTAAGAATTGCTGCTTGCATGTTGTATGCTCTGGAAGTTGTAGGAACCTCATACGATGTCGGAATTCGGTGTTTGACCCCAACTTTTGAAGATAAGAGACTGAGTTATCATATGAGAAATGAATCACTCAATTTGGAGTTGTGTAGGTCACCCAACTAAGCATGCACATTCATAACTTGTAATCCCGTGCAAATTTTCAGATTCCATAAACATGAGTGTGGAAGCCATATCTTTCTGCTCGTATGTCCGATTGAGGTTCCCTTTTGGTATGTTGTAGAAGAGACATGGACGAACATCTTTCGTTGAGGAATCATTGTCCCATTCCTCACCCATTGGTACGTTTTTGTAAACCCATGGCCTGAAGTGTGTTATATCTCATTTGTAGAGGTGATGAGAACATCTTGTAGAAGACTTTAGATTGTGCCCGCCAGTCGTGCAAGCTTTGGGAAGACTTACATGTGAACATGTTATCATGTCTACACATCTTGATATGAATCATTAGTTCTTGGATAAGTCCGCTTCATGTGTAACACTTCAGAGAAGAGTTAGTTGATGAAGCCCTGTCATCAGGATGTTGCTCCTGAGACCGTTGTTGATGCTGAGATCATGGATGAAGCCAGATATCCTTGTTGATGCCGATACTATGGTCGGATTTACTCCAGATACCGAAAAGTCTAGAACCATGATTATCGACATAGCCTTTGCTCCTCCACCCAGTAAGCCTTTTACATTCACGAACTAGTTGGTAGGTTGAGCATCCCTAAGATGAAGGTGTACTGGGAGTTCAACATGAATTCTCCTGAATAATATGACTTTACTTTGAACTGGCTTTGTCAGTGAATTGAGACTTGCCGCAGATAGCAACAACGGTCTTCATTCTGGATGTGATCGGTGAAGAGAGGAAGTTCCTCAGTCGTGCAGGGGTTTGTGATGTAGAGAGGTCCCGTTTGATGATGGAATCACATCAGGTTGCAATGACTTGTTATGTGGATAACATTTGTTGAAATATATTGAATTGATCTTTCCAACAAGATCAAGTCCCCAGTGCATCACTCATTCATTTAGCATAATTGAAGGAGTTTGTAGCATCCATTGATGAGTAATGTTGCATCTACTTCAGAAGTCTTATCATGGGATAGTGAAGACTTATCGATTGTAGTTCAGTTACACTTTGATCATCTTGATGTTGAATCATCGTCGAGATATTTGTGCTGAAGCCAGAGGCGCCATTATCGAAGGTGTACTCTTTGATTGGGAGTACAATTTGAAGGCTTCTTATATGCTTGAGCGTCGAAGCGTCATATCCCTTGAGCGTCGAATGTCTTAGGTTTGATCGTCTCGGCCCCGACTATCTTCTGTTGATTCAGCATTCCTTTCGTTGTGGTAGTAGGATTCAACACATCAGAGATTTCTGATTTTGTGGCACATATGGACACTCCTGCAAGGCTATGGAGAAACACCCAAAGTATTTTTTTCCCTGTTTGGACATTATCTCAGTAATGAATGTCTCAGCGTGGTGCTCGATTCGGAGAAGTTTCATATTCAATCACTTAGTAAAATATTAATGTGGTTCAGCTACCCATTCATAACGTTTTGCAATAACAGAGTCGCTAGTAGAATTGAGTCCCCGTGCTAGGATAGCATGTGAGGAAATAAATGACATAGACATGGGAGGAATGAGACTTGCCTGAGTGTGGAACCTCTTGATGAATGTCTATGCATCCTTTGTAGGTTCTTGCTTCAATCTCATCAAAGTTCGAAATTCCTCCATGTGATCTGATGATGGAATGCCCACCAAATCTTGTGGATCATAACTTTCTTCGTTGGAGAGATGTTCAACCAAAGACGCTTTGTCAGTAGCCGCGCTCGTCTGAAGACCATGTCACATCCTGGATCTGCCTGATTATATGAAACTTGGTTTTTGTCCAGGTTGAACTTATGTTTACTTTGAGAGTGATGTAGCCATAAGTATTTTCGAGTGTTCCTTCAAGGTGATTGAGATGGGATCATGAGTAGCTTCTTATCGAGTGATGTCTATGGCTTTGAGGGTTTTCAGTGGAATGATGTTGATGGAGGTGTCAGCATTGATCAACGTTCTTCCGAATTCATTTCCTCTCAGATGGACTGTGGTAAGCAATCCCCAGTCATGCATCTCTGGGTTCATGGAATATTTCCGAGATGGACAGACGTTTGACACACTGTGATGCAGTACTGTGAACATGTCTTTCCTTTGTGCTTTAGACAGATAGAGCAATTCATGTATATGTTCGACCAAGGATTGAACTGCTTCGTTGAATGATTGCTCGGAGAGATTGAAGTCCTGATTGAGAGAGGATCTTTGTGCGCTCCTTCAGCCCCAGTTGAAGCTCTCCTGGATCGACCTTCTATTTGAAGATGTGCTTCAAAACATTGCAGTCACTTGTTAGATGATCGAAGAACCCATGAAGGAGACAATATCTGGGATTCTCTATTTCTTCTTCAGTTGGATATCTCCTGATGAATGGCAATTTGATTGCACCATGGATCTAGACTTACAGTAATTTGATCACTTCTTCAATGGGAAGAAGGAAGTTTGAGTCTGCATCGTTTTCTGTTTGTGGACACTAGGTCGAACTTATGCATTTAGAGTTTGATTATCCTTCCTTGGTGCTTTCGGAGGAACTGAGGAAGCATGTTTGCGTTGTGGCTCGGCTTTCCGTTTGCTCCCTTCTACAACAATATTTGTGGAAGGTTGGAGGTTGTACTGTTTGTTGATCAAACGCCTGCTACCTCGAGTTTCTCGTGGTTCCTCAGCCTTTGTAGCTTTTGCTTTTTCCAGTAAAGCAGGTGCGGTAGTTGCTGACCCCTTAGACACTTCATGAAGTTCTGAAAAAGTATGGAATCAGAGATTCTCCAGTAAAGCTATGCAGACCGGGATCATTCCGTTCAAGTTGCTGCTCTGTGACATTTGGATCGTGACAGTCCAAGGTTTAAACTCTGAACCTTTTCACATAGTCATTGGGATGTTCGTTGCTCCTTTGAAACATCCTTCCCAGATCAGAAAGAGTGATTTGCTCTGAAACGAAGAAGTATTTTCTGTAGAAAGCATTAATCATCTCTCCCTAACTGATAATACTTCCTAGTGCGATGTTGTTGTACCAAGTGTATGCTCTACCTGTCAAAGATTTTGAAAATTCCTTCAGATAGACGACATGGTTGTGCTCATGTTCGCCCAATGCTTCCAGAAATCGATAAATATTCTCTCGAGCATTGCCCATTCCATCATAAAGAGTGAACGTTTGAGAGGTATAACCTTTTGGCAGAGAAATCCTTTGTGTAGCAGCAGGGTATGGAGGTTGGTGACGGTGGACAGAGGACGTCTTATCTTTTCCACGATTCTCCAAGAGGCGTTCCAAGTCTTCACGAGTGATGAAACCGGATGGTTCTTTCGCTGGTGGGTTTTCTGCAGCTTTGTAGACTTCATCATCATCCACCACATGAATTGGAGAGGTTTCAGAATCAATAGACGGAGATGTTTCATTGGCTTTTCCTTTCTCTTTCTCTGATTGACGCCGAGTCTGAGTTTGTTCAGGCGACAACTTGTCCGTGAGATCTTTGAGGTGGGTGCATAGTTCATTCTGTGTTATTGCCATGTCTATTTAATTCTTAGCAAGAATTTCCTGAATCTTCATGAGATCAGTTATGGTAGGC
Source organism: Papaver armeniacum (assembly GCA_023531295.1). NCBI lineage: Eukaryota > Viridiplantae > Streptophyta > Magnoliopsida > Ranunculales > Papaveraceae > Papaver > Papaver armeniacum. The sequence continues at coordinate 1,962 of JAJJWW010010227.1, read as the reverse complement.
GGATTTTCTCTGATTTCCTCGGGAGACCGGCCGAAGGGAGGATGGTTTATGTTGGTTTGAGGTGGAGTGGTACCACTAGTACCATTGTTGGAAGCGGGAGTAGTTTCTGGGGTACCACCGTTGTTGCTAGTGCTAGCATTGTTTGGGTTAGGATTTGTAACTGAACCTGACCTAAGATCAACCATTTTGTGAAAGTTTGAGATTGCAACCGAGAGATTAATCTCCCACTGTGGTCGCCAATATGTAGATGGGGAAAAACGATTTGCTATTTTTTTAGGAAAGTGAAGAGACGACGGCTCGGGCGAGACTCCTCAACCGAGCAAACTGCTTAACCTCACACATATGCACTGTACGGGAGTGCTTTGAGTTCGAGAGATCAATCTGTATGACTCCGGCCTAAACCAAGTCAATGGACGTTCCAGAGTCAACTCGGTCACAAAAAGCGAGATGGGTTGATTTGTAGGAGGGAAGCTGAGAATTGTGTGGAATCAATGATGATCAAGGATTGTGATGTGTTTGTGGGTTTCTGCAATTCTATGAACTGCTGAGTTCTGGAAATAAGTTTCAATCGAGAATTCTTGTATAGACGAATGTTGTTTTTAGTCATCGATTTTGGACTTATTTATATTGTCAGAATAGCGAACACATTGATTCCAGTAAGTGTGATGGTTTCTTGAGTGAAAGAATGGGAAAGTAGGAGATCATGGTAAAACCAGTTCCGCGTCGTGTAGAGACTTGGTTGATCGTCCACCCACTACTTTGCTAACTCCCTCAACCGCTTGCACGACTTACTCACATTTCTCATCGTGGATCAACACACGTGTTGTAGGCTGCCAGAACAAAACCCTAATTGATATCCCCCATGTGACGTGATTGATGTCTCACGAACGTGGAGTCTGCAAAGCAGACGTGTATTTGATTAGTCAGTCATTGACCTGATTAGACAAAGTCTAGGTTTTGTTGAATTGAGCATGTTTGACGAATGCTCAGTGATTCATGGATTAAACGGTGTTAATATTGCTCGTCTGAGCAAATATTGTAAATTTGATGAATTGTTGATTACTGAGTAATATTAATATTAATAATTGGATCAATATTCGAGCAACTGAGCGAGTATCGCTCAATTCGACGAATTATTGGTAACGAGACCCAATAAAATATTAATTAAAATATTGGTAGCCTACCAAATATTATATAATTAATCCAGATGTTGGTTACTGGGTCAATCATAAATTTATTAGTGTTCGAAATTGCTCAAAATCGTGATTTGCAGAGCATTTGTTCGAAACCCTAATTTTGATCAATTATTCATCAATTGATGATTTATTGAAAATAGGCCACTGAGTGAAGGAGTGGCCGGCTACATGGGATGATGGACAACCATGTAGCGCCCAAATGCTCGAGTGAGCATGCACCAAAGTCCTTTGTTGACCAGTTGGTGAAAAGATGATTAAATGATGGCTTAATCATTTATTAGAATAGTGCTCGTCTGAGCATTAGGTGATGAAACCTAATTATGGAGAAGTGAGGGACCGGCCAAGGGAGCATGAAACCGTCCCTTGGTGGTCGTGGGACCAGCTGATGGTCGTTTGAGCAAATTTCAAGTTGGTTGGAAAAAGTTTGAACCCAATATGAGAAATTGAGCAAATTAGGTCAAAATTATAAGAATGTGTGGGACCGGCTCCTTACAAGCCTTAGGGCCGGCCTTGGTCGGTCAAGGAAACATGCCCGTGTCACCATAATGTACGTGTCTCAGTCCTGAGAATTTTGATATTTTCAGGTGTGCGTTTGAGCAATATCTTGGATTTTCAGAAGAGTTTGATCTTTGAATGAAATTCTTGATTTTGCTCGAATGAGCAAGTAGGACTTTGCTCGTTCGATCAATATTTTGATAATATTAAAATAATAATAATATTTTTCGTGAATAGCCTAGTCGGTCAAGTGACCATTTGACTTTTTGGT
>JAJJWW010010226.1:0-42468 GCA_023531295.1 Papaver armeniacum | reverse complement strand
CCATGCCATCCATGTCTACTGCGCCAAGGCATGCCAGCATGCCCGGCCCAGCGCCGCCGTGCCGATGCCAAACCATGCCCGGCCACGTCTGCACTTTAGAGCATGCGACTATGCCCGGTAGCGCGCGCCCAGGTGCGATGGCAAACCATGCCCGACCCGCGTCTGCGCCAAGGCATGCTAGCCATGCCAAGCCCCTGCCGTGCCGATGGCAAGCCATGCCATCCACGTCTATGCCAAGGCGTGCCAACCATTCAGTGCGCACCACCATGCCAACCGCGTCTGCAGCCAAGGCATTTCAACCATCGCTCGTTGCTCCACGTACACCGATGGCAAACCATACCCGACCACTTCTCCACGCCAAAATGAAGGTTGCAGCATCAACGGCTACCCTTCTCTTCCGAATACTGAGATCTCGACCATCGAGTTCGCCCATAACGCCACGAAACTTTGCGGCCCCGAAGGCCAGGCACTCACGGTTTGCACCAAATACTCAGTTTTGGCGCGCCTATACCATACTTGACCTCTCCTTCACATCATTGGGCTGCCAAAGCGAAGGGTTCGCAATAATCAACGGCCACCCTTCCATCTAAGATCACGAGATCTTAGCTAGTCCAAAGTCCTGGATTGGCGCATGGCAACTTGCGGCCCAAAGCCAAAGCTACACGGTTTGCACTAAACCCTAATTTGACGCGCCTACTCTTTGACAAGGCCATGACTCATGGCCATTGCTCACAAGCGAAGGGTTGCAATAATCAACGACTACCCTTCTTTTGAGATGCGAGATCTCGACCACACCAAGTTCGCCTGCTTTGACGCATGGCAACTTGAGGCCCAAAGCCAAAACATACGGTTTGCACCTAAACCATCAATTTGGCGGCATCCTACTCTATGGAAAAGCCATGCTCAACGGCTCATGTTTGCTACAGACGAAGGGTTGCAATAATCAACGACTACCATTCTCTTTGAGATGCATATCTCGACCACACAAGTTCGCCACTCGACGCGTGGGAACTTGCGGCCCAAAGCGAAACACACGGTTTGCACCTAAACCTCTAATTTGGCCAGTGCCTACTACCATGGAAAAGCCATGCTCGGCGGTTGAGCTGCTGCAAGCGAAGGGTTGCAATAATCAGCGGCTACCCTTCTTTTTGAGATGCGAGATCTCAGACCACACAAGATTAAGCCACATGGCGCATGGCAGCTTGCGTTCCAAATCCAAAACACACGGTTTGCACCTAAACCCTAATTTGGCGCGCCTACTCACATGGAAAAGCCATGCTCAAGCTTCTTGCTAAAGACGAAGGGTTGCGGTAATCAGCGGCTACCCTTGTCTTTGAGATGCCGATCCTCAAACCACCAAGTTCGCCACAATGGCATGCTTGCGGCCCAAGCCAAAACACCGGTTTGCACCTAAACCCTAATTTAGCATACCACATGGAAAAGCCATGCTCAGCGTTGGCTGCTAAAGCGGAAGGTTTGATAATCAATGGCTATCCTTCCCTCGAGATGCGGATCACTCGACCATTCAAGTTATGCACCCAACTTACGGACCAAAGCCAAAACATGGCGTTTTGCATCTAAACCCAAATTTGGCCACGCTATTCTTTGCAAATCCATGGCCCGACTTTCTACCATGTCCCGCATTGGCGTGCCACCATGCCACACGTAACACCTTACTACACGTTTTTCCCATGAAAACACTCGAGACATCTAACACATGTACAAAAGCTGGAGGATGCTCGCCAAAAGGAGTATTGGTTTGGCGGTTTACTGGGCGTGCGGCATCTGTCCTTTTGTTACATGAAAGTGTCATAAGAACCAAATCGGTTAGCTAATACAAGGAATAATGGTAGAAGCTTGCTCCTTTCATTATGGAACATCAATTCCAGGCGTTACCCATTTATCACCTCCTTCCACTTTACTCAGCCGTTTCCATTTCCTACTGAGACCAGTACGTTATGTTCGACTTGTATAAATAGGTCTTACTATTCCACCGAACAACGAGGTTTTGGTCGGGAGCATACAATACTCGAAACCACTTGCTAGCTTTCCCATACTGTTAGCTTTCGCTACGACTGCAAGTCAAACAATTACTCTTCCGAGAATCAACTATTACGGTCTCAACACTTTCTTCAGCTTCCCTCCCTAAAACCAACCCTTCTCCTTCGCTTTGTGGCCGAAGCAGAATCTGGAACGGCCATTTCTTGAGTCTAGGACGGATTTGTATGGTTGATCTCTCCAATCTAAAGTACTCCCTTACGGTACATTGTTTAGGGTTTAGACTCGATTTATCCACCCACTCACGTGAAATTCAGAAATCGAAGTGACTATTTCACCCTCAACACCCGTGCCATCTATATCTATACATTGTATTAAGCAAGCTATAATATCTAAAGATAAAAATAACTAATCTCAATGGCGTTATTTCCATTGATTGGATAAATTCCAAGGAGAATATCGCTTTGACCTTTGTGAAAGGTTTATACAAAGAGATAGTTAAAATTGCATCAGGGATGGACTTTACGCTCATAAATTAAAATTGTCATGAAGGATACTCAACCTTCTTATTTGGAGATCCCAAGATCAAGGTTTGAATGAAACAACTAATTTGTGGTGGGTAAAGGTAAACACTATCGGAGAATTTCATTCTTTATCCCTTCCTATGGTGTAGGCGTGATAGTGTCACTGCATGTGAAGGATGACTTTTAAGTATTAATGAGTTCATATAGTTTCAATTTAAGATTGAAGTGGGGTGTAAGCAGTAACACTCTTTTTATGGAAACTCACATATGAATGAGGAAGTGGGCGGCTTCCTGTGGGAATATAAACTTTGATTCTCTTGGCGTTAAAGCAGAGGATATCCCGGGGCCAAATTGGACAAACGGCACGAGCTTGGCGCGTAACCTTGGAGATATCATCCGTGGTCGTTATCGCGAATTACATCAGCTAGCGATTCAAGACATAGTTCACTGTCTCACAGCAAGTAATTCCCGGTAATATCTCCTTTAAGCAAGGTTTCAAGACCTCATGGACACCTCTGCCCTAAAATGAGTATTTCTGCTTTTATGTGATTTTTCGTTTTGATGGTTTTGGTATTATTTGGAACAGGGTCACTAAGGGTTCACTAGTTCATGCTTTTTCGCTTTGTTGAAAGGAACCTTTAGTCTCACTTGTGAGGAACTAAATCTGAAACTCTCTATACTATATGATTTTTGCAATCAATAGTATGACCACAAGTCAGCACTATTGTGTGAGGAGATAGCGTTGAAATGGCTAATGTCGACTTCATCATGCGTGATGCATGCATGCATTAGGTCGGTTGGTCGTGAAGATTGGGTTGTTGATTTACCAAGATCTATTTGTGTTTTCGTGTTTATTGAGTTTTCATTCATGTGGGTGATTGTTGGAAAACGATTAATAAAATATGTTTTTTAAAGTTTTAATAAAAATTATAATTTATTGTTTTTTTGTGAATGAAAAAAATTATTAGCAAAAATGCATGGAGTTTCCAGGCTTTTTAGTTGTTTAAAGAGGCCCATATAAAACTTTTAGTCCCTTGGGAGTTCATCTTTTAAGTTGTATTATTCCTTGTATAAAGAAATTCACTACTTTTGTAAAATCTATGGGAAAGGGGTTTCTCTATATTTTAGAGGGACCCCCAGGAAAGGTATTTTATATGTTTTCTTATGCGTTGATTTTCCTTAAGGTTTTCGGAGTTGTAGCTCAAGTTGAGCATCTACTACATATCTTTAGTAGTAGGTGTATTAGAGTATTTTATCCACAGAGATATCCGTCTGTGAGGAGCTATAGCATCACTCTTGAGAGGTATGGCCAGGCGATAATGTCTTAAAGAACGCGTGTTAAACCGCGGGTCTCCTCTGTTTCAGTTTTGCGCGTGGCACATTGCGGAAATGCGGAACTCATCCGTTTCATCAAATCGATCACATACATTATAAAGGAGTTAAGTATCAATAACTTTTTCTTATTTGAATTTTTCTTGTTTGATTATTGCAACACTTTATGGAGACACAAATCAAAATGGTGGAGAGTCAAGTTGCAACACCCTTTTGCAAAGAGCGTTGTCGCTCTGGCCAGTCATGCCTAGCTTTTCATTTGCTGATCAGTTAGGAAGTGAAGAACAACATTATCTTTGAAGAGATGACATTACTCAAGCAGTCATTCAGCAAGTAAGGATCAAGCTGTTGTAAAGAGAAACTCAATTGGAGTTAAAAGTGATTTTTGTAACATGGTGTTTTTGGGTTTTACACTTTTTCATGTATGGTATTATTAGCTAGACTGTATATTCACATCCCCCTATCATCATCGTCATGTATTTTATCAAATTCAATCCTTTATTGGATACTTTTTTTTTTTTTTTTTTTTCATTTTTCATTTTTCTGGTCTATTAAAATTAAAAAATTAAAATACTTGGAGTGATGATGATGTCTGGTTATGATGCTCTTTCATTTTAATTTTTTATGCGATGCACGTTTTACATGTAAGTGGTGGTTAGTGTAGTGAAGTTGAACCCTCCGGCACAGTGACTCAGAGTAGGTAGTAGTTGGTAGTGATAACTGATAACTGATAAGAGGCTCTTGGCAGGGTCACACGACCTTTTTTGGTCCATGCCTGCCTCCCCTGGACACTATCAGCCATGAAGAATAAAATTGGAAAATTGAGTGTTTTTTTAGGTTAAAATAAAAAAAACGAAAGGAATATTTTTTTCAAAATGAAGGTAGTATGTTTAGAATCAAAGGTCAGTAATCAGCAACTGATGAGCTTGGTTGGGCATGTGCAGTAATGGGCAGGGATTTTAGTTCCTCAATGAGCAAGAGAATGGGTACTACTAAGGTTATGCGGAGAAAAAATCAGAGTGGGTAGTTCAATTGTAAAAACAAGGTTTAAAGTGTATATAGTGTGATATCGTCGTGTTACAAAAATCAAAATGAAAATAAAAAATAAAGTACGTTTTCGATACTTCGCTAACTTTCCACATTTAAAAGTAAACTAATCCGAAGCTATTAAAAAGTAGTACTGAGACACACCTTACCAAAAATATCATCGCTGCATCTCAGAGTTATATGATCAGCAATCTTTTTAGCTTATTGGGCTGTACCATCCCCAGTATATGTTTTAAATTTCTAAACATTCCGCTAACGGTTATCATCATTACTTATTCCAGTTTCCAGTTTCCACCATCATCTCAGTTATTGGTAATTTACTTGGAACTATGAACATATTTTTTGGACTTAGGACTGCACACTATTTATAAACCTTTAGGTATTGTTAAAATACAGTTGGATTAAATAAATTAACAACAATTCATCAAAAAGGCCTGCTGATATGGTATAATATGCATGATCTTACCCATTGCTTCTTGTTTACCAGACTTTATAGACACCATAATCAAAATTGGTGGAGAGTCAAGAATCACAACACCCTTTGCAATAGCTTCCATTTGCTGAGTCAGTTTGGAAGTGGAACAACATTATCTTTGAAGATGATTGCTCAGCAGCCAGTGAATAAGTAGATATCCAGGCCTTCTTGTAGATAAGAAACTCGGTGGAGTATAAGGGGACCAACTTTGATTTTGTAATAGGTAATCTCTATGTTACATTGTTTTGCTCTGTGACCTTTTGCTTACTTTGAGTAAGTTTTATCCACTATTGTTACCTTTGCGGATCAAAAGAAACTCTGATCAGGTACGCATTTTGCATGACCATGACTGGTGGTCAACAACTCAGCCAAAAGTGTTCCACAAGCCCAGTAACATTCATGGGTAGGATAGCCAGGATATTGATATATAAGGATCAACGATAAGGTTGCCTCTTGCCCGGCCATGGATAACAATGATATTTAGTCAGTTTTACAATGAGAATTTCGATTTTCAGTGAACACGGAAATGTTAGATAAAATTTGTTAAATATACCAGTGAATATGTATAGCATGAAATGAGTTCACAGTTCAGTATGTTTGAATTTTTTTTTTTTTTTTTTTTTTTTTGCTAAAAAAAAAAAAGAAAAAAGGAAGAACTTTTAAAAGGCTAAAACAATTCTTATGGGATGAACAAACTTAGAGTTTGTTCATTTTGATCCCACTATGGGATGAATAAAACCAAGAAAATGGATATTTCAAATGAACATATCTGTTCATTTACGAACATTGAGTCACCACAACAGACGCGCGTCTGCTGGAAATACCTTGCGACATCCCTCTTGTGCTTGAAATAAGAAGAAACGCAGGCGTCACTAGCACAATCACAGCACACTAGCCCAATCTCCCTACGTCACTAGAATGAGCGCCACACCAAATCAGGACTTTTACTAATATTTTGCTCACTTTATCCTACTTTTCTTACTTTTATCCTATTTTATCTCACTCCATCCTATTTTTATCTCACCAAAATATTATATTTTATATTTTAACTTTATCCATCTAAAAGCATTTTATATTAAAAAGAAATATTTAGTGATTCCACAGAAAAAATATATTCATTTTGTTATAACTGTAGTGGAAACCGTTTGATCAACCACGAAAGCTGAACAAATATTTGTGTTTAATAACCATAGGACTCTAAGAATCATTTGTCAGAGTTTAGTGCTAGTGTCTTGTAGGGGTGTCATGAGCAATCAAGTAACCACGATGAAACAATTACTTTAACAACAACCTTTCAAAGAAGCCCATTTTTTTGGGAGAGGGATCAATGTTCAAGCAAGTGTTGTTAATTAGGGGTGAGCATTTGGCCCATTGTCGCGGATTTAATCGGGACCAAACCGTTCTTTTGTGGATGGATGCGGACTAGTTCGTTGATGGTTGGATGCGGATGAAAAATACGAATCCAACGGATTGGATCGGAACGGATGCAACCTCGAAAATCCGTTGGACATCCATATCTCAGATTAAATTAAGGGCATTTATATAGTTCGAGAAAATACTATGGATCATTTAGGAATTTTTTAATTGTTTGCTTGGGATATTGTACATGACATTTTTATATTTTGTATACATATATAGGATATATAGGTTTTTATAAGGAATCATTTGTGTTCGCTTTATTTTCTTTACTATGAATTTTAAGCTAAAACAAATCCATTGGATTATCCGCATCCAACTGTTCATCCATTGGATGAAAATCAGTTGGATCTGCGATTGGATGCGGATGTCAAATGAAATCCATAGTGCATTGGATTGGATGCGGATGAGGTGAAAACCGGTCCATACGGTCCATGCTCACTAATCAATGTTAATATTGTTTTGCATGAAGGCTTTCCTCCATTGGTTTGGTGGAAGCTAGTCATCATCAGGCGGCAGCAATCTTCCCCCGTACTAGTGTTACACGCCTTCCATTGTAGAGAAAAAAGGGATTTCATCCAGGTGTAAAGAGGTGTATTATCCAAGCCCACCGATTTGAAATAGCCCCAACAACAGTCCAGCTTGAAATTTAGTATTAAGGCACTCGACGACCGTCATTACTCCCATTTCCGTTTGTCTGCCAAGTAGAATAAATGAAGTATACTAAGAAAACAGGGGAATCAAATCGAGCATAATGATTTTTGAGGCAGACTTCGTTTCGTAAATATTAGTCTCATCTTTTGATTTAGTTTTCTCAATATGAACAACAACAACAACAAATAAAAAGGAAGGCAAGAAAAAAAAAAAAAACCAAAAAAATTATGGAAATAAATAAATATATTCTCGACCCAGACAGAAAAGAACACCAAAATATATATTTACCAGAAATGTGTATTGCTTCGAATTCTTGAACTGGCATTTCTATTTTATTGCTGACCCGACGAGTACAGAAAAAGTGAAGATTATTCATCATCATCGTCTACGCTTCGTACAATTTAGTAATTTTTCTGTTAATGTGATCAACTTCTATTTCAGAATACTACTTATTATATCACTAAGTCGGTTTGTTTAATTTCCTCCGTCATCTAAATTATTTACGACTCCAAGAATCGAAAAAGAAAAATACACTGCAACTGCATTAACCAATTGCAAAGAAAGGACCAACCACTTAATTGGGGCCTATAGCTACATGACAAAATAAAATTAATTAAGAAATAATTCATAGAAACCCCTTATCCACTATTTATGTTAATCCTTAATATGCCTTTGTTAAATTAATGATGATTAATTAAGTTAATATTTGCTAAATTAATTAGTGTTTGAGTTTTATTATAGTGTTAGGATTAGAGTAGAATTCATTTTCTTTTTACGGTTTGGAGGGAAAGAATGAGTAGAGGAAAAAAAAGAAAAAACTAGGGTTTGTGATTTTCTTAGCAAAAATGAAACTTTATAGTGATGAAGAAGTGGGTGCATCAGATTATCATGATTTCGATCCTACCGAATTGGATAATTTGTTGAATGAAGAAGAGAATGTCAACCAAAGAATGATTGAGGATATTATTCAAGCACAAGAACAATATCGCCGGGAAGAAGAAGGTGATAATGCTTCAATAAATATGTATGATTTTTTTTTCCATAATCGGTTTATTCGATACTACCACATAAACCGATTCTGGGTAAAATCCCAAATTGGGTATCATAATCGGTTGTTGTTCATCACCATATAATCCGATTGTAGTAAAATTTTAGGCGAGATGGTACATGACCAAAATCGGTTTATGTTGGTGATGTGCATATCTGATTCCTTCACTTGGATTTTCGATAAAATTCACGAGTTCGCAATCGGTTCATTTATGTATATATGTAATCCGATTGTGGAGACGAAATAATCTGAGAAAAAATGATGAACAAAATCGGATTACATGTTATGCAATGTGAACCGATCGTGAAATATGGTAATTTTCTCTGAAATCATCAAGTCCTTAATCGGACTTTATAATTGCTCATATAAACCAATGCTTAACAACCGAGTTGTCTCGACCGTGACACATAAACCGATTCTAAATCCTACACCTTTTGATATATGTTGTAGATTGTTGCGGCGTTCAAACTAATATCATCCCAAACCCGTATCTTTGTTCGGTGTTGATACCTCTGCCCACTATTTCACCGATTTGAGATGGAAAGAAAGAAACGATGCAAAGAAATGGTTTATGGACAAGGGAATAGAGATCAAATGCGCGTTAGTTTTAGGCCGTCATTCAAGTGAAGATCGTTTGGAACTTGTTTGTGAGAGTGGTGGAAAGCAAGAAAGTAACTGGGCAAAGGACATAATGTATGTGTAGAAGACGACAAGGTAATACATTTCTAAATCAAAGAGAATTGTTTTATTCAACAATAACAACATACATTATATGTCATATCCCTTCTAGTCATAGTCAGGGGTGCCCTTATAAATTCTAAGGTTGTCTTTAGTTGAATTCTTATGTGAGTATCTGGCACGTGTGAGCCAAAACCACTCTCTCTTTTTATTTGGTCTCGTTTTCCTGGATGGTGTGAAGATTTTATCCACAAATTTATGTTTCTTTTGCCTCTTTGAGGTCCTTCTCAATATCACGATGTAGATCCCATGCAATTGAATCCCTAATTAGAGCTTGTTTGTAGTGTAGATCACTACAAGTGGTATCGATTGGGTTTATCCTTGCAATTATCATGGCAGATGGTACTAGGTTATTAAATTGACGAATCTCGTAGAAATATGAGTTTGGAATTGAAGGAAATCCGTGACGAGATGCAAGCCGTCAGCTCTAAATGAGCAACGCCAGAAAGGCTACTCTTAAAGATCAGAGCGACGCTCTTAAATTGATTCTCCAAAGAATCGAAAAATTCTCAGAAACTCCTCAACAATGGAAGTTTATCCACTAAATTGGATCAACTTCTTTTTGTTGATTCTTTTTTGATCAAATATTTGTTGGTTCTGTTTTATTTGGATCAACTACTATTGTTGATCCAAAAATATCTAAACCAATAGCGTGGCCCGATGCAGTGGCGGTGGCCCGTGGGTGGCGGCGGCGATGACGGACTAGTGGTGGAGGAGGGCCCATTGGTGGTGTAATGGTGGTGGTGGAGGACTAGTGGTGGTGTAATGGTGGCGGTGAAGGAGTGGTGGTGGAATATTAGTGGTGGTGGCGGTTGGTAGGTGGTGGTTGTTGAACGGTGGTGGTGGAATGGTAGTGGTGGTGGTGCTAGTGGTGGTGGTGAAGTAGTAGAGGAAGAAATTTGTTTGTATTTTGAAATAAAGAAAAATATTAGTATAGAGTTGAGGGTAGTAAGGTAATCTAATATTAAATGGATAAGGTTATAAAAAAGTAGGGACATATTTATTATTGTATAAGGACATATTTATTGAGTGTCAAAAGTAGGGACATATAAATAATGTACCCTCTTGTTATCACCTTTTTTTGGTGGGTCATTTGCTAAAAGACAAAAATAAATAAAGATAAAAATCTTGACCTAAAGTCCATCTCCAATCTTCAAAGTCTTACCTACACCTTTTTACTTAAATTTAGAGACAAAATGATGATTTGGACCTAAGACCCAAGGTCATGAAGAAAGTCATATTTAGACTTTCTCATTTACCCCCACTTAGCCATGTCATTTTTTTTATAACCTTTACCCTTGCATTTGAGAAGAAATTTTGGTGAAAAAGATCTAAATCCTATGTGTCATACTAGTTTAAGACCTTTAGAGCATCCACAGTGGGAGACCAAAACCAAAATTTTGGTCCAAAAACCAAAGCAGGCCCCTGATGGAGAAGGAGTAAAGATCAAGACTGATTAAAACTAAAAACAGGACCAAATATAGTCTTTAGTTTGGTTTTAGTGGGGCGTAATTTGAAGTTACGTCCACTTACCCTTAAATTGGAGATGCTCTTGGCACAGTGAAAATTAAAAAGTACAAAGATTCTTAAAGGTGGCTCCACGTTTTCCTGACAACATGACTGTATTGATTAAAATTTTCCTATTTCAACAATTTTAAAATATTTAAGTATTTATAGCGTCAATTATTCAATGTTACTGTAAACGTTCTTTATAACGTCATAGGTCACTTAAAAAATTGTTATGGCGTCACGAACCGGGCCACAAAAAGTCACTGAATTACGTCATAGGCACAAGATACACTTTATTTAAACGCACTTCTGTAAATCTAGTTATGTACAATGTTGAAAATTAGGGGCCTATCACCTAAAAAGAAAAAAGGACATAGCTAATTAGAAGCGGGAGTGTCTACAGCTGGGACAACAGGCCTTGTTCAAATTTTGGACATGAGGTGGCACAATCTTAATGGTTAAAGAGGGGAATGATTCTAACATCGGGATTAGTAGCGGGGTGAAGAGGGGAATGATTAAAGGTCCAGATTTATTGTCCCAAATCTGGACAATAACAGTTGTCCCATGTCTAGAGTTTTCCATTAGAAGCCGTGCATACTCGGGGCTTATGTCGTCTTTGAACTGCCAGGATGCCATGCCATAATAGGTGTCGTTGGGCCCTGAACTCTGAAGCTTTCAAGTAATATATAGTCCGGATATCTATTTAGATTCTTAGAAATTCCAACGGCATTGGTAAGTGTTGAATGGAGAAGAAATATTGGATAAGATTTTACTTCTATATATGGGTTGATACATATAGTAAGAATATATACTCAATATATTCTCTTTAGTATTCTTACTATTGATAGATATGGTGTAATCTACATAAGACCTGTAACCTCCATCGATGCATAATAAGAAAAACTAATCTCTTTCTTCTCCCGTGGATGTAGGCTATTGCCGAACCATGTAATTACTGTGTGTTTTGTTTACTTCTTCTAATCTACAAGATGGTATCAGGGGATCTCTAACGTTCCTGACCATTATTCTTCTGTCAAGTGATAGTCTCTTGATTTATTTACTTTTTTCTTTTGGGTGTTTGACGATGGCACAATCGGACAATAATGGGGGTTATAGGTTAACTTCTATCCTCTTGAATGATGTTAATTATCTAAGTTGGTCAAGGCCTGCTATTCTTGCTCTTGGAGGAAAAAGAAAATCTGGATATATAAGTGAGAAAAGTGTATGTCCAGAGTCGAAAGATCCAAAATATGAAGATTGGATCGCTGATGATCAACTTGTTAGAACATGGCTTCTTCAATCGATGGAGCCACATATTGCAGAAACTTTTTCTTTATTTGAATCAGCGAATGACTTATGGACTTCTGTTGCCGGTCTTTTTGGTTTACAAAATAATGTCGCTCGCGTATTTGAACTTAAACGTGAAATTGCTGAAGCTGAACAAGGTGAAAAAAGCTTTACTGAACATTATGGGTACTTGAAGAAAAGGTAGGATGAACTTGATTCTTATCGTCCTTATACAATTGATTCAAAAACTCTTTTAAAAAGGGCTGAAGAAGATAAAATCTTTGATGTGCTTAGTAGCCTCAAACCAGAATATGAATCTCTTAGAAGCAATATTCTCATGAATGCTGAATTACCAAGCTTGTCTAGTGTTTGTGCAACTATTCAGCATGAAGAAACACGAAAAAAAAAGTCATGAATCCTATTTCTAAAGTGACATCAGATCTGGATGCAGGTGAATCTAGTGCTCTTTTGACCCAGAAAGATGATAAGAAGAAATTATTTGGGGTGGACAAAGGTAAAAACTCTCGTGGTAAGAGTAAGCGCGAAACTTTTTATTGTGACCATTGTAGTAAATCTGGGCACACCAAGGATCGATGTTGGGAGATTTATCCTCATCTTAAAGCTAATTTCGAAAAGCATAAGAGTACCCGAGCTGCGATAGCTGATAATACTTCATTTACCATGAATCAATTGAAGGATTTTTTCCAACAGTTGGGTAATAAATCTGATCAAAAGTCCACACATGCTTTAGGTAATTTACTCGCTTTTCTTACCTCGACTATTTCAAAATTTCGTAATTGGATTATTGACTCAGGATCAACAGATCATATGGCTAATGATTCTTCGTCGGTTCATCATTTTATCCCTAGTTCTCATAAAGATGTTTCTGTTGCCAATGGAAGTACTGTTCCTGTAATAGGAAGTGGGAAAGTCAAGTTTTTTTTTTCTCATTGTCCACCTTCCGATGCACTTGTTGTTCCATCTTTTCCTACTCTGTTACTATTTGTTGGAAAAATCACCAATTCTTTGAATTGTGATGTTACATTTACTCCTACTTAGGTCATCTTCCAGGATCGAAAGACGATTGGTAAAGGCATTTATTCTCATGGACTATATCTGTTAAGTCCTGGTGACAAGGCGTGTCTAACCGAAAGCTCTAATCAAAGTATTTTTCATAAACAACTTGGACATCCTTCCATTCGTATTTTGTCTAGGATTTTCCCTTCAATTTCTGTTGAGTCACAAGTTTGTGATGTTTGTCAATTTTCTAAACAATCTCGCTTACCATTTTCCAAATTCTATGTCTCGATCTACTATAGATTTCGAATTAATTCATTCAGACTTATGGGGTCCTTCTCTAGTTGATTCGTATGATGGATACAAATATTTTTTTATATTCATAGATGATTGGTCTCGTGCTACATGGATATACTTATTGAAAGCTAAGAATGAAGTGTCATCTTTTTTTTGAAGAATTTCATCTTATGATAACTAATCAGTTTGATGCTAAAGTAAAAATATTTAGATCAGATAATGGTACCGAGTTTGTCAAAGTTTTTTTACCAGGTTATCTTTGCAATCATGGTATTATTCATCAAACTAGTTGTGTGGGTACATCACAACAAAATGGTGTTGCCGAACGAAAACTTCGGCACATTCTGGAAACTACTCGTGCTCTTATGATTCAAATGAATGTTCCCAAGAAATGTTGGTCGCCTGGATCCTTGACAGCTACATACTTAATCAATCGCCTTCCTAGTCGCATTCTTGAGTTCCGGTCTCTACTATAGGTACTAAAAAATCACAAGCTTGATATTTCTCATCTTCGAATATTTGGCTGTGTATGCTATGTGCATCTACAGGCAAAACACCGTGACAAACTTGATTCACGAGCTACCAAACGTGTATTTTTCGGACACTCTTCTACTAAAAAGGGGTACGTATGTTATGATCCAGCTAGTCGAAAGATTAAAATTTCTCGTGATGTTGTGTTTGACGAAAAAACAGTGTATTTTCAATGTGAATATGGAAGTCGGTCCCAGGGGGAGTCTTTGGATGATTTGGCACCACTTCCAATTATTGGGAATGATTTACTTACTGAAAAAGATATCCAAACAGACAATGGTGTCGTGGGAGAACGGATGTTGGAAAAATGTTACAGGTCCGGTTTCAGAAAATGTTACGTGGTTCGACAATAGCCTACATCCATTACGGACTCAACAAAAGGCCAAATAACATGGCCAAGCTCTTAAACAAATTTTGGAACCCTATTTTAGGGCATATGTAAATCTTTCAGGGCATACAAAACAATAGTCCCATCTTGGGTGACCTTATAAGGGCTACCCTATGGGTAGATCAGTTACCTATATACCCTTAAGCCTTTTAAATTACTAATCTACCCTTAACCCTAATATAAAAACCTAAAATCAATTTATCAAATCAGTTTCAAAAACAAGTCAAGTCTTCTTCTTCCTCCTCTCCTCTTCCTCTACCTCCCTCACCATTTTTTTCATAACATCGCCGTGAAACTGATAATCGTCGATTCATGAAAATTTGATCGTCGATTAAATTCAACTATATAATGGGTCTTCGTAATAAGGTAACGCGTTCTAAGAGATCAATTGAAGAACCAATTGAAGATGAAGATGTAGAAACTAAAAAACAAAGTGAAATCCAACCACAAATCGAACTGGAAGAACAAAGTGAAGAACCAACCCCTGAAATGAGAATAAGAAGGTAAGTTCTACAAACCCATCTCGTATTTGATGTTTTTGATTGGTATAATAAGTTTAATACGTCAAAAATTAGGGTTTGCTGGCGGTTACAATGTAGGGTTCGGCGTAAAAGTATGTAGAGATTTGCGTTGTTCTTGAAACTGAACTCTGAAAGTGCATATGAACAGTTCGGCTTAACAGTTAATATTAGTTTTGAGCCTAACTTAGTTAAATAGAAGCCTTGTATTTAGGGGCGGCTTATTTGATACAATTAGTTTTGAGCAAAATATGTATTGGTAGAATTTCACAAATTTTTTAAGTGTATAGGTTCGGCTTATTCTATGATTTTATTATGCGCCGAATATATGTTACCTGTAGGATCAGAATATCGCAACAACAGTATCTCGCGATATCAATAAACGACAGCACTGCGAGAGTGTCGCAAACATGTAATATAAATGACGCAATGAATGACGACAGCCAAAACACGAGAAAGGTGTGAAGATCTAGCAAGGTATAGGAGCGTCGCGAGATTGTATATTTGTACACTTGCGATATTTCGCAAGTCATTCCCGAAAATAAAGGAACAACTTAGCTGTCATCCAATGTGTAATACCCTATATAAGGAATCAAGCAGGATTGTTGAAGTGGGATCTTTTTCGGAGTGTTAGACAAGTATTTAGGAGAGAGAAAGTTTGTAGTGATTGTAATTTCCCTAGCTCTTTCCCATTTTATCTTGAAAACATTCAAGGAATTAGTCAATAAAATTCATAATTGTTCATCTTCAATGGATTAGTTATATGAATTCTTGTGAGGGGTGTAGTTTAGGATTTCCTGCAACTACATAATGGCGCTAGAAACAGGGTTTGAAGATTGATATCATGATTTGAAAGAATTTGGAGTAGCAGAGAAGAAATTTCATACAATTTTCAACCGCTGAGGATGTGAGATTGGATATTGTCATTAAAATTGTTCAAATCAAAAATAGGATGGATAAATTGTTTAAAATGGAGAAATCCAGATTCAAGGAGATTAAAGGAGAATGGGAATGTAATATGATTACAAAAGCGATGGTTAACAAATTTCATGAAAATATCAGGGGAATAATACATAAACGAGATTTTGAAGGAAAGAAAATTGTAACAACAGAGAAGGCATCACCTTTGAAAGAATGGGAAAAACAGAAGATTACTTTCACAACGACGGAAGTATCAAAAGAAAATTTAAACCATACATCTCCACTAGTGATAACAATAAATGCAAGCAAGGAGGAAGGAAAACCAACAAAAACAGTGGAAGAATGGATAATAAATAGAACTTTGGTGGACACAGGGAGTTCAGTGAATATAATGTTTTATCATACTTATAAATAATTGGGGTACAAAATTGAAGAAATGACTTCCGCAACATATCATATCTATGGTTTTGGTAAATCCATAACAAAACCTAAAGGGGAGATAAAAATACGAATTTTGTTGGGAGAAATGGAAACACATCTGACGTTATGTGTAGTGGATATGGAGTCACCATATAACATGATGTTGGGAAGACCATGGATACACGCAATAAAAGCTGTAGCATCAACATTTCATCAATGTATCAAATTTCCTATGCCGAGTGGAATTGGCGAAATCAGAAGAGACACCGATAAAGGAAAGATATATCATCAAATTGAAATAAAACATTATGAAGAGCAGGTGAAGAGGCGAAAAGATCGCAAGAAGATGGCAAAAGCAGCGAAAAAGGAAGAAGAGTTTAGAAATTATATGATAAGAGCAGAAGAAGGAAAAGGAATATATGGCGAAGAGAATGAACTTGCGAAGGAAGTAAAAGGACCAACACCCATGGGAGAACCAGAAGCAAGTTACACTGCGGCAGAGCCGACAAAGGAAGTGAACATCGGAACCGAAGAAGAACCTAAGATGTTAAAAATTCGGACTAAAATGGAGAAAGATGAAGAAAGAAAGACTGTTGATTTGTTGCGAGATTATAAAGATATTTTCGCGTGGAATATGGACGAGATGCCTGGAATAGATCCATCTGTAGCTTGCCATAAATTGGAGATTGATAAAAATGCAAGACCATTCAATAGAAAAATTATAACAGCATATCACCCTCTAATAGAAGAAGAGTTACAGAAAATGCTTGACGCTGGAATTATTAGACAAGCAAAGTATCCTGAATGGATAGCAAATATGGTCATAGTCCCGAAGAAGAAAAAAGGAATAAGAATTTGCATAGATTTTACCGATCTAAACAAAGCTTGTCCAAAGGATAGTTTTCCCTTGCCAGATATTCCGCAAATGGTTGAGTCAGCAGCAGGAAATGAAAGGATATCCTCTCTTGATGGATACAAGGGATACAATCAAATTCCCCTCGCTGAAGAAGACTAAGAGCATACTGCCTTTTTTGCTCCAAGAGGGTTATACTGTTACACAGATATGCCATTTGGTTTGCGAAATGCTGGAGCAACATACCAAAGGATGGTAGAAAAAGTTTTTGAGAAATGGATACATAAAACATTAGAAGTATATGTCGATGACATGTTAATAAAAAGTAAAGAAGCAAAAGACCATGTGCGAGATTTGAAGGAAATTTTCGAACAAATGAGGCTTTTCAACATCAAAGTAAATCCAGAAAAATGTACTTTTGGGGTTGCATCTGGAAGATTTTTAGGATACATTGTGTCAAAAGAAGGAATACAAGTTGACCCAGAGAAAGTACAAGCAATGTAAGATCAGAATATCGCGGCATCAATACTTCGCGAGATTTATAAACAACAACATTGCGAGGGAGTCGCAGAAGAGTAATATAAATGACGCAATGAATGACGGCATCCAAAACACGAGGAAAATATGAAAATATGGCGAAGTTTAAGAGTGTCGCGAGATTATATACTTGTACGCTTGCGATATTTCGCAAGCCATTCCCGAAAATAAAGGACATCTTAGCTGTCATCCACTGTGTACTACCCTATATAAAGGGTCGAGTAAGTCTGTTGAGGGGGGCTTCTTTTTGAATTGTTAAGCAAGTCATTAGGAGAGAGAAAGTTTTAGAGTGATTGTAATTCTATAACTCATTTCTATTTCATATTGTAAAGATTCAAGTATTCAATCAATTGGAATCATAATCATTCATCTTAAAATGACTTAATTGTGTATATTCTAGTGAGGGGTGTAGTGTAGGATTTCCTGCAACTACATAATGGCGCTAGAAACAGGGACTGAGTAGAGATCAACCTTGTGAATTGAAAGAATCAGGAGTAACAAGAAAGAAATTTCGTATAATTTTCAACAACTTACTAAAATCGAGAAATGGCTAGAAGAAGGAATGCATCAGAACAACCAACAACCGTTAGAAGAAGCGGGAGATTAGCTGGAGAAAGGAGAAATGAAGTAGGTGAACCATCAAGAATACACGCAAGAGATAGAGAAGAAGGTCAAATTCAACCACCAATTCAACCAGCACCGAATAGAGTAATAGATTATGATAGGGTGAGTGTGCATACATGGAGATCAAATTCTATGGAAGAAAGAGAAGAAGTGCAACAATTGATAAATAATGGACAAGAGGAGAGAAATCGAGAAGAGATGGGAGAAACAATTCATAGAAATGAAGAAGTCGCAGCATTATAAGCATTGAGGCAAACAATACATGAAGAAAGGCGATTAGAAGCGGAAGAACGTGAAAATTTAACAAGGCAAAACCATGAGTTAAGAATGGAAAATATGAGGTTGCAGAATAGAAGGTCGAGAAGTAATACCAGGTCAAGATCAGGATCGGTTAGAGAAGATATGAGGAGAACATTACCTGTAGAAAATGTTAATGAAGAAAATCTAGAAAGAGAGCCAAATCTCGGTGAGGGATGTTGCGAGAGAAGAGAAGTGGTAGAAGATCGTTATATTCCACATCCTGAAATTTTACAGAATGGCCAAAATGACGGAAATCAAGAAAATAGGCAACGTCAAGTGCAGAATAATCTAGTTGATAGAGAAAATCAGGAAGAAGGAAGAAGAATACTGTATGGGAGAGAAACACAGAGGAAACAAAAGGAGATTGAAGATGACATCGAAAAACATTATATTGAACAAGCGCGTCTAGCTTGCGAAAGGGAAAGATTAAGAGTAGAAATGGAAGAACGGGAATTGCAAGAAGCAATTCGGCAGAACAATCATGACAATCGAGAAAGAAGACACGAGCAAAATCGCAACAATGGAAATATCAATGAAGAATATGAAAGAATACAAAGGAGAACCGATAGACAACCAAGAAGAGAAAATGATAGATATGACGGTGTGCGAGTTCGTGAACAAGATGAAGGAGAAGATCGCAGAGAAAGAAGAGAAGAAAATGAAGAACAAGAAAATCAAAGCAGACATGAACGCAGAAGGAGAGAGGCAGAACTAAAAAGACCAATAAATTCGAATCTTGATGTAAATGAACAAATCTTGAGAAAATTGGCAGAGATGAGAGGAATGTTGAACAATAGAAGGGGAGGAGGAAGAAGACAATTGGATGAGGCCATCGAAGAGGCTGCGAAAACCCCCTTTACACTAGAGGTGCAGTTAGGAGGAATACCCCCAAAGTGCAATTTACCCGCATTAACCAGCATTTTTGATGGAACAACTTGTGAAATACAACACATCAAAGCGTATGTGCGATGTATGTTACAATGGGAAAATCATGATGCCATATTGTGCAAATATTTTGCGTCAAGTATAACAGGAGAAGCACTGAAATGGTTTGAGGGTTTGCCAAGAAACACAATCACGTCATTCAACCATTTACAAGCTATATTCTTAGGGGCATATATAAGTAACAACTCCTCGCGACCAGGAATTTAAGACGTATTTGGGCTGAAACAAAGAGTTGGCGAAAGTTTGAGACACTTAACTGTGAGATGGAAGACAATGTGTAGCGAAATGGCTGGACGAGTGGATGAAAGATATCTTATTCTATCATTCATAAACGCTATGTTCGCGACCAATTTGTTATATATTTAAATTTTTAGAGTCAAGAATACAATTACAATGACTGAGTTGTGAGAACTCCAGGAGGAATATATTGCTCTAGAGGAAAGGCAAAATGAGATGGAATCATACCCAGTTGCGAATACAAATTCAAATTCTGCGAATGCAAGCTTATTACCAAAATTGATAAACACAATAGCGAGCACTTCGCAAGGGCAACAAGAAAGGACAATAGATGATGGACAGCCAAAGATAGTAGCTATGGGAAGCCGTGATCAGGAGGAATTTGAAAGGGAAAGGAACTAATACAACCGTGGCGGCAATAACAAAATTCAAAGACTTGATCAGTCGCAAGAAACTTATGGAGGTCGAAGGCAGAATTATCATGGAGGACAGAGAAGTCACAAAGTTGTATGGGAGGAAATCAAAATGCCACCACTAAATACTAGTGTGGAAAAAATATGGGAAGCTATACTCTTGATGGAAAACATACCTGCACCATGGAACATGGGGAATGAGCCACCACCAAGTGATAGAAGTCACGAGTTCTGTTCTTACCACCGCTTTCATGGACACCTAACAAATGACTCAGAAATATAAAAAGAATCATCCTCAGAATGATTGACCAAGGAAAGCTGAATCATTTTCTAAAAAGTGAAGAGAAGGTTCAACCGTTACCGCCACCGCCAGAAATGCACAGGAAAAACTCAGCAAAGGGTAAAGAAACATTCGTAATAGAAGTTGGAGCGAAAGCTAAAAATTTGTTTTGCAACTCCATTGTACATTCATACCGAACAATTGAAGACTTTCATGATAATATTCTCAGTAGAGTTTTTGCGAGGGATGCTGATAATAAAGAAGTGATGAACATCGCGAAGATATCGCAGTTAAAAGAATGGCAAATGCAGATTATTTCTTTCGATGCAGAAGATATTCCTGAAGGCAGAGAGACGCATGATAGCCCATTGGTCGTAAAATTGGAAATTAATCCAAAACCTGTAGATGGCGAAGATGATGAAGCAGAAAATTCCTGGGCGATCAACAGAATCTTAATCGATACGGGGAGCTCAGTAAACATCCTTGTTTACCATACTTACAAGACTATGGGTGGGAAGGATGAAGAGTTGATACCTTCGACGTATAAAATATACGGCTTCAATGGCACAGCGAATAAGCCTAAAGGAGAAGTTCATATGAGAATACCCTTTCAAGGATTATCAACTGAAATTTTGTTTTGTGTAGTCGATGTGGAATCCCCTTATAATGCATTGATTGGAAGGCCATGGTTGCACGAAATTCTGGGTGTAGCGTCGACTTATCATCAGTGTATAAAGTTTCCTCATCCTAGCGGTGTTGGAGTTATAAAGGGAGACTGGATGGAAGGACAAAAATGCTATGAGATTGATGTGGAGAGTTGTGAGGAAAGAGTCGCAAAAGTAAGGGCTGAAGCAAAATATAAAAGATGAAAAAAGAAGAGAAAGGTTGATGGTGGATACCATAGATACAAGAGGTGAAGATACATTGCGAAGCAAGTGCATGAAAACAGTTGAAAATTATGATGGAAAGAAACCATTAAGAGGTTTAAATGGTGCAGAGGCAGAGAGCAACAGGAGCAAAAAATGTAAGAAATGAATAACCATTATAATCAAAATTAATGACAAAGGCATATCAAGAGTAGGAGGAACACTACACCAAATTCTCGGATTAGTAACAGGAATTCGTAACGGCTTATGGGCCGTTACAAATTTCCCGTTACAAATGGCCGTTACAAAAAATTCGTAACAGGCGTTAGCCGTTACTAAATTTTAAAAAATTCGTAACAGGGCCAAGACGTTATTAAATTTTTAATAGGCGTGCCACTCACACGCTTGGTCACACTTAGGTCGTAACACCTGCAGATTTTGGGCGTGCGAATCACACACGCGACACTTTTTTCCACCCCACACCAAATCGACTGTAGGATTTTTCTCCCCTTATCCTCTTTTATACTCGATCGATTCAACATTAGAACTTCTCTTCTTCATTTATTTTTTAGTCTCTCTTTCCTCAGAAGAAAAAATATTCTTCTCCCCTTACACTCGAATCATCAGCTGAATCGATAAAGAGATTAACAAATTTCAGGGTTTCAAACATCAACTGGATCGATTAACGTATTGGGTAAGTGTTTTATCATTCGATTTTAGGGTTTGTTTTCATCGTCTGTTTTTTAGGGTTTCATATGTGAATCGATTTTAGGGTTCTTTTTCTAAAGTGATTTGTTAATCTGTGAATATATTTATCCAATCATTTACTAAATCTGTTAATCTGATTTCATTTTAGGATTTGAGGAACTTTGAAGAACATTTGAACAGAGATATTTTTCCTCCAGATGCTGACATTACATAAGAATCATGAGGCTCCTGTTAATTTTGTCTACCCTCATTACAAGGAGAACATTCAGGTTAGAATCTGTTTGAGTAATCATACTTTCTTTTGTGCCTCTTGTATTTTTTTTTTCTTTTTATAGAAATCCTTGCTAGTTCTTATTGTCTCTTTCAAATGGTGTTATGTACAGTTTATCTTCTCAACAACAGTGGATGGAAAGATAAAAGCATGGCTTTACAATAATTTGGGATCTAGAGTGGATTATGATGCCCCCGGTCTCTATTGCACAACAATGGCATATAGTGCTGACGATTCAAGGTTAATTTGGGAGACTTGTTTTTAACCCTCTTGGTATGGTTAGATGATGGATGGCACACCAGTCAATGTCGATGTAACTGCACCTGGTGCTATAATTTCTCTAGCTTTGATGTTTCTGAAGGTAAGATGTTGACAAGTAAAGTTTAAGTAGTTTCTTAGCATTCTAATCCCTGCAATATGTCCTTAATCATATATTTTTACTTATCTTCCTACAGACAGAATCGGAGGTTACGGCTTTAAAGCTTTCTATCCCACAGACTCATTTTGACTTGCAATATGTAAGGCCTGATTTCATAATGCTGCGTGTCATTGCTCGGAACTTTGGGCATATATTGGAATGGGTCCAAGGTACAACTTTTAGTTTTCTTCCTACTATTTAAAACTTGCTCATGATTGATTCTAGAGCGGTCTTTTATGTTTCCAAGGTGAAAGTCAAGTTAATATTTTGTTGAACATGATAATGTCTCCTTGCAGGCTCTTTATTTTCACATTCCTTCTCGCCATCCATCTACCTTTCCAGAATTGGAGTTGCCAACACTCTTGCAGGTAAAGAAGATATTATGCTTGGCATTACCACCACTCTTTACTTGTATACATCTATCACCAGGATCATGGGGTGCCCTTGGTTACAGAGAAGATAAAAAAACAATTTCAATTGATTTCATGATATTTGTGTAGAGAAATTTTTTTCCAGAGAAGCTTACTAATAGGTTTTGCCTCTTCTGAATCATTTTAAACTTCTTATTGTTTTTTCCTCAGTCAGCAGCACTCATGGATATTGGGATACTTTATGAAGGATCAACGCATCCACAAACTCTACAAATTCTTCTGGTATTCTGTTCTCTGTGTCTGTAGCAGCCTTAAGTACTTCCACTGAAAAATATTTAGGTTCAAAGTTTTAATGAAATAGTTATATTTTTTCCATTTAGTTCTTAAATATTCTGAAAAATGTATAATAGCTAGTCATTAGAGAGTAAGAAAAAAGAACTCAACGACATAACTGCATCTGAAGACAAATAGCTTTTCAGTTTAATTCATAATTCTGATCATTGTATTCGTATAAGCTATAACTTGAATTTTGCTGCTCATGTTCTTTCTATACGACTCACTGGTATGTTTTTGCAACTACTTGGAAAGGGGTAAATCGGGTGTAGAAGTGGAGGTGATAATGTACTTGAAAGAGAAGGCTATGTTGTTGCAGCAGGATCTGCACTGGGCTTCGTAGCTTTGGGTACGCGTCATTCTCGTCACAAGTTAGTTCCATACCTGATGGAGAGGTACCTGTCACTGAATTGATGTTCTGCTGCAAGTTTGGAGCAGAAATGTTGGAGAACAAGGCAGTCATTAGGTTGGAGAGCAGATGCAAGTTTTGTAAGTTTCTATGTATTTCTAAGTTAGATGAATTTGTGAACATAAGAATTTCTATGAACTGATACTTAGTATCCCCTTAGTATTTCATACTTAACAAAAATTTTGATACTTAGAAGAATTTAAGTTCTTTTTTGTATTAAGCTATTTGAATGTGATAAGAATTTGATTGAATGTGAGATGAATTTGATTGAAGAAAATATTGTTGATTGCGGAGGATGAAATGAAAGGTGTATGCAGGTTGTTTTTTGGAATTCCTGCTTATTTCCGGCAGAAAATGAACTGCCGGTCATCCTTGACCTGGTCAAAATTGGTCAATACTGACCAATTTTGACCGGCAGTAATTTTTTTGCTGTTACAAAAAAGTTCGTAACGGCTCTGAGCTGTTACAACATCCCTGTTGCAAAAAATTCGTAACGGCCCTGAGCTGTTACCACGTGGCAAATTCGTAACGGCTCAAGCCTGTTACGAGGGCCGTTACAAAAAAATTCGTAACGGCCACAAAGCCGTTACAAAAAAAATGTAACACCCACTTTTGCAACAGGCGAGGGCCGTTACAACCCGTTTTTGTAACGGCCTGGTTCTGTTTCTAATCCCAGAATTTGGTGTAGTGGAAGAAATAATAATTGAAGAAGAAATGCGCGAGTATCTAGCCATCAAGAATGTATGAAAATTTGATTGAAGAATTGAAATGAGATTACAATAAACAAAGCAAGATTGTGCGATAGCTTCGCAAACAAAATAACAAGAGAAAACCAAAAATGAATGATTGAATGAATTAACAAAAATGAAAGAGTGAGTGAATGGGACGAACCTTTATGGCGTACACCCTAGTTCGCGAATGATATTTCGCAAGAGGCAAATGTAAGACCTAAAGTGCGTCATATAAGGGGGTATCTCTTGACATGGCTCAGGGAAAAGGTTACACCGCCCCTGGAATCTGAGTCATGAAAATTTGGGGCCCATGAAAGCCTATCCGGGAGAGATACCTTGGATTTCCAACTATATATATATAAGGTTATACCCTGGTTGGACGCCCGAGGGTCTCTTCCAAGGAGTCAGTGTATGCTCAAGGCGCCGAGGTACACGGTTGAGCCAAGAGTGCAGGACATTTGAAGTGTCTCGGCCATTCTTGGCAAATCTTGGCACATGCTGCACTCGGCCCGAAGAAAACTCCACTTAGGGTGCAGTCTCGTAACCATAAGCCATATAGGTATAAGGGATAAGAGTCTGCGAAAACAACTGGTTGTTGTTAAGACCGGATGGGAGGAGCTAGTCTTGTATGGCCGATGTACGCCTCCTTGAAGGGGCAACCAAGGAGATGATAAGGGCGACACCCTACATTAGGGAGCTGAAAAGTGTCAAAAGACGGCAATGTCATGGGGCTTTAAGTTTGCAAGAATTTTTAGGCCTGTCATATTGTCGCAACATAAACATCCTGCAGAGACAAAAATATTAAGAAACTGATAAGACAAGATCAATGGGTCGTTACATGAAAGTGTAATGACGTCCTGCGATTTTGTCGCAAGACGTCAATGTCATGGGACTTTATGTTCGCAAGAATATTTAGACCTGTCATATTGATGCAAAATGAGGGGTGGCAAAATAAGACCTTTAACTAGGAAGGCAAAATAAGACCACACAAAAACAATGATAAGACAAGATCAATGGGTCATTACATGAAAGTGTAGCGACGTCCTGCGATTTTGTCGCAATGATGATAAAATGACATAAGAAATTGAGTAAGCAAACAAGCTTGCGAATATGATTATATTTCTTCACTTATTTTGGGAGAATCAGCAACAGCAATTGCGAAGTTAAGAAATATCATTACTTAAAGATTATCAACTTAATTTCTCTCATATGAAAATAAATAACAGAGGCAAGTATGGGAATGATTAGAATAAAAACTTGTTATTTATTTTCATATGATAGATTTACAGTAAGAGATTACAAAATGGAAGGTTAGAAAGATAAATGTACAAGTATCGCAGGAAGAGAAAAAGGAAAAAAGAACAATCTTTCAACTTATTCTTTTTCTTCATCAGATTCTTTATCAGATTCCTCTTCTTCGCTTGCTTCACTATCAGAGACATCTGAGGAAGGCATATTTTCAGGAATTTCATCGAGAAGACAAGGATATGAAGAAAGAGGAATGTTGTGGTCATTGCAAATTGCTTCAATAGTTTGATTACGAAACGCACAAAGATCATTATTGAAATTCGCCACAAGAGTTTGTAGTTGCTTCTTCAACTTAGAATATTTTTCATTGCGAAGAGAGAAGTCTTTTGCAAGTTGTGCTTTCTCGATTCAAGTTCCTTGATTCTAGTTTGAAACCTCTTCTCAGATTCTCGAACAAATGACAATGAGTTACTTAATAACAGTTTCATAAAAAAGAAGCGGAAAAATAATGAAGAACAGTAAACAACCTTCTCTGTCATAAATCATATCTTTAACCAAGGCATTATGCTCGGCATGAAGACTGACGTTAACACCTAAGTTATTTCTGGCATTATCTAGAACCTTCGCAGCCCAAGCAAATTCATCATCATTATTTATGACAAGAAGTGAACGAATTTGATTTTCTCGCTCATTAAGTATGGCATTTTGGCGAAGAGATTCGTCTCGTTCAATTTGGACTTCAAGAAGAGTTTTTTGAAATTTTGCTAATGCTTGTGCACCTTGATTAGCAATGCGATCCTTATCATCTATGAGGCTACTAATCTTTTTCCTTAGAATATTATTACTCTCCTGGGAGTCAAGATATAAAAGTTGAAATCGGTTGGCTAAACCTAAGCTAGATCTATGTTCAATTTCTAAAAGGTAAAATTTGGTTCGAAGTTCATTTAATGAGAGAGAATTAATCTTGTTTGAAGAACTACTTAAAGATTCATTGAGATGAGCGAGAAGAGCGTCATCATCCATAGGTTCAGGGAATGAATGGAGAAGGATGGCTTCGTCAGAAAGATTATAAATGTCTGCGAAAATGATAAGTTAGGCAAAGAAAAATAAATGTCAAAGTAGAAATGAAGAAAAGAGAAGGGTGTTATACCATAAAGTTGCTTGATTAGCACTTTGAAGAGTAGATATTTTGTCCTTCTGGGAAGAAGACTCAACTTCCAACTGTTGAATTTTCTCATCCTTCTTGTGAGATGTCGCAACTTCAACTTCTAGTTCTTTGTTCTTCTCTTTAAGTTGAAGATTTTTCTTTTCAAGATTGTTGCGTCTTTTCTCGAGGTCTGAGGCAACAACAAAGGAAGCTCTCCCAGACTATAAAGGAAAGTAAAGAAATCGTTAAGATAAGGTTTATAATCGAAATCACAGAGAAATAAAGAAATATGAACATACCAAAGCACTGAGTGCATTTAAGAAACTGGGAGTCATTGTTCGGGAAACTCCACGAAA
Source organism: Papaver armeniacum (assembly GCA_023531295.1). Classification (NCBI taxonomy): domain Eukaryota; kingdom Viridiplantae; phylum Streptophyta; class Magnoliopsida; order Ranunculales; family Papaveraceae; genus Papaver; species Papaver armeniacum. The sequence continues at coordinate 15,301 of JAJJWW010010226.1, read as the reverse complement.
ATAATCATTATCCACTAGCAGGGGGGCATCGCAAATATTAGCGAGAGCTTCGCAAGTAGCAGATAAATGATCATCTCCTAATCCTTGCATAGAATCAGAAAAGACACTAGACAATTGCGCCATGGAAGATGCGACCGAATGATTCTCCTTTGCAAAAGAAGTATCAACCTCATTTTCATCTTCGTCAGAACTCTCGCTTGTTTGGGAACTAGAACGAGAAGAGGGATGGATTTTCCGTTTTTTAGAAGATGGAGCAGAAGATTTATCCTTGCGAAGAGTGATTTTATTCTTGCCTTTAACCTTCGCAGCTTCGGGAATGTCAATTTCTTCAACGCCAACCTTCGCACACGAATGAAGATAAGAAACAGAGGCAACAATATTGTTAAAAATAGCAAAAGAAAGTATTTGTTACTTCATCCGTGATTGATCGGAGTATCCCCAGAGTACTCGCTTTTGGACGTCTTCTATAACTCTTTTTCAATTTGATAATCTGAAGATTTAGCAAGCCTAGTAAATATAAGGGGAAGGAAATATCGTAAAGCAAACCTGAAATAGGAAATATACCTCTTTTGCCTTCTCGGGCCACTTAAATTCCCAAGGACGATAATCTGCGAGATTCGCAGGGAGTGTATGAGAACCTGCAATATAAGGTCCGCTCAAAAATAGAGGAACAACCCACCACTTCTAATCTTTGGAATACCGAGGAACATTATTTTTGCCCGAGTGCCAGTCAATATCTTGCATAAGCAGCTTATCACTAGAAATATTATCTTTTCTCTTCAATCGAGCACCCCAGCGAGATTTATCATTTCTCATATTTATTACTTCATAATTTTCAAAAAAGTTTTCTACGGTATACTTCTCAGCGACTATTTTTAAACTTGCGAATCTAGGATCTTTGACATCGTCATGATATAAAGATCCCTTACCAGCGCCACGGTTGGCGAATTCAAGCATTAGACGGATGCAATCACCGCTTAATTGATAAATAGCTCGCGAGAATTTCTCATGAGCAAGAATTTCATAGAATAAAGGCCTCTCGGGATTGTAGAGAGGAATGGGAAGGCCTGCGAGGATTTGACCTAGCGAGATTATGATTTTCTGATCATCACACTGATGATCAGAAAATAACTTTGCAGAAAGTATAGATGAAGATTCTTGATCAGGAATGGTTGATAGGATGAAGCCATTCTCTTGTAAATTCTTTTGAGCTTCATTAAAAAGGGGTTTATATATACGACCAAGTGAAGCCATTTTTAGAGTATGGTAATGATTAGAGAATTGAAGATCAAGAGAAAGAAAGAGGGGAAGATTTACAGTAGCAGAAGCGCAGATTGCGGAGGAAGAGAGTTGAAGAAAAATTGCAGAAGGAAAATAAAAGAGAAGAAGAGAAGGGGGAGAAAACTATATATATAGAGAAGAATCCTCGAGAAGATAAATGCATTTAATGCGAGATGGGACATGAATGGTCAAGAATAAACGGTTGAAAGAGACGTGTCAAGAAAAGAGTGGAAGAAGAAACATCTATAATAAATTCCGTGTAAAAGTACGGGAGTGAAACAGATAAAGATAAGCAGTTGCGGCATTTCAAAATGTTGATTCTCATGACATTCTCTCCTTCGCAGAGAAGACATGAGAAGAGGCAAGATGTAAGATCAGAATATCGCGGCATCAATACTTCGCGAGATTAATAAACAATAACATTGCGAGGGAGTCGCAGAAGAGTAATATAAATGACGCAATGAATGACGGCATCCAAAACACGAGGAAAATATGAAAATATGGCGAAGTTTAAGAGTGTCGCGAGATTATACACTTGTACGCTTGCGATATTTCGCAAGCCATTCCCGAAAATAAAGGACAGCTTAGCTGTCATCCACGGTGTACTACCCTATATAAAGGGTCGAGTAAGTCTGTTGAGGGGGGCTTCTTTTTGAATTCTTAAGCAAGTCATTAGGAGAGAGAAAGTTTTATAGTGATTGTAATTCTATAACTCATTTCTATTTCATATTGTAAAGATTCAAGTATTCAATCAATTGGAATCATAATCATTCATCTTAAAATGACTTAATTGTGTATATTCTAGTGAGGGGTGTAGTGTAGGATTTACTGCAACTACAAGCAATACGCGACATGCCAACACCAGCAACGGTAAAAGATGTGCAAAAATTAAATGGATTATTAGCTTCGCTAGGGAGATTCATCTCGCGATCATCCGATAAGTGTAAACATTTTTTCAACATACTTAAAAAAGGAGCGAAATTTAGATGGACAGATGAATGTGAAAAGGCATTACAAGGGATAAAAGAACATTTAATGGATATATCAATTTTACAAAAAGCAGAGCCAGGGGAAGAATTACTAATTTACCTTGCGACAACCTCGCATGCCCTAAGCGCAGTGTTACTACGAATGGACGCAGGAGTAGAAAAGCCAATTTATTACATCAGCAAAACATTCAATGCTGCAGAGAGAAATTATTCAAAAATTGAAAAACTAATTTTGGCATTAGTTTATGCAACATTTAAACTTCGCATCTACTTCGAAGCACACACAGTAAAGGTAATGACAAAAGTACCAATTGAGTCGGTAATGAAAAATTCAAAAAGGTCAGGAAGGGTTGAAAGATGGAATGCTCAAGTAAGTCATTGTAAACTCAAATATGAAGTACTATCCTCACCTAAATCACAAGTTGTTGCAGATTTTTTAGCAGAATTTCCTTTAGAAGAAGATGAAGCAGTGGAATAAATGATGGATATAGAAGAGGAACATGGAAATCCAAGATATTTATTAACTGAGCCAAATATATGGGAAATATTGGTAGATGGATCATCAAATGGAGAAGGTAATGGAATTGGGATCATTGTAATTTCACCAGAAGGCAACAAAATGGCTTTTTCTTTCAGATTGGAATTTGCATCTACCAACAATGAAACAGAATACGAAGCTATAATACATGCTTTGCGATTCGCAATAGAAATGAAGTTGGAGAATGTGAGAGTCACTAGTGATTCCTAGTTAGCTATTCGCCAGATAAAAGAAGAGTATACTACAAATGAACCATCTTTGCAAAAATATAAAAAACTTGTTGAAGAATTGTCGGTGAAGATACCAAAAATAAAATGGAGACACATATCGAGAAGAGACAATAGACTTACGGATGCTTTTGCTTTTATATCAAGTATGATGACATACCCAACTGCGAGATGCATAAAAATACAAACACTTCAATCACCGTCAATCAATAAAGAGGAAGAAACAGAAGTAATGCTCGTAGAAGATGGAGCACAAAGACCCTGTTGCGAAGATTGGAGAACAGAACTCCATGCTTACTTAATGAAAGGAGAAACGCCAAGAAATAGGTTAGAGATGCACAAATTAAAAAGTTGTGCAACAAATTATGAATTAAGAGACGGGCTATTATACCGAAGATCCTTTAATGGACCCTCGCTTAGATGTTTAACACGAAAGGAAGGAGAAGCAGTGTTAAAAATGTTACACAGTGGGGATGCTGGCAATCATAGTGGTGGACGATCTCTAGCACATAAGGCGAAAATGCAAGGCTATTATTGGCCATATATGCATGAAGATGCGAAGCAAATATCAAGACGTTGCGAGGATTGTCAAAGGTACGGAAAGAAAATACATGCACCAGGAGCACCATTAACCTCTTCAACAAGTGTATGGCCTTTTGGAAAATGGGGGTTAGATATTGTAGGACCATTTTTACCAGGTACAAGGCAGAGGAGATATTTGATTGTCGCTACAGATTATTTCACAAAATGGGCAGAAGTGAAAGCAGTACAACATATTCGCGACAAGGATATTTTTACCTTCATATTTGAAAACATAATATGTAGATTTGGAATTCCAATACAGTTGGTATCTGACAATGGGAAACAGTTTGAGGGACAAAATATAGAATTGCTGCTTAATGCATTTCAAATAAAATGTGGAAAATCAACTCCTTTATACCCACATGCCAATGGACAGGCAGAAGCAGCAAATAAAACAATCGCAGATATATTGAAGAAGAAATTGGAAGGACATAAAAAGGGATGGTGTGAACAAGTGCATAATGCAGTATGGTCTTACAATACAACAAGGCGAGAAGCTACGGGAATGTCACCATTTTTTCTAACATATGGAGTTGAAGTTTTCCTTCCGACAAAAGTTATTATTCCAACAACAAAGAGAGAATCTTGGGAGAAAAATCTTAGTGTGGGTAACATTTTGATTAAATTGGATGAATTAGAAGAACAGAGAGAAATAGCACTACATCATATGGAGAATTATCAGCGAAGATTAGCCAGAGAATACAATAAACGTGTCAAGACACGTGAATTTCAACCGGGTGATTTGGTATTGAGAGAAACACCAGTATATCAGCGAGAAAGTGGTGGCAAACTTGCGAGAAAATGGGATGGACCTTATATCATCAAGGAGATAGTCGGAACAGGGGCATATATGTTAATGGATCCTGAGGGCAAAGATGTAGGCCAAAGATTGGATAGACCGTGGAATAGATTATATCTAAAGAAATATTACCCATAGAAGATGGTAGAAAAAGAATAGATTGCGAAGTATCGAATGAATGAAGTATCTAATGAATGAAGTGAAATGAATTCATAATTTTTTACAAAAGACTGATTGCGAAATTACATGAAGTAGAGAAAGGATATGCGAATACCTCGCAAATAAACTATTGAGATAATTTCGCAGAAAATGAAGCAAGACTATGCGATATTTTTGCAAAGTTGATAATCAAAAATCAATGAATGATTGAAAGAATTAACAAAAATGAACGAATGAGTGAATGGGACGAACCTTTATGGCGTACACCCTAGTTCGCGAATGATATTTCGTAAAAGGCAAATGTAAGACCTAAAGTGCGTCATATAAGGGGGTATCTCTTGACCTGACTCAGGGAAAAAGTTACACCGCTCCTGGAACCTGAGTCATGGATATTTGGGGTCAACAAAGCCCATCCGGGAGAGATACCTTGGATTTCCAACTATATAAGGTTATACCCTGGTTGGACGACCGAGGGTCTCTTCCAAGGAATCAGTGTATGACCAAGGCGCCGAGGTACACGGTTGAGCCAAGAGTGCCTGGGGCATTTGAAGTGTCTCGGCCATTCTTGGCAAGTCTTGGCACATGCTGCACTCGGCCCGAAGAAAACTCCACTTAGGGTGCAGTCTCGTAACCATAAGCCCTATAGGTATAAGGGATAAGAGGCTGCGAAACAACGGTTGTTGTTAAGACCGGATGGGAGGAGCTAGTCTTGTATGGCCGATGTACGCCTCCTTGAAGGGGCAACCAGGGAGATGATAAGGGCGGCACCCTCCATTAGGGAGCTGATAAGTGCCTTAAGACGCAAATGTCATGGGGCTCTATTTTCGCAAGAAAATTTAGGCTTGTCATATTTGTGCAATGATCCTGAAGAGGCAATAATACTAACGCGAGGGTAAGACGAGATCAATGGGTCTTTACATGAAAATGTAGAGACGTCCTGCGATTTCGTCGCAAAGATGGCAATGTCATGGGGCTTCATATTCGTAAGGATATTTAGGCCTGTCATATTGTCGCAAGAAAGACATCCTGCAGAGGCAATAATACTAAAGAAATGATAAGACAAGATCAATGGGTTATTACATGAAAGTGTAATGACGTCCTGCGATTTTGTCGCAAGACGGCAATGTCATGGGACTTCATGTTCGCAAGAATATTTAGACCTGTCATATTGTCGCAAAAATGAGGGGTGGCAAAATAAGACCTTTAACTAGGAAGGCAAAATAAGACCACACAAAAGTAATGATAAGACAAGATCAATGGGTCATTACATAAAAATGTAAAGACGTCCTGCGATCTTGTCGCATTGATGAAGTTCAACATAAAAAAGAATAATGGAAAACAAAATGGTAATTATTAAATAACAAAAGTTATTTTTGTTCCAGGAAAGGGCAATAATAAGCAGATAATTGAAGTACATAAAGAAATAGTAGCACAAGAAGAAAAATTACAAGAGAAATTCAACTCTCAAATATTAATTTCTTCGCCAGCAGGGGATACTAGATTTTGTTCAACAACTTTATCCATATTTTCGCCAGTTAATATATCTCCACCAGATCCTCCTTCACCCAGATCATCATTGACAGCTTTACTGGGAGGAATTATCTCTTCATTTGCGAGCTCTTCTCCACTATTGTAATCATAATCGCTATCAGGAGGGTTAGGAACTTCATCATCACTTACTTCCAGAGGTTCGACAGATACAGGATCAAGAGATTTGGATAGTAAAACATCATTCACGAGAACTTCGGCTTTAAGATGAACTTGACGAAGGAGTGCCTTTTGATGATTTCTACTCTCTATATCTTTACAGTCATACATATAGTCAAATCTTCTTTCTGCTCGGTCGCGAGAGCGAGCGATGGAAGTAACGAGTATTCCATTTTCTTTGCGAATTTTGGAATAGTCAGATTTTAAAGTGGCAATGGAGGAGTGAAGCTTTTTCTCAGAATCTACAAAAGAAAAGAACATGGAAAATTATTCAGATTTTTGGAATTCGCAAGGAAACTATCACAAAATAATAAATAAATGGATTAAGGTAGTCAAATAATATGACTACCTTCTTTTTGCGAGGTAAGATATTGGATTAAAGACGAACAACTATTCTCCAAATGATCCATGGCATTGTCAAAATTATCTCCAATTAAACCTTTCTGTCGAGATCACAAGCTTTTTTCTTTAGAAACAAGTAAGGCATTTTCTTTTACAGGAGAAGAATCGGACTCTTCTAACTTGGAGCATTGATCCTTGAATTGGTTTGCTTTTACACTTAAGGTTATTATACCTTGGATAAGTTTATCCTTCTCGCCAGTAACTTCTTCGAGTTTATTTCTCAGCGAACAAAGTGATCGTTCTTGTTCTTTACATATTTTTTGACAAACATCAGACTGTTGCGAAAAAATTGCCACCTTGTTTAACAGAGTTCGCTTCTCTTGAGAAAGAATCCCATTCTTATCTGATAAAGTTTCCAACTCCAAATTAGCTTTAGTTAAAGAATAAGAGAGGCGAGATAATTCATTACTTAACGAGTCTTGTTTCTGAACTAAGTCAGCATTTTCTTTAGAAAGATTATCTATATGATCAACAGAGTATGTATGAAGATTATCTAATTGGTTATATTGCTCCATCCAAGTGTCTCTATCCATTCGAGCTTCTTCAACAGAAGATTCCAACTGATATATCTCCATTTTTCGCTTCTGGTTTAAAGCTTGAAGGGCGAACAAGGGCTTGAAAATTTAAAAAAAAAAAAAAGAAAAAAAAATGATTGAAGATTATACCTTTCAATTCTTCATTCTTCTTGCGAAGGTTATCACGATCCAGCGAAACATTTTGAAGTTTTTGATTCTCAAGATGGAGGGTATCACACATTACAATCATAGCTTGGAGATTATTCTTCAAAATATTAACTTCTTGCTCCAAGAATACTTGCGAAATTCTATCAGAACCAAAATATTTACTAAAAATTTCGCAGACATTAGATTTGATAGGATCAATGGAAGTCTTCTTGGCATCGTTCATAATATCTGATAGAACTTTAAAGGCCACGTCTATTCCTTCCAAATTTTCCTTAGTAAGAGGGATTTGTTCGGACGAAGAGGTAGCGACAATAGAAGAAGGAAGAATTGAGTCATCTTTGGTCATAGGAAGGCCAGAAGAAGAAGTTTGATGAAGATTAGTAAGTGAAGAAGAGACAGAGGCATTAATAATAAAAGTAGAAAGGGATCCATCTTAAGGAACGTCATTGATGGAAAATTCAGGAATATCGACAGCGACATTTTCAGAGATGGCGAGAAGAGGAGGAGGAATTGATTTATCCTGCGAAGATATCGCAAGAGAAGCTGGTTTATCCTGCGAAGATACTGCAGGAGGAGTTGTGAGCTTCATTGAAGGAAAAGAAATAGGAGACACAACAGGCTTAGAACGGCGAGGTTTCTTAGGGGACCTATCAGCATTCTTGTCATCCTGCGAATTACAAGTTAAATAAGAAACAGAGGCAACAATATTGTTATTAGAAGAGTAAATGTTTCTTAAATACCTTGTTATTCGCAGGTTTTCTTTTAGTAACGACGGTTTTCGGTTGCGAGCTTATGGAGACATTAGGGTTTACAATGGTGAACTTGTGTTAGATTTGTTTTTGCTACAACAAAAGCAACAGGAGAATCATTAAAAGAAGAACAATATCAAAACAAAACAACTTCAACAAAAGAGATCAATCACAAAATGATCAAATTCAGCAAAGATAACAAACCTTGATGACTCCATGAGAACAGTAGTAGAAAGATGAAGAGGATTTATGAAAAGATGAACAATGAAAAAATTGCAGACAGCAGAAAGAAGGTTTACAGATGAAGAATACGAAGTAAAAGAAAGAAGACGTTTTACGATAGATCTCTTCTTAAATAGACAAAAGATGATGACCGGTTAGCATTTAAAATGCCGGTGAAAAGGGGAAAATTTAACACGTGTAAACGGTTACGCTTAATTCACGGAGTTTTGTCGGCAGAAAGAATTGAACAATTGCGACATTTTGAAAAGATTAGTTCTCATGACATTCTCTCCTTCGCAGAGAAGACATGAGAAGAGGCAAGATGTAGGATCAGAATATCGCAACAGCAGTATATCGCGAGATCAATAAACGACATCACTGCGAGAGTGTCGCAAACATGTAATATAAATGACGCAATGAATGACGACAGCCAAAACACGAGAAAGGTGTGAAGATCTAGCAAGGTATAGGAGCGTTGCGAGATTGTATATTTGTACACTTGCGATATTTCGCAAGTCATTCCCGAAAATAAAGGAACAGCTTAGCTGTCATCCAATGTGTAATACCCTATATAAGGAATCAAGCAGGATTGTTGAAGTGGGATCTTTTTCGGAGTGTTAGACAAGTATTTAGGAGAGAGAAAGTTTGTAGTGATTGTAATTTCCCTAGCTCTTTCCCATTTTATCTTGAAAACATTCAAGGAATTAATCAATAAAATTCATAATTGTTCATCTTCAATGGATTAGTTATATGAATTCTTGTGAGGGGTGTAGTGTAGGATTTCCTGCAACTACATTACCTAAGTATAGATTCGGCTTATTCGATACTATTTGTTTTGAGCCAAATATGTATTGTCAGAATTCATAAATTGTGCAAGTGTAGGGGTTCGAGTTATTTTATGAATTCATTATGCGCCGAATATGTATTTTAATTCATAAATATAGATTCGGCTTATTCGATACTTATAGTTTTGTGCCGAATATTTATGATCGGATTGGAAGTATTTTGTACATATAAGCCGAACCACTCTCTGTATATGATAATCAAAAGTTTAAGACATAGTTCGGATCATTTATGTTACTTCGGGTAAGCCGAACCGGTTGATTTGTTGACAAATTTTTGGTATTTCAAATACATATTTCATATAGTTTGTATTCCTTTGTTGTTCGAAATATTAGGCTTATAAGTTTTATACTTATGTCAGGAAAAATGCAGCTAAAAAGAAGAAGAAGATCGAGGTAACACCTTCTACTTCTAAAACTCCCGATCCTCGAGGAGGAGGTCAGAAAAAACTGGGAGTGAGAGATAGAGGAACTGGCATTTTAGAATAAGAAGATGAACGAGAAAGAGTTAGAAGACAAGAAGAAGGAATTGATGATGATTAAGAAGTTGATGATAATCAAGAAACACAACCCCAATGAAAACCCGAGAAAGGTAAGAAGGTTGCAGAACCAGAGACAAAGAACAAAGTTGCAGAACAACGGGCTACAAGTTTACACATTCCTGATGAGATGACGTAATTTCATATAGATCCAATGGTTCGCCTCATGGTCTTCCAGAAGATGGAGGAAATGTGTTGATTGGGTACGCCGAATCTTGGGCAAAAAAGATTTATAAGACTCCTGATCACAACCGTGCAGTCCGAGTATTGAGACACCAGAGGGCAGCGGAATGGAAACTTTGTGAAGAGGTTCTTGAGGTGGTTGATTACGTACAATACTCTGTTTTATGGCCTACCATTCAATATGGACATCAGGAATATGATAGTGTGACAGCCTCCTGTTTTGCCGAGAGATTTTGTCCAAAGACTTACACATTTCAATTACCTTTTAGAGAGATGACAATCACTACTGATGAAGCGAGTAAGATTACATGCCTTAAAGCAAGGGGTTTAAGCGTGAATGCAGATTATTATGACATGAGTTGGGATAAGCTCTACCATTTGTTCGAGGAAACTCTTGGTTGGAATGCATACAAAATTGAGTTAGAGTTTTGTCGATCCATTAAAGATATCGATTACGTTTTCATACCTGGTGGGAAAAAATAAGAAGAATAAGAAGATCAAGCTAACTAACTTGAAAAAGGAATTTGAGGGCACAAAAGAGAAAGTAAAGGATGGGGTGTTGGTAATGGACGAGATCAAAGTGAAGTAAACCGGAACCGCCTACTTGCTTTATACTCTTGGCAGAGATATCTTTCCTGACCTTACCGGAAACAAGGTGAATGCTAATTATCTTCAATCGGTAAAGAATATTGCTATCGTTAACAAGTATGCATGGGGAACGGCTTCGCTAGCTTACCTGCTGGACCAACTTGCGGCCGCCTCGAGGTTGACAAGCACAAACATTGGAGGAAACTTCACTATGCTTCATACATAAAATTGATAGGACGCAAATAGTTATCGGACTTATCTCTTATAGGTCCTCTCACCCTACCAACTTCATGTACGGTCTTTTTTTCCTTTATCTTGGTTTGTGAAGGATGCATATTACTCTTCCCCTTGACGTCCTCTTTACCATCCTTTGTTTGTGAAAGACAATTATTCTCATTGACCTTTTTGTTACTTGTTTCGCCTTTTTTAATACTCGAATGGCCACGTTTTTTTTTTGGAACTTTCACTTCTTCTACCTTCATCACCTTTTCAATTTCCTTCTTTGCCTTTTCATACCTTGCATCATGGATCTCAATGCCGCATGGATATATACGGGTATCCAATAATGCCTTGTTTGCTTGTCTAGTTTGGAAATTATTCATTTTCTTAATCTTTCTACCTTTTGGGACCCCCTTCTCCGGTTTCAAAATATTCTTTTGGGTGAAGGGATACATGACCGGCAACATGTTGTGCCATAGGATTTGTTTTTGATCTCTGAACATATTCCTATATATCTCCGCCAACTTTTTCCCATTTGTCGTGTCCCAAATTTCTAGATCATCCTCGTCGTCTTCGGTTAGGACATGATCGAAGCTTAATTGTTTCCAAAAAGGATCAATGTCCTCAAATGGTATGATACCATCCTTGTACCGAAGTATGTCGTGGCGGCATGGAAGTCCCATAGATGTTCTTATTTTACAAACACACTCTTCCTCCAAGTTGGTGTCAAATGTCTCAATCAAATTTACTTCTTCCATCAATAAATCAATGCAAAGATGGGAGACTCTATAAGTTACTCCTCGTAGCCAAGGAATTTTGTAATCCTTGTGTTTGAACGTAATGTTATGTTCGAACGTCACTTTAATTCTCACAACATCACTTTTTAAATATCATCAATTGCATCAAACACCGTAACAAAGGTGTCAACACATCCAAAAGGTTCTTCTTCAAACGATAATGAGACGACTCTACCATACTTGTGGCTTGGTTGTCGAAGTGTTTGTGTCGATTTGTGAAACAAGACACGAACCTTTCTTTATTAGGTTCCAACACATCTTTGAGCAAATAAATAATGATGTCGGGGTAGTCGGTCCTCCAATGATTAATAAGCATTTTAACATTTTCTTCGTATACATCCTAGGTGATTGACCATACCAAAGCTTCCCATTCGCCATGGAAAGAAGACCACAACATCTCATTGTGTTCATATCATTTCAAGAATTTCCTCTTTGCCTTTTCTAGTTTTTCCACCGGTAGTTTAACAATATTGTCTAATTCTTTCATCTTAAGTGGTTGAATTATCGGTTGGCATTTTTTCCTCACATTGCACCATATATGAAACGTGCAAAGAAAGTTGAAAGCATCCAGAGATACCTTATTAATAGCAAACATCAATGATGAATCTTGATGGGATACGAACAATTTAGGAAGAACACTCTCCCGGAATATTAACTTCAATTGTTCTAATCCCCAAACATAACTCTCTTTCTTCTCGTTTTTCATGAAACAAAAAGCCACGGTGAACGGTGCCTTTGTCGACTTATGCCAAATAATGTTCATCAACGGCATCTTATATTTGTTAGTTTTGTACGTGCAATCCAATATAATAACTTGTGGGAAGCAGAGAGCCAATTGGACGGATTCCGGGTGGGCAATAAAAAGGTGTGTCACTTGACCAAATTCATCCAACTTATTTTCGCAAGCGTAGTTATTCTTGACCCCTAACCACATCACTTGTTGCATCACCATCCTACCTTGCAAATTGAGTCTTCTAATCTTATTTCTTGCATTGTAGATAGTTTGCATAGTCTACTTGTTATTCTTGTCGTCCTCCTTCAATTTACTAAGAATCCTAGACGGTGGCATACGTGCTCGTGTCATTTTATCCACTTCTAGCATTTCGTTGGACTTGAGTCGCGCTACTTTCACATTTTCATGAAGGTCACGTGGACGTGGGTGGTTATGAAGACAATCCATATCTTTATTCATAACCCAATATTCATCATCTTTGTTCAAGGACTTATTCTTGTTCTTGAGGTTGAAAACAATCTTGAAAGGGCAGTTTCTTTTCTTCGTCTTTGTCATATTCTTTCTCCCGGTCTTCCCAACATATACAGAACCCTTCCTAGCCTTGCTATCGCCGGTTCCACTTCGCTCACAAATCAATTCAAATCAATCCCCTCGGCTTTGTCGTCCTTTAACTAGTACGCAATTTATCTTCATCGCCTGTTCCTCAGCCCAAGCCAGTGCTTCGGGTTTAGTTTTTCATCTCTATGTTCATTCAAACACAAAATTAGTAAGAAAAACTTTGGAATATTCCGACAACATTAAGGTAAACAACAAGTTCTTACATACCAAATCATTTTGTAAGTGATCCCTAGTATCTTTGTGAATTATGTCTACGGGATCAGGTTGATTTTCCATCGGTACAAGTCCATCAAGCACGATCTACAAAGAATATCACAAGGTAAGATACTATAATGAAAATTTAATGGGTAGGTTTGGCTATTACGATAATAAACATATGTGCCGAACCAAGAACATATACAAGGATCGGCTTATACGATATTCACAACATGTGCTGAACATTTTACAGTTTCCAGGTTCGGCTTATACGCTATTCATTAAATAAGCCGAACCATTAAAATGTTTTCTTCCAAAAGTTACAGTGTAAGGTTCGGCTAGTTATGAAACTTTCATATAAGCTGAACTACTATCTAGCAAATAGGTTGCAAGTGGAAAATATATGTTCGGCGCATAATGTAAACAGTTTCAGCTTGCCGAACTGTTTATCAATTGGGTTGGTTTGGCTCATATATTTAAGCCGAACATCAGCCTGGTTTGCCGAACCATAAAGAAAAAATACAAACTTTTGATGATTTCAAGCTACAAAAGTGAGATTAAACATAGGATATAAGTGTAACTGTGTATTAGAAGCATTGGGTTCCTCATATATATATTCATCATCTGGATTTGCCTCATAAAAATCATCACATTGAGTTTGAGTTTGAGTTTGTGCTTGTGCTTGAGTTTGTGTAAAATCATTCTCATAATCTAAGAAATCAGCCATTTCCGGATCATTGTTGTAGTTGATGTGTATTTTCCTAAGTTTTTTAGATGAACAACCCTCCTCATCCTCCATTGAATCAAAATACAAATTTGTTTCTCACCTTCTCCTTCTCTTTCTCTCCTTGTCAATAAAAACCTTTTTTTTTCCCCAAAATTCTTCATCTACACAAACCTTTATAATTCTTAAATTATCTTAATTACTAATCAGAAATATTAATCACTAATCAAGTTGTAATCACTAATCCATATTATTAACACTAATACAGAAAGGGCAGATTTGCCATTACCAAAAATATTTGGTTAAGCGGCTTCTGATTTTGCTATTTACAACCCCTTTTTGTCTTTATTCAGTATGCCCTGAAAGATTTACATATACCCTAAAACATGGTTCAAATTTTGGGGGTCAAGGCTATTCATTTGGATGATAGGTATTTAGGAGCACCTTTATTCACTAACAAATCCAAAATTAAGAGTTTTGAACTTCTTGTTGAGAAAATGACAAGTAGGCTTGTCGGTTGGAATGGTAAAGACTTAACCACAACGGGAAAAGTAATTATGATAAAAAATTTACGTCTTCATTGAGTGTGTATCAAATGAATTACTTTAGAATCCCAAAGAAAATGTGTAAGAACCTAACAAAACTTCAAAGAAACTATCGGTGGGGAAAAAATGTAGATGGTAAAAATGACCAAGGAAAAAAGGGGGTCTGTTTGAAAGCCTGGCAGTCATTTTATAAACCTTTATCTGAAGGGGGTTTAGGTTTCCAGAACATTGAAAATTTCAATCTTTCCATGTTGGCAAAAATGGGATGGAGATTAAAAGAAAACCTTGATTCTCTAAGTGCTAAAATTTTAAAAGCTAAGTATTTCCCAAACACAGAAATTTTACATATGAAACCAAAGCCTAATAAGACAGACAGTTGGGTTTAGAAGGGTATACTAGCTGGTGTTGAACAAATCCAGAATCATAGTATATGGAAAATAGGAAGAGGAAATATGATTAATGTATGGACCGATTCATTGGATTCCGTAAATCGACCTCCAATACAAAAACCGGACGGGGGCGAGAAAACATAACTTTGGTTAGTCATCTTATAACCGAAGGTTGTCCAAAATACGATCAACCAAATCCTAAAAATAAGCATACCAATAAGTGATGTAGAAGACACAGCACCATGGTCTCTGAACACTAAAGGAAATTTCACGGCTAAATCTATGTATAGCAAAATTAATAATTCTAAAAATGATAAGTGTGACTGGAACCTTATTTGGAAGTTGAAAGTTAAACCTTTCTTTGGAAAGCAGCACAAGCTATTCTGCCAAATAGTTTGAGGGTTGCTACAGTCTTACCTTATATAGATACTAGATGTACCCTTTGTAACAGTGGCGATAAATCTCTAACTCATTTATTCATGTCTTGCAACTTTGTAAAACATGTATGGATGCATTTAAATTTTAGTATGGATTATGTGGTGGAAAACAATACTAATTTTCATGAATGGATTAATTCTTGGTTCTCTAACA
>JAJJWW010010225.1:0-291832 GCA_023531295.1 Papaver armeniacum | reverse complement strand
TTCATTTGGATTGCGTCATATGCCATCACCTGTTGCTTTTCTTTTCTGGATGATACAGTACAAAAGGTATTCCATACTGATTTGATTCACTTGTACTATTCGTTGAAATGCGTCATATGCCATACTTATTTTTTTCTTTGATTGCCACTAGTTTTACGCTTGCACGTGCATTCCTTTTAGCCTCTCATGGGACCCTTAAACACCTTTTTTTTTTTTTCCGAAAAAGAGGAGTAAACCTCCATCAATCAATTAGACCTCAAATTCCCCATTGTTATGAGGAAGAGAGTTGATTACATTAGCATTCCAGAATTGGAATTCCAGATTGTTTAAAAGGGTTCTAAGATTTTTCCCCGTCCAATATTTGGTGATACCAAATCTATTACAATAAGTGGAGATATGTGATGCTTGAATTATTACAAATCTATTTTTCAATATGAACCCTTGCACTTTAAAGTTTATACAGTTGTTAACATTTGAGTCAGAATCTTCACTAATCTTGAATTCATGTTCTCTAGCTTCCGCATACATTCTCGCCAACAACTTCAGAATAGGTTCAGAATCACTTTGAAAAATTATGTTGTGACCACTCCACTATATTGCCCATTGAAAAGCTCTTCTCTAGTTCTACCTGACTCCTTTGCCCATTCCTCTCTTGAAGCTCTTCTCTCTCTCTTCTCTTTATTTTTCAGTTCTACAATCGGCATGTAGAACTAGAGAAGACCATTCTACAATCAGCTCATTTCTGTTCAAGCCCATTGTACCTCTACTGAAGACCCTTAAACACCTAACCTACTCTCTCTTCTCTTTATTTTCTCCCAATTTGTTTTTCTTTCTTTCTTTCTGTTTTTACCTTTTTAACCTCATTTAATTTACATGATATATTTAATGAAATAATGAAACTATGGGCAAGTTTGACATTTCAAAATGTGCAGCTTCAATTTACTGTAGATGAATAGTGCTAAGGGGTGTTCCCTTTATATAATATAATAGATAATTTATTTGTTTGCAGACAAAAATTTTGATTAATTTAATACTATTGGAAATCATGTGTAAAATTGTTTTGCTATGCTAGATTTTGTTTGTCTACCTTATCCGTCAACTGCTTTCAAAGGAAAATGTTTTTACGTTATTTGGATTGATTACTGATGCTCATGATGATATAGTATTACTGATTCTAATAGAAAAATAATAATAAAATAATCGATTGTTTTCGTTTTGCGTGCGTATGGATTTATATTATGCTATCATCTATGCCAACTCATTATATATAAATTTTAATACCTGTAAAAGATTTTTTCTTCTGATATGGAAAAGAAAATTATTTTGATTTTCAAATGTTTGTCACTATTTCGTCTTATATAATTTCTTCACCATTTGATTTACTTAATATGTTTTAAAATTTTAATAATAAAGTAATTTATTTGTTTATAGTGTGTTTATTTATTCTTTTACTGTAATTTAATCAATTGTAATGTCCGACTTGCTTCTCCTATAACATTTTCAACGTATGCTTTATACTTTTACACCTTCCGCATTCTCGTGTTTGCAAATTTTCATAATGTATGAACTGATAATGGGTTATGAAGTATTGTCAATTGTTAACACGGTAATGATTTTGACTTGGCCAATTCATCCCTGAACAATCAAGAAATTTTTGTTTCTAAAATCCATTTCGATCATAAAAGAAATTTGGTTTTGAATTAATATTCGGAATTAGTCATGTTAATGATCTTTATCAAGGTCTTTTATAGTTGGTCCCAACTCCACTCATAAATGACATTTTGGACTCAAAAGTATTTGAGCATCATTATTCCTTCATAAAACCTTTCTTCCAATGACAATGCACCGTCTAAAAAGGTGGAGCTATATATGCCCTTGTGTTTTCTAAGCACATGCCCAACTTTTTGGAAGAACTCACAAAGATGATATAAGTCGAAATTATTTTTTTATTTTTTTTTTATTTTTTTTTTTTACTTCATCCATGATTCTAAAGAACCAAAGATCCATTGAAGTATGTCAACAAGAAATTCACTATCTTTCATTAATTATTCAACCTAAAGAAAGCGGTTGACTGGTATAGTGAGATTCTCTTGACTCGTTGAGATAAAGAAATTTCTCAAATCAAGTTAAGCTTAATTCTAGCTCGTATCAAAATAAAAGAGTTGGGAATGAATATTGTTACTGGTATTGGTACAAGCAATGTAATACAGGTACCATAGTAACAATCGATTTCCATAAGAAGATCATAGTTTAGACGTCAAATTTATTGGCAAGAAGAGCTTTGCCTAGCCAATTGATCTCAGTTGAACTAGACCCATTTTCAGCACTTATGAAAATTTCATCATTCCCACGAGACATAAATTCTCTAATGCACATGAGATATATCTGGATGAAACGTAACATATATTCACTCTAAAGTAATAGAGTTGAGTCCGACTTTTGTTACGTAATAAGTCCACACTACTTATTAAATCTCTTAAGACTCAATGTCTAACTGAGATTGGTTTTTCTTCCACTAATTTAAGGAATATACACTAGTTGTTCAACAAATTCCTTATAATGTGACTACGATGATTGGATCAATGAGCGAAGGACTGCTCAAAGGGTGTTCATGCGTGAACTATTTCCTACCTTTTTGGAAACTTACAGTGAGAATGGAGTTGATTGCATCTATAAATTATTTCTAATGAATGTGGAAGGAAGCATATTCTTAGAAAATTAATGTGTCAATCTAGTGAATTGTAAATCACTGGAAATTGAGTTACTGAATCCATCTTAACCCCAACAATGAACTGATTGGGATTGATTCATAAAGAGTTTTACATAACCATAAGGCACATTGGTTGTGACACGATGTTCCGTTTTGAAAGTACTAACACGGGCATCACTTCATTTGAGTGTACAAGACAATGAACTAATAAAATGCGAATTTACGGCATCTATCACAATCAGTGATTTCTAAAGTTACCAGATTTGCACTGCCTTTCCCCATTATGCTTTAGAGTAAGAAATCCCATCACTCATCTTACAAAGTCTTTCTTTAGTAAAACATGATTGAGACCATCCTGTTTTACTTAGATGCAAATGGTAAATAAGTCATTCTTCAAATAAATAAAGTGTTGTTAGTGAACATATATCCATGCAGAATGCGAACCATTCAAGTGATTTATGGCTCTGGTGGATGATTCGACGCATTGAGTTAGTTCTTGCTCACAACAAACGATGCGTTTAATTTTTGTAAAACTCCTAGCACATATTACACAATGCAAAGTGCAAAGGCTAACCACCCTTGTTAATGCTGGAGAATTTACATCAAAAGGACTTGATAAACATTGCATGTTTAATAGGATCAATATAGAGCATCTTATACCCAATGGTCTCGTAGAGGCTACCATCAAAGGTTACAGATGGTGTCTAAGGAATAGGTTATGTGTACCAACCTACCTTTTATTGCTTTGGGGATATGCAATATTACGCGCATCTTTACTTAATTCGTTTTAGAACCCAATATTAGTCAACCTTTCTCACGTGCACTAGATTGGTAACTCGAATTTAAGCGACATTTGTGTTCTTACGCATTTTTGGTTGCACTATATATGTGCCATTACGAGTCCACATCGTACTATGATGGGTCACGAAAATGATTAAGTAATTTTTTTGGATATTTACTCTCAACAATTAACCGCATTTTAAAACCTTTGGCAATGGATCTTTTACCGCTAGATTTGTGATTATCACTTTAATGATACAGTCTTCCCGTCGTTAGGGGGAGATAAGAAAAAGTATTTTCTAAGGGAACGAAAGGAATTGTCGTGGTGTGTTCCCACTATGTCTCATATTGATTCTTGTACTCCACAAATGTAAATGTGAAGTGAAAGAATAATCGATTTTCAGATTATACATTGATGTCTCTAAAGTGATGAGATCACACATACCAGTTGCAAACCTACCTGCAATGTTACAAATCCTCAATAAGGGATATACACCATAGACTAAGGTGTTTCAACTACACTTAGTGGAAGTGTGGTTGAGGCCGTGGCTCCATAAAGGAAGTTGGAGAGACCACTTGGTTCGATCAATCCTCACCTAGAAAGGAAGTAGGTGAGGAAGGCACAACTTATTTATATCATCAGAAATCATCTCATAAGATTGTTTCTGAATATGTCCATGAATCAAACTGGAGGAAGCTCCGAATTTTAATGATTCCAGAGAACAATGACATCCCAAGTGGATTATGAGAATGCACACGAGTCAATGGAAAGATCACGCGAGCATATTGATGATTAATTTAATATACACTTGCTTAAGGAAATAGAGCAAGATGAGATCGAACCAAGCTCCTTGTTGCTTAATGTCAATGAAGAGCATATTTGGCCTATACAATCCAGGTAGAACTTGGTTCTTTGACAAATATACATGTATTTGGTGTGGCAGTTCTAACAAACCAAGTGTAAAGCCTATTGGACATACATGATTAATTTGTCACAAAGCATAATGATAAGAAACGGTCTTAAAGTATAAAGACTCGCCTTGTGGCGCGAGGTTTTTCACAAAGCCTTGGAATTATTCTCTTGTAATGAACTTTATAGTGTTCTGCTACTTAGTTAGCTTGGTAATTTCAAAAGGACTTGAAATGCAAAGATATGTATGTGGTTGTTACGTATATCTGAAAGAATCAAGAGATATAAGACATTTACAAAATTACTTGATAGCCTTTTGTTACCCAAATCAAGTGACTCTAAACCACATAGTGCGTTTACATTTAGATAGAACGCTCACTTATAGATAGAAGCAATCAGGCGGATGTGGTATACCCGTCTAAGTGGCTATTTGATTTGGAGAGGATACACAAGTGTTGATGGTGGTTTTTAGCTTAGGGTTAAAATCGTAAAACCGCGCATCTGACATGACATCACTATGACCACTAACACATTTATTCAATCAACCAGCATGCCTACGAAAGAATTACCAAAGTACCTTTTTTTTATATATACATGTGTCATGTTCCACGGCAGAACCCTTAGTATTGACTGACATCATCTTTGTATATACCAAACCCTAATTCTCGCAACACCGTGCCAATGGCAAACCATGCCAGCCACGTCTCCGCGCCAAGGCATGCCAACCATGCCACCCGCACCACCGTACATGGAAAACCATGCCGGCCACGTCTCCGCCCAAGGCATGCCAACCATGCTACCACCACCGTGCCAATGGAAAACCATGCCAGCCGCGTCTCCGCGCCAAGGCATGCCAGCCGCACCACCGTGCCAATGGCAAACCATGTCATCCACGTCTCCGCGCCAAGGCATGCCAACCATGCCAGCCGCACCACCATGCCAGCCACGTCTCCGCGCCAAGGCATGCCAACCATGCCAACCACGTCTCCGCGCCAAGGCATGCCAACCATACCAGCCGCACCACCGTGCCAATGGCAAACCATGCCAGGCACATCTCCGCACCAAGGCATGCCAACCATGCCATCCACGTCTCCGCGCCAAGGCATGCCAACCATGCCAGCCGCACCACCGTGCCAATGACAAACCATGCCAGCCACGTCTCCGCCCCAAGGCATGCCAACCATGCCAAAGCCAATGACAAAACGAATGGTTACAATAATCAACGGCTACCCTTCCCTTTGAGATGCAGATCTCGACCGTCCAAGTTCGCCACCTAATGCATGGCAACTTGCGGCCCAAAGCCAAACATCGCGGTTTGCACTAACCCTAATTTTGGCTGCGGCTAACACACGCCAAAGCCATGCTCAACGCTGGATGCCAAAACGAAGGGTTGTAATAATCAACGGCTACCCTTCCCTTTGAGATGCAAATCTCGACCGTCCAAGTTCGCCACCTAACGCATGGCAACTTTCGGCCCAAAGCCAAACATCACGGTTTGCACTAAACCTTAATTTTGGCCGCGCTTAACACATACCAAAGCCATGCTCGACGCTGGCTGCCAAAACGAAGGGTTGAAATAATCAACGGCTACCCTTCTCTTTGAGATGCAGATCTCGAACGTCCGAGTTCGCTACCTAACGCATGGCAACTTTCGATCCAAAGCCAAACATCACGGTTTGCACTAAACCCTAATTTTGGTCGCGCCTAACACACGCCAAAACCATGCTCGACGCTTACCGGCTGCCAAAACGAAGGGTTGCAATAATCAACCCGCTACTCTTCTCTTTGAGATACAGATCTCGACCGTCCAAGTTCGCCAGCTAACGCATGGCAACTTGCGGCCCAAAGCCAAACATCATGGTTTGCACTAAACCCTAATTTTGGCCGCGCCTAACACATGCAAAAGCCATGCTCGACGCTGGCTGCCAAAACGAAGGGTTGCAACAATCAACGGCTGCCCCTCCTCCTGAGACACGAATCTCAGCCATACAAACTCGCCACCAAACGATTTGTGGCAACCTCTTGGCCGCGACGCCAAAACCCTAATTTGGCCGTGCCAAGAGCATGCATACGCTGCAACCATGTCGCTGGTTGCCAAACGAAGAGTTGCGATAATCTACGACTGCCTTTCCTCCTGAGATGCAAATCTCATCCATACAAACCTACCACCGAACGACTCGTGGCAATATCTTGGATGCGATGCTAAATCTCTGGTCATGACACCAACCTGGCTACGACGCTTATCCTTTGGTCACGACACCAACCCGGCCACAAACGCCAAATACTTTGGCCACGCCACACGTAGCAACATACTACACGTTTTCCCACGAAAATGCTCGAGACATCAACACATGTCACAAACTGGGGGATGCTCATTAAGGGTATTGGTTTGGCGGTTTACAGCGTGCGGCGTACACTACGCCCGTTACATGAAAGTGTCATAAGAATGAGGCGGTTAGTAAATACAAGGAATAATGGTGAAACGCTCATTTCATTATGGAACATCAATTCCAAAGTACTCCGCTACCACCTCCTTCCACTTTACTCAGTCTTTTCCATTTCTTACGAGACCAGAGTACGTTTTGTTACGACTTGTATAAATAGGTTTTACCTATTTCCACCAAACACAAGTTTTGGTCAAGGGCATACAACACTCGTAAATCACTTGCTAGCTTTCCATCTCGTTAGCTTTCACTTTCGATACAAGTCAAACAACTACTCTTCCCGAATCAACTATTCTCGGTCTCATCACTCTCTTCGCTTCCCTCCCTAAAACAACCCTTCTCCTTTACTTTGTGACCGAAGCAAGTCTGGAACGGCCATTTCTTGGTTTAGGCCGGATTTGTATAGATTGATTTCTCGAATCTAAAGTAATCCTTGCAAGACATTATTTAGGGTTTAGACTCGTTTCTCACCCACTCACGCGAAATTACCGAAATCAGCAGAAACCGTTTTCACCCTCAAACAATTGGAGACCACACTGGGAGATTGATCTTTCGGTTACACTGCCAATTTTCAAACTTTCGATCTCATCCTTCGACTCAAGTCTCGGGACGATAGCGATAAACGAGCCCCCAGGGATCAACGACTCGGGCTGCCGGGGGCCCAGATTACTCCACGACACGACAAGGGATGACTGGGGACTTCCCAGAGGTTAGAAGAAAATGATCCGACCAGAGATCGGCGACTCGGTTATCAGATGACTCAGGGACGATTGGGGACTTTCCACAATCACGATGGTGCTTCCCACAAAACTCAGACTTACACCCTAAGATTCATTTTTTTTTCGTCGGAGATCCGAAACCGAGTAAGACTTGCCTAGACAAAATACATGATTTAGTACTTCAAGTCTTCACAGAGATGAGAAAAACCGATATCCATATTATTCCCATATTTCATTTCGTGCTTTCTACTGTCGCACAACATTCACAATTCCATGGCTTTCCTGGGGTACTTATGCTACTTATAGTCATAATCAAAACAACATTATTCTAAAACAATTCATTCCAAAAGAATAATCCAAAACCCTCATAGATAACAGTTATCTATCAATTCAAATCAAACCATAAACCAGGTGCTTTGTTTGCCTTTCAAAAAAAAAAAAGGGAAAGCCAAGCCCTTTTATAGGCATAACACTTTTGGAATTTGAACAAGGAAAGGATCTCCTATTTGATCCACGTATGGAAAAAGACAACTGGGCCCGCAAGAACAAAGCCTCACGGTACCCAACGATCAGCGCCACGCCAAGCCAGCGCCGTGCCAGGCCAACAGTCAGCGCCCACGCAAAGCCAGCGCCCACGCCAAGCCAACACCCATTCCAAGCCGATCCAGACGCTAACATCTTGCATCTATTCGGTGCCCGGCAGCTTTATGTCCTTTCCAAATAATACTAACATCTTGCATCCTTCTAGCGCTAATAGCTTGCACCCTTCCAAATACCATCTTCTCCGCTCCACAACCAGCCAAAGCAGCGCCATCCTCACCCTTCGAAACAGCACCATGGCTCCAGCACTCTGTGATAAAAACTGTGCCATCTCTGTACGATACACCTACGATCACCAGAACCAGAGCCGCTTCTGCCACCACAACGTTTCTTCAAGTATGACAGCTCCAACTGTCACCGGAGACGCTGCTACTCCACCATCGTGGCAAGATATCTTGGAAGATCCTAAGAATCCGACCTCCTTTTACCACCGCTGATTTGATGAAAAGACAAAATGTTCTCGTAGGGCTCAGACAGACGTGTTTATAACTCAGGAAGAGATACCTATTTACTCAAGACACTGACAGAGCGGCCACCATAAGAGTCACGTCAACCCAAGAGGGAGATGACAAAGAATACTTTTAACATCCGGCGCAGAACTTCAAATAGACGTGTGTTTATAGATGAAGAGGCTCGCGTTGCTCTTGAACGCCCAAAGAGAGGGAATCAAAGCAATCCAATTTCATCACACGTAAAGATCAGGAACGACTTCTCCAAAATCTAAAGCAAAGGAAATCAGCAACCCTCCTGAGTTCACAGAGACCCTTTTCCCGTCAGGAGCTGCACGATTTCTGGGGACTTCGCCCACAAATTCGTGCAGTCTATGTTGAAACAGTTATGTGAGATTCTATATTTATCCAAGGCATAGCGTCAAGACATATTTGCATCCCTCAACCGCACTGCATCAGGAAAGCAGGTGTTTCCAGCCAGGGAAGCCGTTCCCAAACCCTAACCTCTCCTGGAAAGCACGATCAATAGATGGAACTGGGGACTCCTAACCTCTGAGATATGTCGAGTTTGACAGAACGCTGAGTGACGTGGTCTCCGAATTCAACATGGTAACCGTCAAGGCTCTGAGAGTTGCAAGGCGCCGTTTTAACGTTCTATCCAGAAGTGGCTCTGCTTCAACGTTCTCCAGCAGCGGCTCCGCTTCAACGTTCACTTCAACAGCCGCTCCGCTTCAACGTTCGCTCCAGCAGCCGCTCCGCTTCAGCGTTCTCTCTATAAGATGCTCCAGGATCCGAAGTCGAAGCTTCAGCGCTTGGCTCCTTGAGTTTCAATGTCCTCTCCAAGAGCCGAAGCCGCTTCAACACCACTCCTTCCTGCAAAGGGTCGTGGCACCACACTCCCCATGTCAAGGATCAAAATCCAGTCAGCCAATCTTCGTAGTCATATCCACCTTTTGATCCATCCCGCCAAAACTCGTGACCATGGACAGTTTGCTCGCTTATGCATCCATCCAATCCTTTACTTCCATGGATGCCCATATAATTTTAGCCAACCTATATTGTTCCCACGAAAATGTAGTCTCTTCTGATTACATCTGGTACCAAGAACTGTTGCCGCTCATTTGTTGATACCAGACAGAGCTTCACCGCAGAAGCAATCACTACAAAGATCTACACGGAATCCCTTCGATGTCAAAGCTAAGAAGACACAGTCAACCAAAAGGTCATAGCCACAACAAGGTCATCTACTCTTCAAGGGTGTAGCGTAAGAATATCATCACCTCTCTGTCTAGAAGACACCTTCAACGCTTTACGAGGCCACGACGGATACCAAGCCTGCTCAGAGGAAAACAACTTCAAAAACTAAAGAAAAATGCGACCGGGGACTGCTCATCGCAGTCCATCCCGACGACCATCAAAGACTCATTAGATAACTCCAGAGACGTGGCTGAAATATTTTCATGAAGAAACAGAAGAAGCCACGATAAACAACATAACTCTCTCATTCCTACCTCTTCGCTATCCAAAATATTTCGTCCATGTGCATCCCATCAACTCATCCAGAAGAGTACAATAAGCTTGTATCAAACACCGTGGACATGGATTCAAGGCGATGCAATGAAAGTAGGATACACAAGGAGCGACCAGCAAGGGACGCTTTCACTCCCCTCAACCTAGTTATTTCTGATTTCAACATCATCACTGCCGAAGTTTTACGAGCCGCGGGAATTTCTCAACATGAAGCCGTACATTGCATCGAAGACTCCAAAAACACACCACAAAGATACATTCACATATTCGGACATGCCATCGGATCTAACAGAAATATAACTGGGGACTGCTCACCGCATGCCATTCCATACGATAGTCCAAGATTCAGAAGCTGGTTCGAAGGGTGTCCCATAGGGAAAAGTCCTTGAAGACTTGATAGCAGTACGTCGGCAACAGAATGTCTCCCAACTCATCTATTTCATCCTGTGGCTTCGGAAGATTTCTACCATGCGATCATCCACGACATATCATCATCGCGATCAGAAGGTCCAGACACTGAACAGCCTAAAATCAAGGATGGACCAACAACGCAACCACAATCTCCAAGATTAGCCCTGACATGATCATTGCTGAGCATATATTTCATCCATCCATCCCAATAATGCAGTGGAGTTTTGGTAAATTTTGGAATCCACTAGAGAGACACTGCAGACGAAAGCTCAGATCCAAACGAGCAACAGAAGAGGGTCGATTCCTCTTTTCATGCGGACGGAGTTTCTAGAGTTTGAACAGAATGAAGATTCATTCTTGATCCATGAATAGATGACTGGGCGCGCTATGCCACCTCGGGCCCGCAAAGATCCCTCCCGAATTCTTCTTGAATTTCTTTGTCGGGACGTTTTCACCTCCTAAACGAGCTCAGAACCTAAATATTCTCGCGAAAAGAGATAGGAAATTCTTTTTCGATAGCAATTGAGTGGCATACCGTCAAAATCCGAGTTCGTACGAGAATTCTACAACGATTCTATTAAAGGGCGCTAATTAGGGTTTCGGCATGCCAAACCCTAATTAGCGCCCCATGGAAAACCATGCCAGCCAGGTCTCCGCGCCAAGGCATGCTAGCCGCACCACCGTGCCATTGGCAAACCATGCTAGCCACGTGTCCGCGCCAAGGCATGCCAACCATGCCAGCCGCACCACCGTGCCAATGGCAAACCATGCCAGCCACGTTCCGTGCCAAGGCATGCCAACCATGCCAGCCGCACCACCGTGCCAATGGCAAACCATGCCAGCCGCGTCTCTGTGCCAAGGCATTCCAACCATGCCAGTCGCACCACCGTGCCAATGGAAAACCATGCCAGCCACGTCTCCGCGCCAAGGCAGGCCAACCATGCCAGCCGCACCACCGTGCCAATGGCAAACCATGCCAGCCACGTCTCCGCGCCAAGGCATGCCAACCATACCAGCCGCACCACCGTGCCAATGGAAAACCATGTCAGGCACATCTCCGCGCCAAGGCATGCCAACCATGCCAGCCACGTCTCCGCGCCAAGGCATGCCAACCATGCTGATGAGTGCCAAATAGTGCATATTTATACACCTTTTTATTGGCATTTTACTCATCTTTTGCGCTTAGAAATCAGATATTATCCCAGATGTGTTTTCCTTGTTTTCAAGAATAAATATTTGTATTAATTAATTTTGTGTTTTTAGGTAGTAAATAAAGCTCGAGAAACTGAGGAGCCCAAAGAGCGAAGAAGTGGAGTCGAGCATCTATGGAGCAAAAGCCAAAGCCCGCATACGCAATGGTTGCAACCCAACAAGTAGCAACTCATCTACAAGACATGGGCTTGAGCTAGTCCCGACCCGTGACCGGATCCGAGCCCCGTCTCTTCCGAGACGTTGAGATTTCTTTCTCCCTCATCCAACGGTCGCCGCTTCCACGTGCATCGAAGATCACTGCTCCGCGCTTCACCCGCATCACACCAAAACCGCTTACCATCCTCGGCCGTTCGGATCTCCATCGGCTCCATCCTACGCTCGCTAGGCCTGTCTCATCAATCTTGGCCGCATCCGCCCCACAACAAAAAATCCCCATCACCTATACCCCTCGACCAAAACCCTAATCCCGTTTTCATTCTCTCTTTCTTCCTCTCTTCCCTCACCCCGAGCACGGAGCGAGCTCGCTCTTCCACCACCAACCTTCCCCGCCACACCACCCACTGCAAATGGCTCTCACCTCCATCAACAACTCTCAAATCACCACCATCTCCGCCCGCACCACCTCTCTAGAGCTAGTTTTCTCTCCCTTAGCTTCTCTCAACTTTAGAAGCTAACCTAGAAAAACTAGAGCTGTGGTTAGCCAACAACCGATGCATGGCATCTCGAGGCGATTAGACGGAAGAGGGAGCGCAATCGAGTATGGGTGCGATTGCTTTTTGGTTTATTTTATCTTTAATTTTGTTTTGAGAATTAGGGTTAGATATTTTGAGGTCGTGCATGTATAAATATGAGTGATGGGTGTTGATAGAGAGCACGCTGGATTAGCCAAAGTCGATCATTTAGATTTAATTTACATTATTTTTCGTTTTAATTTAGTTTGCTAGGGTTTCATGAAACCCTAATTCCATGTATGAATTCAACTCAGTTTGAGTTGTCTTGAGTGTTTAAATTTAAAGATAACTTCAATCTTAGCATCCAACACATTGCTCTCACAGTGTATGCCAATGCCATGGATACACTGTAGTTAGAATACCCCTGTGATGATGATGCTGCAGCTCAACCCTTAGGCCCTAATACTAATTCCTTTGACCAATTGTGCTTAATTAGACAACCATTATCTCGGGTTAGTAACTTCAGCTGATATTGAAGGATCACAAGGTGAAACTCCTTAGCTAGGTGATGGAATTGACACACCTCACTTGTCTACCATAGGAACAAGAAAACTCAATCTAGTTGAACACATACTAGGAACCAAGTGGTGGAATGAAGACCCAAGCACCCTTTTTGTCACTGTATACCTTAGTTTAGGTTTATTTCATTTCATCCCAAATAGTATCGGCCAAAACATCTTATAAACACCCTTTTGTTACTCACACTAGAAATTCAGTTAGCAAGCCTTTGATCAATACAAGAGCACCACAAGTCTCGTGGTTCGACTCGACGTGCCTGCAGTTCTACAACCAAGACACTGCACTTGCGGTATAACCCGTAGGCCATAATTTACATACACTTTAGAGGCCTACCAAGTTTTTGGCGCCTACTACGGGGACTTGCGAGTGCCCCGTAGTTCATTGGCTTGCTTTACCGATTTTCACCCCGTATATACTCATTTTGTTTTTCTTTGGCCTGCTTTTTTGTTTTTAGTCCTTTGTTAGTATAATTTAGCATATTAGTGTAACTAGTCAAGTTTCTCTTTTGTTAGCATAACTTAACTGTCATTTTTTTTTTCACCTCTATATTATTGCATCATCCATCTGTGTTAGTGTAACTTAGCTTCTATTTCTATAACTTAGCATCTTATTTCAATCTTCACCCTGTCTTAGTATAACTTGTAGTCATCACTAGCCCTCAGAACTTTTAGCTCAGCTGGAGCTTTGTCATTAGTTTACAAGGAGATTAAGCAGCCCTGTATCTTAGTGCTACCTTGTAACTCTTGATCCCTATCAGTCCAAGATACTCTCAGTGCATATCTGTCGACCGAGAACCGAGTTTGACATTGAGCTATGAGTGCTTAGCTCATCATTGTAGTTCATTTGCTTACGTGTAATTTTAGAGAACTAAATCTCTTTTGTTAAGCTAGCGGGTACTTGCTTTGTACTTTGTCAGTCTTTGAGCAAGCCCAAGGAGTGGGAGAAAAAGGTGCAAAGCCTCGAGCAACCCCGCACTTCGGTGCTTGTTGAGCTTGTCTTCTTTGCGGCAGACTATTAAGTTGAGCCAACCCGGGGTGAGACAAGGAGTCGGGCACAGCCACTGTGGCTAAAGCAAGTTATATCATTCTCTAACTACGCTGTGACATCTCTGTCGAATCTTGGTATCTCGCTTAACCCGTTTGAGACTCGAGCACGGCCTAGGAAAACTAAGTGATAATCCTGTGTTTTCAAACCTGTTCCACAGCATCTTGTAGTTCTTTGTGCCATCCTAGTATCTGTAACTGCATGCATAGACCATCTCGAGCTACCAATCTCCACCCCCGGGCCGGGAGTTGAGCTGCTACTTGGATTACCCAAGTTAGTGAAGCCCAAGTGAAGGCAACCCCCAGCATAACCCCCGACCCTGTTGACATGATCTATTCAAGTGTTTGAGACCTTGTGTGAGTTATCAAATACCCGACATCTTGCTAGAACTTTTGCTAAGTCGTGCATCTGTGCATTAGCTAATTTGTCAAGTGCTAGAGCATGTTTGTAAAATACAAGCACCGTGTATTTGACGAGTAACTTGTAACTTTTGTGAAGTGGGATACCTGGAAAATGTTTTGAAAGTCTTGAATACACATAACTGTGAGCCAAACAACCCTTGCCGGTCCCCAGAGGCCGCAAGGCTTGAATAACAATGCGTGTAGTTTTGTATTGACTTGCCTTGTGCCTAGTGCATTGCTCTAGGAGCCATCTACTTGATTGTTGCTCATCTACTTGATTGTTGCTCTTGCCATTAGTGTTTGACTCGAGCTAGCTGCCGGGGTATCTCTATGCATCAATCATGACACTCGAGTGAAATTACGATTCGATGAACCTTTTTGGGCTCAATCTATCAACCATGTTGAGTCCGTTAACCATCTACCTTACCTTTTGGGTGCATAACCAGTGAAAATTGTGTTTGCCAAACCCCTCTGCATGCTTAACCCTGAACTATTGCTAGATTATCCAATCCCCTCGAAGCCCCGCAAAGCTTGTGCTCATCTCAGAATGTTGGGGTTAAATTGTTCACCCGTGCATCTGAGCATTTGTTAATCGTGCACAATGTTACTGGATCTAAGCATTTGTAAGCTGACATTACTTTGCCTTGTGTGCACTCAGCAACTTTGAACCCTGTGAGCCAGCCACCAACTTGCTAGCCCCCTGAAGCTGCAAGTTGGAGCTACCCCTTGGAAAACCAAGTGTGGACAGACCATGACACCCTGAAGTTGTGAGCATTGGAGTCATATAACCCCTGTGTTGATCCCCAGAGCATGCTATAAAGTGCCAACATTTATTCATTTGCTAAATTTGTGTAGTTCATACATGAAGTGTGCTGAACTCTGCACCTTATGATACTCTGAACTGTTATGCAAGCATCTGTGACAACATAGCCCTGCGAATCTCTGCGAAAACCATTTGCTCGATCTTTGAAAACCGAGGTCAATCGACCCGGTTTACATCAAATTATGTTAGCTTCATTTGCTTTTAATCGTTGTGTGAACTGTGATGATGTTCGAGTAAGTTGTTGATTAGCAGAATTTGCTTGAGTTACATCTTGTTTTTCAACAACACAACCTCTGCACAAAATTGTCTTGTCTTTGTGATGTGAGCTGCTAATCTGAGCCTAGCTGGTGTGCACACAGCCAATGTGCTCGAGTTGCCAAACTCGCACATAACTTGGCTCTGTCTTTGTGAAGGCCAAAGAACTACCGGCAAAAAGCACTAAGTCAAAAGCTTTTCCGCACCCAAATCAGCCCACAATGAACCAAACCGATAAATTGGCCGCATGCTGCACCCACTTACTAGGCTTAGCATTCTGGACTTTCATCCCACATAAGCACACCGGTCAGAACACATCCGAGCCCACATCATCTCGGGCTAGAACCCACACTATTGGGCGTGCATACTGGCCGTGCCCTTCACTGGGCCGTACACTTTCACACCTACCCGGGCTCTACACACGCACAAAGCCCACATAACTGGGCTGTCCAACAATCGGGCTCGGCATAACTTTGTCGTGCTTTCCCCACAAAACCAAAGCCCACTCAAACCAAATAATCCCAACAAACCACAGCCCAACAAACCAAAACCCACAAAAAACCAAATGAAACCCATAAAAAACCAAATCCCACATAAACCAAAACCCACTTTATTTGTAAGACTGTTGATGTTTCGTACATTATCTTCATTGTATATAATCCAAGAGGACTTGTTAAATTTTCTTTTCTTGAATCGGTTGAGTCTTCTTGCACATATATTATGCTAATCCGATATGATCTCCACGGAGAATGATTGGATTCTAGCCTTGACCAAATGAAGCTCAACCTTGCCCCTGCCGACATCCTAATCTCTT
Source organism: Papaver armeniacum (assembly GCA_023531295.1). NCBI lineage: Eukaryota > Viridiplantae > Streptophyta > Magnoliopsida > Ranunculales > Papaveraceae > Papaver > Papaver armeniacum. The sequence goes on along the minus strand of JAJJWW010010225.1, from coordinate 275,480 downwards.
CCCTTTTTCTCTTATCAAAGATAGTTCTCTCGGTATGTGACTGTTTAAATTTTTCCTATCTCGTGACACATTGAGGACAATGTTTGATTTAGGTTTGGGGGTGCATTTGCATTTAGAGTTTTTAGTCTTTTATTTTACCTTTTATTTTCAAAAAAAAAAAAAAAAAAAAAAAAAAAAAATTCAATTCAAAACTCTTTTGTAAAAGCCTCCAACTTTTAGAGATTTTAGAGTCACTAGCATGCTTTTAGCTATGTTTACATAGAGATTCTCGACCGAAATAACGAAATTGGAAGTACCGGAGAACACAATCGGGTTTCTTAGTTGATTAGAGCGTTAAAGTTGGATTTAACCATACCGGAGGGCTAATTAGGTGTTGTTTAGATATTCGGTAGTAGAATTGTGATCACCTATAGTGGAGACTACCCATTTTACATCAAGTGAGGCACCAACCTTCAATTTTTTGCAACTTTCTAGAAAAAAAGTCATTAGAGTGTGTGTGTCCGACGTCAATTCCGGTAGGAATGGTGAGCTACCCAACTTCGCACCATTTTCAAGACTACTTTTGATCTCTTGAGTGCTAGTTTTTGTCAATCATGAGGGTGACATCTAAAGATGAAAACTCCTTCTAAATACCGATTTGTAGTTAGCATCATTCTCTCTCTCAATCGACCAAGACCCATAGAAACACATCATCGTCAAGAACCTGAGGAAATCGAATATTGAAAGAAAAGTTGAGATAGTCCAAGGTTTACGTGCAACAAAGAAAACGAAAAGAAAATTGGATGAGAATTAATAAAATTTATAAAATCAAGACAATACAAGTTGTGGAAAAATAGAGTGATAAAGTCCTTTGTCCATGGAGTTAGTTGTTTCATTATTTGTATTTGTATTTTTATTTTCAAAAAAAAAAAAAATCAAAAAAAAAAATCAAAAAATAAAAAAATCAAAAAAAAAATAAAAATAAAAAAATATTGTAGTTTATTTTTGCTACCACCATGGTAAAGAAGAATTTAAAAAGAAAAATCCAAACAACAAGGAATTTGAATAGAAAAGTTAAAAATTGTCAAGTTTTGTGAAGTTTAGAAGTTCGTCATCAACATTTGAAGACCGAAGACCGAAGATTGAAGACGTTTCTATGGTTCTTATGAGAGAGTGATATTAATTGCCGATCGGGTGAGAAGTGAGTGAGTACTCCCACTCTTGCTAATGGTTGATTTCCTTTCTTAGAGATCATCAGAAAAAGATTCTTTTTGTCCACACTTCGTGGAGTCTCCGGATTTTATTTCTTAAGGTTATCCTTCTTACCTACAACGTGTGCGATTTCTCTCTTTACTCCTGCTCGCACATGAGAGACTAAAAAGCGATCTTTTGAGTGCAATTATCATAAAATCCTAATGGTGAGAGATTCAGTTGAGACTTATGATCACAATCGAATCCAATTCTTTCATATGGTATGGTTACTTCTCGCTCAAGACTTAAGGATGAGAATGCGTTCTTGATAGTTCTAACTTCGTTACTAGCATGCGAAACTCTATGTCCTCATAGCTTCTTGGAGGCTTGAGACTCTTTACACTCGAAGTTGGAGAAGGTTTTGTGGGTACACCTCACAGTAAACCCTCACGAGACTACAACTCGTCCACTAGGGACACCTAGGGGTTTAAAGGCTTAGTGCATACGCTAAATGCATTCGAGAGACCATGACGGGGTATAGTTAGGATTTCTTATTTTCTGTTTCACTTGAGGACAAGTAAAATTCAGGTTTGGGGTATTTGATGAGTGCCAAATAGTGCATATTTATACACCTTTTTATTGGCATTTTACTCATCTTTTGCGCTTAGAAATCGGATATTATCCCAGTTACGTGTTTTCCTTGTTTTCAAGAATAAATATTTGTATTAATTAATTTTGTGTTTTTAGGTAGTAAATAAAGCTCGGAGAACTGAGGAGCCCAAAGAGCGAAGAAGTGGAGTCGAGCATCTATGGAGCAGAAAGCCAAAGCCCGCGCGCGCAACAGTTGCAACCCAACAAGTAGCAACTCATCTACAAGACATGGGCTTGAGCTAGTCCCGACCCGTGACCGGATCCGAGCCCGTCTCTTCTGAGACGTTGAGATTTCTTTCTCCCTCATCCAACGGTCGCCGCTTCCACGTGCATCGAAGATCGCTGCTCACGCGCTACACCCGATCACACCAAAACCGCTTACCATCCTCGGCCGTTCGGATCTCCATCGGCTCCATCCTACGCTCGCTAGGCCTGTCTCATCAATCTTGGCGCATCCGCCCCACAACAAAATCCCCATCACCTATACCCCTCGACCAAAACCCTAATCCCAGTTTCATTCTCTCTTTCTTCCTCTCTTCCCTCACCCGACACAGAGCAGAGCTCTGCTCTTCCACCACCAACCTTCACTGCAACAGCCGCTCTCACCTCCATCAACAACTCTGTCATCTACACCATCTCTGCCCGCACCACCTCTCTAGAGCTAGTTTTCTCTCCCTTAGCTTCTCTCAACTTTAGAAGCTAACCTAGAGAAAACTAGAGCTAGGGTTAGCCAACAACCGATGCATGGCATCTCTGAGGCGATTATACAGAAGAGGGAGCGCAATCAGAGTATGGGTGCGATTGCTTTTGGTTTATTTTATCTTTAATTTTTGTTTTGAGAATTAGGGTTAGATATTTTGAGCCGTGCATGTATAAATATGAGTGATGGGTGTTGATAGAGAGCACGCCCGGATTAGCCAAAGTGCGGTCATTTAGATTTAATTTCATTATTTTTCGGTTTTAATTTAGTTTGCTAGGGTTTCATGAAACCCTAATTCCATGTATGAATTCAACTCAGTTTGAGTTGTCTTGAGTGTTTAAATTTAAAGATAACTTCAATCTTAGCATCCAACACATTGCTCTCACAGTGTATGCCAATGCCATGGATACACTCGTAGTTAGAATACTCTCGTGATGATGATGTTGCACTCAACCCTTAGGCCCTAATACTAATTCCCTTGATCGGTTGTGCTTAATTAGACAACCAAAGGCTCCTGGTTAGTAACTTCAGTGATATTGAAGGATCACAAGGTGAAACTCCTTAGCTAGGTGATGGAATTGACACACCTCACTTGTCTACCATAGGAACAAGAAAACTCAATCTAGTTGAACACATACTAGGAACCAAGTGGTGGAATGAAGACCCAAGCACCCTTTTGTCACTGTATACCTTAGTTTAGGTTTATTTCATTTCATCCCAGCCGTATCGGCAAAACATCTTATAAACACCCTTTTGTTACTCTGTCACACTAGAAATTCAGTTAGCAAGCCTTTGATCAATACAAGAGCACCACAAGTCTCTGTGGTTCGACTCGTACGTGCCCAGTTCTACAACCAAGACACCGTGCACTTGCGGTATAACCCGTAGGCCATAATTTACATACACTTTAGAGGCCTACCAAGTTTTTGGCGCCGCTGCCGGGGACTTGGCGAGTGCCCTGTAGTTCATTGGCTTGCTTTACTGATTTTCACCCCTGTATATACTCATTTTGTTTTTCTTTGGCCTGTTTTTGCTGTTTTTAGTCCTGTTGTTAGTATAATTTAGCATATTAGTGTAACTAGCTGTTCTCTTTTGTTAGCATAACTTAACTGTCATTTTTTTTTTTTTGCACCTCTATATTATTGCATCATCCATCTGTGTTAGTGTAACTTAGCTTCTATTTCTATAACTTAGCATCTTATTTCAATCTTCACCCTGTCTTAGTATAACTTGTAGTCATCACTAGCCCTGTAACTTTTAGCTCAGCTGGAGCTTTGTCATTAGTTTACAAGGAGATTAAGCAGCCCTGTATCTTAGTGCTACCTTGTAACTCTTGATCCCTATCAGTCCAAGATACTCTCAGTGCATATCCTGTCGCACTGAGAACTGAGTTTAACATTGAGCTATGAGTGCTTAGCTCTGTCATTGTAGTTCTGTTGCTTACTGTGTAATTTTAGAGAACTAAATCTCTTTGTTAAGCTAGCAGGTACTTGCTGTACTTGCTGTGCTGCTGAGCAAGCCCAAGGAGTGGGAGAAAAAGGTGCAAAGCCCTGAGCAACCCCTGCACTTCAGGTGCTTGTTGAGCTTGTGCTGCTGTGCAGACTATTAAGTTGAGCCAACCCCAGGGTGAGACAAGGAGCTGGGCACAGCCACTGTGGCAAAAGCAAGTTAGTATCATTCTCTAACTCTGCTCTGTGACATCTGTTGAATCTTGGTATCTGTTTAACCCTGTTTGAGACCTGAGCACAGCCTAGGAAAACTAAGTGATAATCCCGTATTTTCAAACCTCGTTCCCCGAGCATGTCTGTAGTTCTTCGTGCCATCCTAGTATCTCGCAACTGTGCATAGACCATCGAGCTACCAATCTCCACTCCAAGCCGGGAGTTGAGTCGCTACTTGGATTACCCAAGTTAGCTGAAGCCCAAGTGAAGGCAACCCCGAGCATAACCCTGACCCTGTTGACATGATCTATTCAAGTGCTGAGACCTTGTGTGAGTTATCAAATACCTGAAATCTTGCTAGAACTTTTGCTAAGCTGTGCATCTGTGCATTAGCTAATTTGTCAAGTGCTGAGCATGCTGTAAAATACAAGCACTGTGTATTTGATGAGTAACTTGTAACCATTGTGAAGTGGGATACCTGGAAAATGTTTTGAAAGTCTTCAATACCGCAACCCAGTGAGCCAAACAACCCTTGCCGGTCCCACAGTAGCTGCAAGGCTTGAATAACAATTCAGTAGTTCTTACGTATTGACTTGCCTTGTGCCTAGTGCATTGCTCTAGGGAGCCATCTGCTTGATTGTTGCTCATCTACTTGATTGTTGCTCTGCCATTAGTGTTTGACTCTGAGCTAGCTGCCAGGGTATCTCTATGCATCAATCTGTGACACTCGAGTGAAATTACAGTTCTGATGAACCTTTTGGGCCTGAATCTATCAACCATGTTGAGTCTGTTAAGCCATCTACCTTACCTTTTGGGTGCATAACCAGTGAAAATTGTGTTTGCCAAACCCCTCTGCATGCTTAACCCTGAACTATTGCTAGATTATCCAATCCCTGGAAGCCCTGCAAAGCTTGTGCTCATCTGTGAATGTTGGGGTTAAATTGTTCACCTGTGCATCTGAGCATTTGTTAATCAGTGCACAATGTTACTCAAAGCATCTAAGCATTTGTAAGCTCAGACATTACTTTGCCTTGTGTGCACTCAAAGAACTTTGAACCACGTGGAGTTAGCCCACGAACTTGCTAGCCCCCGAAGCCGCAAGTTGGAGCTACCCCCCTTGGAAAACCAAGTGTGGACAGACCATGACACCCTGAAGTTGTGAGCATTGGAGTCATATAACCCCTGTATTGATCCCCCAGCATGCTATAAAGTGCCAACATTTATTCATTTGCTAAATTTGTGTAGTTCATACATGAAGTGTGTTGAACTCGCACCTTATGATACTCGAACCGTTATGCAAGCATGACAACATAGCCTGCGAATCTCTCAAAACCATTTGCTCGATCTTTGAAAACCGAGGTCAATCGACCTGGTTTACATCAAATTATGTTAGCTTCATTTCTTTACAATCGTTGTGTGAACCTGTGATGTCTGAGTAAGTTGTTGATTAGCAGAATTTGCTTGAGTTACATCTTGTTTTTCAACAACACAACCTCTGCACAAACTGTCTTGTGCTGTGATGTGAGCTGCCAATCTGAGCCTAGCCAGGCTGTGCACACACAACCGATGGCTCGAGTTGCCAAACTACGCACATAACTTGGCCTTGTCTTTGTGAAGGCCAAGAACTACCGGAAAAAGCACTAAGCTGTGCTAAGCTCTGCACCCAAATCAGCCCACAATGAACCAAACTGAGCAGCTGGGCTGCATAAGCTGCAGCCCACTTACTAGGCTTAGCATTCTGGACTTTCATCCCACATAAGCACACTGCTGGGCTGTAAACACATCTGAGCCCACATCATCTGGGCTAGAACCCACACTATTGGGCTGTGCTACTGGGCTGTGCCCTTCTGCTGGGCCGTACACTTTCACACCTACCTGGGCTCTACACACAGACAAAGCCCACATAACTGGGCTGTCCAACAACTGGGCTCTGGCATAACCTGGGCTGTGCTTTCCCCACAAAACCAAAGCCCACTCAAACCAAATAATCCCAACAAAACCAAATCAGCCCAACAAACCAAAACCCACAAAAACCAAATGAAACCCATAAAAACCAAATCCCACATAAACCAAAACCCACTTTATTTGTAAGACTGTTGATGTTTCTGTACATTATCTTCATTGTATATAATCCAGTAGGACTTGTTAAATTTTCTTTTCTTGAATCGGTTGAGTCTTCTTGCACATATATTATGCTAATCCGATATGATCTCCACGGAGAATGATTGGATTCTAGCCTTGACCAGTGAAGCTCCAACCTTGCCCCTGCCGACATCCGGTAATCTCTTCCCTTTTTCTCTTATCAGCATAGTTCTCTCGGTATGTGACTGTTTAAATTTTTCCTATCTGTGACACATTGAGGACAATGTTTGATTTAGGTTTGGGGGTGCATTTGCATTTAGAGTTTTTAGTCTTTTATTTTACCTTTTATTTTCAAAAAAAAAAAAAAAAAAAAAAAAAAAAAAAAAAAATTCAATTCAAAACTCTTTTTGTAAAAGCCTCCAACTTTTAGAGATTTTAGAGTCACTAGCATGCTTTTAGCTATGTTTACATAGAGATTCGACCAAATAACAGAAATTGGAAGTACCTGGAGAACACAATCGGGTTTCTTAGTTGATTAGAGCGTTAAAGTTGGATTTAACCATACCGGAGGGCGAATTAGGTGCTGTTTAGATATTCGGTAGTAGAATTGTGATCACCTATAGTGGAGACTACCCATTTTACATCAAGTGAGGCACCAACCTTCAATTTTTTGCAACTTTCTAGAAAAGCGTTAGAGTGTGTGTCACCGTCGTCAATTCCGGGTAGGAATGGTGAGCTACCCAACTTCGCACCATTTTCAAAGACTACTTTTGATCTCTTGAGTGCTAGTTTTTGTCAATCATGAGGGTGACATCTAAAGATGAAAACTCCTTCTAAATACCGATTTGTAGTTAGCATCATTCTCTCTCTCAATCAAAGCAAGACCCATAGAAACACATCATCGTCAAGCAACCGAGCCGAGAATCGAATATTGAAAGAAAAGTTGAGATAGTCCAAGGTTTACGTGCAACAAAGAAAACGAAAAGAAAATTGGATGTGAATTAATAAAATTTATAAAATCAAGACAATACAAGTTGTGGAAAAATAGAGTGATAAAGTCCTTTGTCCATGGAGTTAGTTGTTTCATTTGTTTTGTATTTTTATTTTTAAAAAAAAAAAAAAAAAAAAAAAAAAAAAAAAAAAAAAAAAAAAAAAAAAAAAAAAAAAAAAAAAAAAAAAAAAAAATATTGTAGTTTATTTTTGCTACCACCATGGTAAAGAAGAGTTCAAAAAGAAAAATCCAAACAACAAGGAATTTGAATAGAAAAGTTAAAAATTGTCAAGTTTTGTGAAGTTTAGAAGTTCGTCATCAACATTTGAAGACCGAAGACCGAAGATTGAAGACGTTTCTATGGTTCTTATGAGAGAGTGATATTAATTGCCGATCGGGTGAGAAGTGAGTGAGTACTCCCACTCTTGCTAATGGTTGATTTCCTTTCTTAGAGATCATCAGAAAAAGATTCTTTTTGTCCACACTTCTGTGGAGTCTCCAGATTTTATTTCTAAGGTTATCCTTCTTACCTACAACGTGTGCGGGATTTCTCTCTTTACTCCTGCCCGCACACATGAGAGACTAAAAAAGCGATCTTTTTGAGTGCAATTATCATAAAATCCTAATGGTGAGGCGTAAGTTGAGACTTATGATCACAATCGAATCCGAATTCTTTCATATGGTATGGTTACTTCTCGCTCGGACTTAAGGATGAGAATGCGTTCTTCGATAGTTCTAACTTCATTACTAGCATGCGAAACTCTATGTCCTCATAGCTTCTTGGAGGCTTGAGACTCTTTTACACTCGAAGTTGGAGAAGGTTTTGTGGGTACACCTCTGGTAAACCCTCACGAGACTACAACTCGTCCACTAGGGACACCTAGGGGTTTAAAGGCTTAGTGCATACGCTAAATGCATTCGAGAGACTGCGACAGGGGTATAGTTAGGATTTCTTATTTTCTGTTTCACTTGAGGACAAGTAAAATTCAGGTTTGGGGTATTTGATGAGTGCCAAATAGTGCATATTTATACACCTTTTTATTGGCATTTTACTCATCTTTTTGCGCTTAGAAATCGAGATATTATCCCGCATTCTCGTGTTTTCCTTGTTTTCAAGAATAAATATTTGTATTAATTAATTTTGTGTTTTTAGGTAGTAAATAAAGCTCGGAGAAACCGAGGAGCCCAAAGAGCGAAGAAGTGGAGTCGAGCATCTATGGAGCAGAAAGCCAAAGCCCGCGCGCAACAGTTGCAACCCAACAAGTAGCAACTCATCTACAAGACATGGGCTTGAGCTAGTCCCGACCCGTGACCCGGATCCGAGCCCGTCTCTTCTGAGACGTTGAGATTTCTTTCTCCCTCATCTAACGGTCGCGCTTCCACGTGCATCGAAGATCGCTGCTCCGCGCTACACCGAGATCACACCAAAACCGCTTACCATCCTCGGTCGTTCGGATCTCCATCGGCTCCATCCTACGCTCGCTAGGCCTGTCTCATCAATCTTGGCCGCATCCGCCCCACAACAAAATCCCCATCACCTATACCCCTCGACCAAAACCCTAATCCCGTTTCATTCTCTCTTTCTTCCTCTCTTCCCTCACCCCGACACAGAGCGAGCTCGCTCTTCCACCACCAACCTTCCCCTCCCACCACCACCCACTGCAATGGCCGCTCTCACCTCCATCAATAACTCTGTCGGCTACACCATCTCTCGCCCACCACCACCTCTCTAGAGCTAGTTTTCTCTCCCTTAGCTTCTCTCAACTTTAGAAGCTAACCTAGAGAAAACTAGAGCTAGGGTTAGCCAACAACCGATGCATGGCATCTCTGAGGCGATTATACAGAAGAGGGAGCGCAATCAGAGTATGGGTGCGATTGCTTTTGGTTTATTTTATCTTTAATTTTTGTTTTGAGAATTAGGGTTAGATATTTTGAGCTGTGCATGTATAAATATGAGTGATGGGTGTTGATAGAGAGCACGCCTGGATTAGCCAGTGCAGTCATTTAGATTTAATTTCTGTTATTTTTCAGTTTTAATTTAGTTTGCTAGGGTTTCATGAAACCCTAATTCCATGTATGAATTCAACTCAGTTTGAGTTGTCTTGAGTGTTTAAATTTAAAGATAACTTCAATCTTAGCATCCAACACATTGCTCTCACACGTGTATGCCAATGCCATGGATACATCAGTAGTTAGAATACCCCCAATGATGATGATGCTTTTGCTCAACCCTTAGGCCCTAATACTAATTCCCTTGACTGGTTGTGCTTAATTAGACAACCAAGTGCTCCGGGTTAGTAACTTCAGGCGATATTGAAGGATCACAAGGTGAAACTCCTTAGCTAGGTGATGGAATTGACACACCTCACTTGTCTACCATAGGAACAAGAAAACTCAATCTAGTTGAACACATACTAGGAACCAAGTGGTGGAATGAAGACCCAAGCACCCTTTTGTCACCAGTATACCTTAGTTTAGGTTTATTTCATTTCATCCCAGCCCGTATCGGCAAAACATCTTATAAACACCCTTTTGTTACTCACACTAGAAATTCAGTTAGCAAGCCTTTGATCAATACAAGAGCACCACAAGTCTCTCGTGGTTCGACTCGTACGTGCCCAGTTCTACAACCAAGACACCGTGCACTTGCGGGTATAACCCGTAGGCCATAATTTACATACACTTTAGAGGCCTACCACATGCCAGCCGCACCATCGTGCCAATGACAAACCATGCCAGCCACGTCTCCACCCCAAGGCATTCCAACCATGCCAACCGCACCACCGTGCCAATGGCAAGTCAAGCCAGACCGCTGGCTGCCAAAACGAATGGTTACAATAATCAACGGCTACCCTTCCCTTTGAGATGCAGATCTCGACCGTCCAAGTTCGCCACCTAACGCATGGCAACTTGCAGCCCAAATCCAAACATCACGGTTTGCACTAAACCCTAATTTTGGCCGCGCCTAACACATGCCAAAGCCATGCTCGACGTTGGCTGCCAAAACGAAGGGTTGCAATAATCAACGGCTACCCTTCCCTTTGAGATGCTGATCTCGGCCGTCCAAGTTCGCCACCTAACGCATGGCAACTTGTGGCCCAAAGCCAAACATCACGGTTTTCACTAAACCCTAATTTTAGCCGCGCCTAACACATACCAAAGCCATGCTCGACGTTGGCTGCCAAAACGAAGGGTTGCAATAATCAACGACTACCCTTCTCTTTGAGATGCATATCTCGACCGTCCGAGTTCGCTACCTAACGTATGGAAACTTGCGATCCAAAGCCAAACATCACGGTTTGCACTAAACCCTAATTTTGGCCGCGCCTAACACACGCCAAAGCCATGCTCGACGCTGGCTGCCAAAACAAAGGGTTGCAATAATCAACGGCTACCCTTCTCTCTGAGATGCAGATCTCGACTGTCCAAGTTCGCCACCTAACGCATGACAACTTGCGGCCCAAAGCCAAACATCACGGTTTGCACTAAACCCTAATTTTGGCCGCGCCTAACACATGACAAAGCCATGCTCGACGCTGACTGCCAAAACGAAGGGTTGCAGCAATCAACGGCTGCCCCTCCTCCTGAGACAAGAATCTCAGCCATACAAACTCGCCACCAAACGATTTGTGGCAACCTCTTGGCCACGTCTCCAACTCTTGGCCGCGACGCCAAAACCCTAATTTGGCCGTGCCAAGAGTATTCATACGTTGCAACCATGTCGCTGGTTGCCAAACGAATAGTTGCGACAATCTATGACTGCCTTTCCTCCTGAGATGCAAATCTCATCCGTACAAACCTGCCACCGAACGACTCTTGGCAATATCTTGGCTGCGATGCTAACTCTCTGGTCATGACACCAACCTGGCTACGACACCTATCCTTTGGTCACGACACCAACCTGGCTACAAATGCCAAATCCTTTGGCATGCCTTGGCGCGTATGCCATGCACCAAGTTCCTTTTCTACACGGATTTATTTTTGGGCGAATTTTTTCTTTAGGAAATTAATTCCAAAATTATTTCTTAAGAGTTTTATTTTTGGGTAAATTCCTTTTACGTGTTTTACTAGTTTTTGAAGAAAATCAAAACCTAACTTGATTTGCAAGTATTTCATCCTATAAATACAACTCGAAAATCTGTTTTCAATACACCGGAAAATTCTTCTTTTATTCTAGGGTTTGTCCATACGTTTTTTATATCCATCCCCGTTGCTGAGTTCGAAGAGAGGGTAACTTGCGTTGTGCTAACTCAAGTTATATCGGGCAGTCTTATCCTGGACACATCTTCGCTGTGAGGGGTTTAGCATTACTCAACTCGAGTATACCCGCGAACTAATGTGTTAAGGACAACTTGTTGAACCTGTGATTCTACCCTCATCAAGTTATTTCAAGTGAAACCAGCCTATTTTTTTTGAAACGAAGGTAGTAATAAAAACAAAAAGTGGGAATGACATCTATGTCACTTACCATTACAAGATAAATCATAATAGGAGGATCCAACCACAATATCGAAGAATTAGCAATATCTCCTCGTTTAGAAAAGATGTTTGCTCAAATGTTGCTTTCCAAATATGTATGTGTGAGATTCTGAATTAAATTGTTTTCAAAAGTTGTAGGCAGTTCTCCCAATGGATCAGAAATCTCCGAAATAACATTCACAGAATCTATTGAAACTCATTCAAAATAATTTTTTTAAAAAGTGCTATTTATCCAAAAATTTGACAAAATTACATTAGTTGGTTGTTGATATTTTCAGGTATTAGAAACTAATAAAGCATTCTGTTTGAAAAATAGGGTTGTGTTCCAAAACTCTTTTTTTTTTTTTCGAATAAGAAAGGTTATATTAATGAAAAAGCCAAACCAATACACGAACAACTATCTGATCAGATAGGTTTACAAATGCATTACTAGTTCCCAGTTATTTAGAACTTGAGAGCTATCTAGAAACTTAAAAGTATCCAAGTCACAACTCCACAAAATCACAGTCTGTATATAGTGGATAATCATCTCATAATCCAATTTTGATCTTCCTCCAAAAACCCTGCAGTTCCTTTCCTACCATAAATTCCAGATAATAGCATAATGTAGAATGTTCCAAACCTCTTTGCATCTTCCTGTCAGAACATTGTACCTCCAAGCTTTAAAAAGTTGAAGAACAGTCGCTGGAATTTGCCAAGAAATGCGAAACGCCTTTATGAAATAGTCCCATATTTTGAAGGATGTATTGCAGTGCAAAAAGAGATGATCAACAGACTCAGTTGTGTTCCAAAACTGACTTGCCTATAATAGGGTTGTGTTCCATAACTGACTTGGCTTGTCTTTGTAATTTTGGAGCCTAGATTTAAACCTAACTATAAGAGATTCAAAACATTTGATCTTGGATAGTAATTTTGGAGCCTATATTCGGACCTAACCACTAGAGTCAAAAAAAAAATTCATGTTGGATTGATTTATGAAAAATAGTCCACCTTAATAGTTATCTTAAAAAAATCGCTAATTTTTAAGATCTTCATTATAATTATACCAAATATGTTAGGTAAAAATTTGCTAAAATAACATTTGATCTGATGCTAAACCAAAGCTATTTTAACTGTTATAACAAATTTTTATCATTAAGAAGAGTAGTCCTTGGCTCCTTGCAAAAATGAGATTTTCTTTTTTTTGAAGCATGAATTTTATTAATCAAATAGAGGAGGATTACACATGGATTTGTAGTACCCATAAAGTCATTTAAAATAATTTGGTTATGAAATTGTGGGATTGCTTGGTTCCAGATTGTTGTTGAAATATTTTCCGTTTGACTTTCATCAGCTGCGTGATTGGCCAGGGAATCTACTGCCTGATTTTCTTCTATGTAGTTATACAGGATGGAAAAATGTAGTATTTGCATTTTGAAATAACGAGGGTACCAAGTTCACCACAATCTTTTCGTATCAACCTATTCAAGACACACCTTGTGTGGTCTAATATAGACAGAGACTGTCAAGAAGATAGCAACCACAAGATGTGCACTTTGTATTTAGTGTTAGTTCGGACCGAACCAAATATGGGATCAAACTAAGTGTTGGATTAAAGTACAATTCAATTACTTTATTATAACTATAACAATAATTGTTATGTATAAAGCAAAGTAAAAGTACACAACAAGATTGCGTTAACGAGTAAACCGCAAATGCAGAAAAACCCTAGGACCTAGTCCAGTTTTGAATACTCTCAGAATTAAGTCGTTATACAAAGACTACCACCAACTTCGTATAGTTGAGACCAAGTAAACGAACTCCAAGTAACTCAATTCCTTCGGTATCCATATGCCTACTAATAATCTGGAAACACACGTGAATTCTAATAAAATAAAGTCCACTATCTTAAGTTGCTTCACGTGATGTGAAAACTTCTATCACTCAACTCATTTGGATTGCATTCCGAAACAATAAAGGAATAATCTGTTTGGGTAACCTCTTTACCAATCTCAAGAACTAAATCAAATATATATGTTAAGTTATACAAAGGCTCTTCCGTTTGAAAGATTAAACTCCTTTGTATACGTTTAGATCAACTAAGATCTAGACTATCGAGATAATCAAACCTTAGTTTACAACCTATCAGATTCAGATCCTGAAGAGAACCACCAAATGATAGATCGTCGATCTACACAATAATTTATGAAATTCTATCAAAAAATAAACAAACTTTTCGGATCCCAGTCAATCAAATGTGGACGAAATATAATCACAAAGATCGTAAAACCAATCAGAAAATCTTATTATCTTCAAATCTTAAGTCTTCAATGTACCTGCATAAATAACTTGATTCCCTTGTGATCGATCATGCACAGAAGGGAGTATGCCAACAACAGATGACCAAAATCCTATCTTCAGATCTAAAAACAGATTTGAACTTTGTCGATCCTTAATCTAGTTTGAGTGACCTTATATATGAAGAGAAGGATCACAGAATAAAAAAAAATAGTGATTATCAAGGTTCAACTACCGTCAGTTAAATTAGTAATAAAAAAAATTTAAATAACAATATGATTCTAGTTTCCCACCAATGGTACTTTTAGATGCTTCTTGATCCCACATGATTGTCTTTAAATAAAGCGGACATAAGAGATTTCACCAAATTAGGATAATATCCTTCCCAAATGAGTATTACAAGGAATACTTCTAGTAGCCTTCCCACACTGACTACAAGATGAAATACTTGTGTATTGGGATGAGTTTGTAAGAAGAACAAACTTCAATATTTATAGACCAAAGTAGTTTGGATACCAATAGGAATTTTCAAAACCGAAAATATCAAAAGATATGCAATAAATACCAATTTTCGGTTTTTCACTATATTCCAACTATGTACCAAAATCTCTCATGGATGACAACTCAATATTAGCTAGCATATAAGTATACTTTACTAATATATAACCCAAAGATATACTTAATTACTAAGAAATTAAAGACATATAAATTCCGAATATCAAAATATAATATGGAATATTTCGGTTTGGGATCTCACCTTGAGTATCAAGAAAAATACTTGAACATTAATAAATAAGAGTTTTGTACATGTTCAAATACTATGACGACATTGTGGACTTTCCATGTTAACCAAAACATATTCTGATACTATGCAAACCCTAGAGTAATAGACAAATCAGAAATATGTTTGTAATTGGTTAATCTACTAGGGATTGGTCCTGCAGTATATCCTCATGTAGGAATTGGTCTTGCTATAGATCCCTGGGATCGGTCCTAAAATTTATCATTTGATTCCTTTCAACGAAGAAAGAAGTTTTGCAAGTCTAATTCCTTAAACTTATGTAATTAAGCAAAATTTTCTAGGCATGGAATCTTTTCAAAGTTCAATACACTAAACTAGTAACGAATAACGAATTTCAAAATACAATGATTAAATCACCTACACTATATATATATATATATATATATATATATATATATATATATATATATATATATATATAACTTTGTATGTTATATTTTCAATATAAACAACTTGAAAGCAACGTAGATTTGTATTACTTACCTCGAACATAAGGATGATGTGTTCGTTGATGTCGATATGTCTTCGGGTTCTTTATAGTAACACGGGCTTGTCTCAACACTTCTAATGCTCCTAATATAACTTAACGAAGTTGACTCTAGTAATCTAATCAAGCAGCTTCGAGTTTTGAAGCTAAAATATAACAACCAAACTTGACATACCAACGCTTGGTGAGTTCAACCAAGCAATGATCTAACACATTTTCTCATTTATTTTAGCAATCATTCCTGATATATACCATGATGGTTCGGTAGGAGAACTTATAAAACTCATGAAATTTTATGAATCTGTCTCGAACAATACTTATGGCCATTGTCTTTCTGTTGCGGTTTTGGATGCTACTAGCATGAACCAAGTTTCACTTGTTAAAGCAGTGGTTACCCATAATGGTTGGCCCACAACCATCACGGTTCTCGCCTCTGAAAACCTGCAAATGAAACCTGCACTTGCAATTCCTAGGTGTCCCCTGGCACCCCCATCTATATTGATCTTAATCCAGTCCATGTTAGTACTGTACCAGCCTAATGAGATGGTTGTTGTTAGTTTTTTGTTACTTGATAGAATATTATCTGGTGAAACGTCAGGTAGTATATGAGGAGTAAGGTTTCTTTTTCTCAAGTATACTCATGTTGTTGCTTTAAAGCCTACATTAAAATTCCTTTTGATGTTGGTTGCTTTTGGTTATTTATGATTTTTGGTTATCCATAAAGACCGGAAGAGAAAACAAAATGAGGTTGAGGTTGTCCTTTGTAAGAGTTGTGAGATGGTTGTTTGGGGAGTTATAGCGTTTGGAAAAATATGGGTGGTGTTTGGGTTGATTGAGAGGCGTGTGAGAAACGTGTTCCAAGCATTAGTTGTGATTGGGTAGTGGAGGACAAAGTAATCGGCCGATTCTGTACCATAATTGCATTTGGGGCAGAGGTTGGAGTTGGCGAGTTGAATGTATTTTAGGATAAAGAAGGTCGGTAGACCTTCGTTAATTGCTTTCCACAAGAAAAGTTGTCCACAAGAATTTGGTAACTAAGAGGGGCTACTGATGAGATTATTTAACCTCTTTCGTTAGGTATTTGTATTCGAATGCAGTAGATATTCTCCAGATTTCAAATATCCGTCCAGATAATCATGTCAGGGGGGCTGTCTTGGGGCAAGTAGATATTTATGATTTTTTGGACATCGAGAGGGGGAGATTCTTTAGCTTATCGCAAAACCAATTATGAGAAAGAGGATCAATAATATTTGCTACTGTCCAGATAGTGTGCTTTGTGCAGGATCAAGCTTCTCAAATTGTGGAATCAAGTTAGCATGTATTGAGGTTGTTAATTTGTTCCCGATGCGACAGAGATAAGTTGTGGGAATGTAAATATGAGGAATATTGTTTGTTTCTATCGTAAACTGGATGAAGATGGGTTGATAGCGATATTTTGGAAAATTGGTTGTTGCTTAAGGTATTTCTCCTTGTGGACTGGGTAGCACTGACGCGGACATGATGACATGAACACGACGCGACCGGACACAAACAAATTATCAAAAAAACTAGGAAGCTGACATGTTATGGAATTAGTAATATTTCATATTAAAATTTATATATTATGAATGCAATTTCTTAACAACGTTAATAAATTGTTAATAAATGACAACTTTGTTCAAGAACAGACATATATATTAATAATGAAATAATGCATACACAAAATATTCAAGCGTTTCAAAAGACATTTGTATTGAAATAGTATATGACATATGTGTGTGACCTCACCGATGTGTCTGACTCGGAGACGCGCGCGTCCAAATGTCGGACGAGAGTCTGGCGCAGATACGTGATCATTTTAGAAGCATCCTTGCTACCCAGCTTGTAGAGGGAATATACCCAGATGGAGTCAGGCTAAGAGCTTCTCCAATTGAGCGTGTGTGAAGAAAAAAGTCTTCGTCGACGTGTGATCCACTACCATTTTTCTTGAATTCTTTCTCCGACCCTAACCTCTTCAACTAACACGCAGATGATGTGGCATAGTTTTAACTAGGCATCCTCGTCTTCAACCTCCTGTTTCAGAGGTTCATTGAGATGATTTGTTGCCAACCTAGTCAGATTTTTATAAATACAAAATATATTTAGTTTATGAAAAATTATCTTTAATCTAGAAATAAAAATTGATTGACGATTTTACTTTTCTCTCTCGTTTTACGGAACGAAAAACTTTACCTCTCTTTTTTGTCATCCAGAGCCACCACACTATCTCGGTTCTACTGAGAATCAGTTAGGCAAAATATTTATTTCTCATTATCAAAATAATTGTTGATTGAATTGAATCTCTAAAAATATATTAGGATAAAAATTAGCATATATCTTTTTTCGGTACATTTTAGAGAAGTAACAAAAAAATGTTTGGCTTCCATTGATGATGTCTAGATTAAAATGATTGTCACATATGAATAATATAGCATTTCATTCAATCAATTCTCTCAAGGTTTATAAAATAGGAGGATGTAGGATTACACTTTTTGAGTTTATTTATAGGGATAATTAGAGTTTGCTACTCGGGTTTTGTCTAGGACTAGGCTTTGGTCTAACATTTGTCCAACGTTAGGGCTTGGTACCTGGACTGGACGTTGACCCGGTTGACTGTCTATGACCTGACTTTAATTAAAATTGTAAAAATAAAAATCTGAGTTTACAAGTCTAGCCCTGGAAAAAAAAAACGGTGTTTTTAACTTGTATACCCGTATAGAGTTTAAGCATTTAATTTTTGATATTAGAAATTGTTATTTTCATTTTGTTATTCATCTTTCTCGGTTAAACCGATTTCCAGTATAAAGAGAACTTTCATTCCGATATTGCCCTTATCACTGTAACAATGAAAACCTAAAACAGCAATAGAACTTCTGTTTCAACATGATTAGTCGAATTTTCAGAATGTCAAACACCACCTTCCCATTTCATTCCATCTCATAAGTCTATGTCCAAACCGTAACGCACCACCATTAACGCCATGGAAATCATCATCACTGCAAACTATTCAACATCACCGTTCGGAGAAGAATAAATTAATTCAAAATATTGAGCATAAAACATATCAAAGGCCCAAATTGAGTTTAATAGGATCCAATTCTACCAGTAGGTATAAGCATAATCCCAACTTGATTATTGCAATAATAAGTTGAACAAAATAATTAAAGGGGTGAAAACATCACGACTAAGGACTTAGTGAGAGAAAATATATTTGATACAGACAGAGATAAAGTTAGGAGCGTTAATGGAGGATTTTGGATCTTTTAGGTTTTACTGGCTTGGGAAGAATGAGCTCAGTGAAGACTATTAAAGTTGTTAAGGGCAACAATGTAATCTTGCATCTTGAAAATTGTTAAACTAAAAATGCTAATAAACTAAGTGAAAATACCAATCCCAAGTCAAAAAGTTAAATGCTTAACATTTATACAGGGATACAAGTTAACAGGACCCAAAAAAAATAGTCTACGGCGATGAGTTTTCCTTGTCCTTATAATCCTTGTTATACTTCCTTTCCTGCATTCAGTTCATACATTCCTAACATTCATATCAATGACAGACACACCCTGGATCCATTCAATCCTGCCTTCCCTACAGAGATTTCAACAATCTACAATAACCCATTCTAACAAATCTCAATCAGGTCTTGGGTTTAATTTTCCAGTTCAAGAACATCTCTAATCTCAAGCCTGACAAACATAAATCCAATTCGTTTTCACATCTCAATAGCAGCGGTCACAACTGCCGCAAACTAATATGTTTCCTCTCTTTCTTTCTGCTCTAATTTGGTTTTGTTAAGTTGATTTTATTCCTGCAAATCAACGGGAAAAGAATATCAATAAAGCTGAATATTTAACAGAAAGCTAGAGAAGAAGACGGGCACAATTTGGTGATGTAATAACTCACCGATGAAAAGCGCAAGCGCGCAATCCTCCTGACGACATCCTACACAGCATCAGATGAGAACTGATCTCCTTTTACTGACAACAACAGGCTGTTCTTTTGTATCCTTTCCGCTAATCAGTAAATGCCTAAACCGCATAAGTTTCCCTGATTTCTATCAAGAACACAAAACTCCATCACCTTCTTCCCTGATTTCTTCGGTCACAAAGCCATTGGATCAATTACTCTCCCAAATCAAAATCCCAACTTCTAAAGCAAACAAAACCCTGATTTACCAAATCCAACATAACCCTGATTCAAATCAACATCTTAATTTCATTAAATTGAAACCTAATTTCTGAATCAAACAAAACCATTATTTACCGAATTGAACAAAACCCTAGTTTACTGATTTAGATCGAAATCCAAAACCATAACTTCTGTAAATGGAAACCCAAATCTATGTTACATTGGTGGTGGATACGGACCGGCCCTCCCATTAAAGCAAGTAAAGCCTTGCTTGAGGCCACGCATGAGAGGGGGCCACAAATTAACGAAAGGTCAATATAGACTTAGCTGCTCAAATATGAAAAAAATAGAAGGTCAATAGCTGTTTTTAAGATAGTTAATGTTTTGAATATAGAAGTAATTAACAAAATAGTGGCTTGTTTGTTCACAAATGTGCAATAGTGTTCCTTTCTTTAATTGATTCAGGTAGATGAAATGGTTATTGTATGTCTACTCAATTGTCCATATGCAAATGCATAAATGTGTCGTGCATATTATAAGATATTATAAGTTGATGTACCCTGGGTACTAGCAAGTTTTCCATAGATGTGTATCAAAATTTATCTCTGTGCACAAATATATTAATTTGATTGTTTATGAACACAAAATGTACTGAAGACTTAGCTTTTGTGTCCATTATTGACGAGCTTGCTATAAAAATTGTATCAACAGTCTATATATTGGGCGATCATTGTTGGAATGTTTTTCTATAACCAGCAACCGTAAATAATTTCTTTCTTGAAATTCCTTGTTCCCAACCAAGGCCACAATATTTTTGTTTGCTTTAGGCCTCCAAAACCGCTGGACCGGGCCTAGATACGGTGATGGTAAGGGAGAAACGATAATGGAGAACGAAAGATATGAAAGAAATACTTTTTTTTCCAATTACCCTTCCTATGTATAATAAGCCGTGATATGTTTAGTTAAGAGATGAAGAAATTGAAGTGGTATAGACTGAGAAGGATGCAACCAGGCGTTGGGAGGAGATAGAATAGGTCGGATTTGCTGAAGTTTTATGTTTTTGCATCTGAACTGAAAGAGATGGTTGCCATAAAAAAAATTTATAAAGAAAGGGTATTATAGTAAACTCATTAGTAATTATATTTTATTTAAATTTTTTAATAATTACTAAACAGAAGTTAGGACTTAACCTAGTCAACACGGGTCAACGTCTGGTCCAGGTACCAAGCCCTAACGTTGGACAAATGTTAGACCAAAACCTAGTCCTGGGCAAAGCCTAAGTACCAAAGTCCAATTATCCCTTTTTTATAACAATACTCTTAATAAGTGATAATATCACATGTATAACTATTTTAACATCAACTTGTTCGAGTTGTAGGGGTATTTATGCATATATTACATTTTGTAGGTTGAATACTCGCGAGGGCATCATCGAAACTTAAATATGGCAGTGATATTTCATCTTCTGACAGTGAATCGGATAGGGATGATTCATTATCTGGCGTGCAGAGATTTAAAAGGAATACACGGTTTAACAACAACTTATACAGTACTAATATAACGAAGAAATCAGCTGAAATTATGACCTCTTTTGTTCTACCCATGGTTGCAACTGCGATGATAGACAACAAGGGGCCTCATGTGGAACAGTTTTGGGTAGAAGATACAACGAGCGTGATATGAAGAATCGTCATAAGCTGGAAGCCCCTTGTTGTCTATCATCGTCGTTGCAACCATAGGTGGAACAAAAGAGGTCACTTCAGCTGATATGTTCATTATATTAATATTGTCTAAGTTGTTGTTAAACCGTGTTTTGTTTTTAAACTGCACGACGGGTAATGAATCATCCTCATCTGATTCACTGTTAGAAGACGAACTATCATTGCCATCTTTAAGTTTTGATGGCGTCATCACGAATATTCAACCTACAAAATATAATATATGCATAAATACCCACACAACTCGAATATAAAAATATTATGCAAATTGATGTTAAAATAGTTATACATGTGACATCATCACTTATTTAGAGTACTGTTATAGAAAACTCGAAAAGTTCAATCCTACATCGCTCCTGTTTTATAAACCTTGAGATAGTTAATTGAATCAATCATATATCACTCCTGCGTGACAATCATATTAACCTATACATCATCAATGGAAGCCAAACATTGTTTTCCCCGAAATCTACCGATAAAAGATATATGCTGATTTTTATCTACATATATTTAGAGATTCAATTAAGTTTATTATGATAATAAGAAATAAATATTTTATATGATTGATTTGTAGTACAACCGAGACGGTGTGATGGCTCTGGATGAGAAAAAAGAGAGGTAAAGTTGTTCTTTTTGTAAAATGAGGGAGAAAAAAAAATCGCCAATCAGCTTTAATTTCCAGATTAAAATAATTTTTCATAAATCAAATGCATTATTTATTTATAAAAATCTGACTGGGATGGTAACAAATCTCTTAATGAACCTCTAGAACAAGAGGTTGAGGAAGGTGATGACTAGTTAAAACTATGCCATGTAATCTGCATGTTAATTGAAGAGGTTAGGGTTGGAGAAAGAGTTCAAGAAAAATGGTAGTGAATCCCATATGGACGAAGACTTTTTTTTCACACACACGCTCCCTCGGAGAAGCTCTTGTCACGCAGACTCCATATTCTTTTCATGAGCAGGACGTGAAGTATGGGATAATCTAGTAATCATATGTAGATAGCATATACGAGTGATAGAACAACACTTTCTGGAATATTGAATAACTAGAACACCGCGGTCACGGTGGGGAGGGCCAACCGGAAAAAAAAAACAAAAAAAAACTAAACACCGCTAATTGCATAACGCTTTATACATCTTTTTTTGTTGGAACATTATTTTTGAGGCATATACATCGGTTTAGTGGTTGCATAAGCAAATTAGTGGACGCATGAACCAAAATACGACTGTATAAACTGTTATGCATCCTTTGTGGTAGCTCCATAATTCATTATGCATCTTATTTCTTGTTGGAATGATATTTTTAGGAATATACTACCTCCACTTCAGAAAAGAGATACTTTCACAGTTTCATTTTTTACCTAAAATAGGTAAAATTGAAAAGGTGAAATTATCACTTTTCCTGAAACAGGCTAAAAATATCACTTTTCCTGAAACGGGGTGAAAGTATCACTATTCCTGACACATAATGCAAGTATCATTTTTCCTGACACTATCATTTTTCCTGACACGGAGTGAAAGTATCACTTTTCCTGACACGACGCGAAAGTATCATTTTTCCTGATACGGGGTGAAAGTATCGCTTTTCCTAACACGGCGGGAAAGTATCATTTTTCCGGACACATAGCGAAAGTATCATTTTTCCTGACACGGTGCGAAATTATCACTTTTCCTGACACGGAGTGAAAGCATCATTTTTCCTGACACGAAAGAAAAGTATCGTTTTTCCTGACACGGCGCAAAAGTATCACCTTTCCTGACACGGCGCGAAATTATCATTTTTCCTGACACGAGGTGAAAGTATCACTTTTCCAGACACGACGTGAAAGTATTATTTTTTTTGACACGGGGTGAAATTATCACTTTTCCTGACATGGGTGAAAATATCACTTTTTCTGACACAGAATGAAAGTATTATTTTTCCTAACATGGGGAGAAAATATCATTTTTGACACTGCGCAAAAGTATCACTTTTCCTGACACGGAGTGAAAGTATCACTTTTCCTGACACGGCGTGAAAGTTTCAGTTTTCCTGATACAGGGTGAAAGTATCGCTTTTCCTGACACGGTGCGAAAGTATCATTTTTCCAGACACGGAGCGAAGTATCATTTTTCCTGACACGACGCGAAAGTATCACTTTTCCTGACACGACGCGAAAGTATCACTTTTCCTGACACAGGGTGAAAGTATCACTTTTCTTGACACAGCGTGAAAGTATCATTTTTCGAAACACGGGGCGAAAGTATCACTTTTCCTGACACGGCGCGAAAGTATCATTTTTCCATACACGGAGTGAAAGTATCGTTTTTCCTAAAAGTATCAGTTTTTCCGACATGGAGTGAAAGTATTATTTTTCCTGACAAGGGGTGAAATTATCACTTTTCCTGACACGGGGTGAAAACATCACTTTTTCTGACACAGAATGAAAGTATCATTTTTCCAAACACAGGGAGAAAATATCATTTTTCTTAACACTGCGCGAAAGTATCATTTTTCCTGACATGGAGTGAAAGTATCACTTTTCCTGACATAGGGTGAAAGTATCAGCTTTCCTAACACGGCGCGAAAGTATCATTTTTCCTGATACGGGGTGAAAGTATCGCTTTTCCTGACACGACGCAAAATTATCATTTTTCCAGACACGACGCGAAAGTATCATTTTTCCTGACACGAGGTGAAAGTATCATTTTCCCTGACACATAGTGAAAGTAACATGTTTCCTTACACGGAGTGAAAGTATAACTTTTCCTGACACAGAGTTAAGGTATCACTTTTTCTAACAAGGGGTGAAAGTATCACTTTTCCTGACACGGGGTGAAAGTATCATTTTTCTGACACAGAATAAAAGTATCATTTTTCTAGCACGACGCGAAAGTATCATTTTTCCTGACACGACGCGAAAGTATCATTTTTCCTGACACTGAGTGAAAGTATCGTTTTTCCTGACATGACGCGAAAGTATCACCTTTCCAGACACGCCGCGAAAGTATCATTTTTCCTGACCACTAGGTGAAAGTATCACTTTTCCTGACACAAC
This sequence comes from Papaver armeniacum, assembly GCA_023531295.1. Classification (NCBI taxonomy): domain Eukaryota; kingdom Viridiplantae; phylum Streptophyta; class Magnoliopsida; order Ranunculales; family Papaveraceae; genus Papaver; species Papaver armeniacum. The sequence continues at coordinate 251,275 of JAJJWW010010225.1, read as the reverse complement.
GTGAAAGTATTATTTTTCTTGACACGGGGTGAAATTATCACTTTCCCTGACACGGGGTGAAAATATCACTTTTTCTGACACAAAATGAAGGTATCATTTTTTCCTAACACGGGGCGAAAGTATCATTTTTCCTGACACAGCGCAAAAGTATCATTTTTCCTAACACGGAGTGAAAGTATCACTTTTTCTGATACATGGTGAAAGTATCGGTTTTCCTGACACGGCGCGAAATTATCATTTTTCCGGACACAGAGCGAAAGTATCATTTTTCCTGACACGACGCGAAAGTATCACTTTTCCTGACAAGGCGTGAAAGTATCATTTTTCCAAACACGGGTGAAACTATCACTTTTCCAGACACGGCGCGAAAGTATCATTTTCCTGACACGGCGCGAAAATATCATTTTTCCTGACACGGCGCGAAAGTATCATTTTTCCCGACACTGGGTGAAATTATCACTTTTCCTGACACAGGGTGAAAATATCACTTTTTCTGACACAGGGTGAAATTATCACTTTTCCTGACACGGGGTGAAAATATCTCTTTTTCTGACACAGGGTGAAATTATCACTTTTCCTGACACGGGGTGAAAATATCTCTTTTTCTGACACAGAATAAAAGTATCATTTATCCTAACAGGGGAGAGAATATCATTTTTCCTGACATTGCGTCAAAGTATCAATTTTCCTAACACGTAGTGAAAGTATCACTTTTCCTGACACAGAATGAAAGTATCACTTTTCCTGTCACGGTGCGAAAGTATCATTTTTTCCTGATACGGGGAAAGTATCGCTTTTCCAGACACGGAGCGAAGTATTATTTTTCCTGACACGACGCGAAAGTACATGTTTCCTGACACGACGCGAAAGTATCATTTTTCCTGACACGGCGCGAAAGTAACATTTTTCCTTACACGGAGTGAAAGTATAACTTTTCCCGACAGTGAAAGTATCACTTTTCTTGACACAACGTAAAAGTATCTTATTTTCTTACACAAAATGATAGTATCATTTTTCCAGGCACGACGCGAAAGTATTATTTTTCCTGACACGGCGCGAAAGTTACTTTTTCCTTACACGAAGTAAAGTATCACTTTTCCCGACACGGGTGTGATAGTATCATTTTTCAAACACAAAATGAAAGTATCATTTTTCTAACATGGCGCGAAAGCATCGTTTTTACTGACACGAGGTCAAAGTATCACTTTTCCTGACACGGCGCAAAAGTATCACTTTTCCTGACACAGCGCGAAAGTATCATTTTTCCAGAAATGGGACGAAAGTATCATTTTTCCTTACACGGGGCGAAAGTATCATTTCTTCTGACACAAGGTGAAAGTATCATTTTTCCAGAAACGGGGTGAAAATATCATCTTTCTAGAAACGGGGTAAAAGTATCATTTTTCCTGACACTGAGTGAAAGTATCGATTTTTCCTGAAACGCGGAAAGTATCACTTTTTCTGATCGCATAATGGCTATGACCCTGAAAAAATATGATACATAAGGAGTTATGGTAATTTGACTAAAAGGGATGGACAATCTGTCCAGTGAAAAAAGACCAACCATGGACACCAAAAAATTTCAATATTTTTATCTAATTACACATTTGCTTTAGATTCCAATTATTCCTGTGAGGTGGCACTTACTGATATACTAGTACAACCGTTGCCACGGTAGGAGGGCCGACCGAAGAACTTGACGAAACCACTACCTTTAATAATAAATATTATTAGAGAAAGGAATTCTGGCCGAGTTCTGGCTATTTTCTCGGCAGATTCTGGCCATTAGTCATTCCCTGCAGTTTTAACTCATTCACAGTCCTAACATACATCTAACCCTCTCCATTCTATTCCACTGAATCACTACAGCTTCAAATTCAGCTCACCAGCAACACCTTGCTACTCCATCTCTATTTATGTTAAGCCACAACCATCACTTGCAATTGCAAGACTCCATTTCATGTATCGTCAACCATTCAACCAACAACATCCCGTTCTCAGCTTCCATGCCAACCATCTCCAACAGTAATCCATCTTGCAGCTTCAATCACCGCCTAACAACTTCCACACAATTCATAACCTGAATCAGTTTATTATCAACAACAACACTTGCTCCTTCTATCATCAGCTATATTCTCCTTCTTGAACTGCACCCCATGAACATCAGTAGAACCATCGCAGTTGAGCTCAAAACCAACAACACCACCTCAGTTCATCACATAGTATCCAAGCCCGTCTCAGCTGCAACTGAAACCATTTACATCACTGCCTAAACCTTGAGACAACTCATTGCACAACTCATTGAGACAACACACAACCATTCACATCACTGCCTAAACCTTCTAATCTCTATACCAAATAGGACCCATAATCACCAACAACATTTTCTGTAGCAGTGACATACACCCACATTGCCACTGCACTTCCATTTGTTCACTGCAGTTCACAATCACCAACAACCACTGCATCTGAATCTTTGCTAACACCCAACATTTCATTTTCTTCAATTCACATCTCAAGAACCTCATTCATCAATCTTTGTTACTGATTGCTTCTTTTGAACTTTCTTCATCTAAAATCACGGCTTCTAACCATCCTGTGTGTACCCATGAACATAAACATCTCCATTCCCTTTCACAACTTCATCCAGCACTTTCAAATCTCAGATTCAAATCAAAACCCAACTACATGTGCTCGAGCTCAGCAAGCCATCATTCAAACTCAAACCCTAAATCTATTTCCATCTCAGATTCGAGTTTTCCTTCTCTGACTTAATCATGGCAAAACAACCACCAGATTCATCTTCTACACACCCTAAATTCTCCATTAATCTTCAACAATTCCTCCATCTGAACCTAATCACCCATCTCAGCAACTCAATCAACCAATACCACCTTCTAATTTCTCGATTGGTTCTCAACCCATGGTAACAGTAACACCAATTTCTTCTTAGATTCTCAACCCATCTCCTCCAGATTCAACCATATTAGTTCAACTCCTACGAACCCTAATTCTTCAGAAACAAAACCCTAACTCTTCACTTCAAACAGCAGCGACCATTTCCATTCTTCCTGTTGTTAATCGATGGCAGCATTCACATCTTCTACTTCGAATCCTTCTCAATTTCTATCTTCAATCATTTCTATCTTCAATCATCTTCCATTAATCTTCTCGATCTCGATCTCCTCTCTCGGTTTCATGGCTGAAGAAGAAAGAAGAACGGAAAAAAAAAAAAGAGGAGGTGGTCGGGATTTGATCCTGCAACCTTTAGGTCACTTTACCTATGGTTTTACTAAACTACCCCTTCACAATTAAAACATTTCCAACCTCCGGTTCTTTTTTCTGCCCACGAATTTACGCGATTACCCTTCATTTTGTGCTGTATTTACGCTAGTTATAGTGAGAAATGGAAACATAGAGGGGCATTCTTGGTTTTTCAGCATGGACCATTTTCAATCTTTTTGTGTAAATTGATCACTTAGATTTGACAAAAAAGTGGCCATATAAGGTCCTCCCTCGCTTCGCTCGGCCCAATAATGCCTATCAAATGGTAGGATCAGAGGAGGTATCTGAAAAAGACTCGTGCTCAGACGCTCATTATACAAGCGAGTTACGAAAATAAGAAGATTTGTGTTTCAGATTGTACTGTCCAAGAATAACAAGTACAATTGTAAATGCATTTCTATCTCTGCACATGAATTTGCATCTTTCTTGCACCATTATTCCCAAAATTTTGATGCCAAAAATAACTTTGAACAATAATACAAACAGATACATTGAGTACCAGCTAACTCGACCTTACACCTAATGAACCCTCCAACAGCACAACAAAAAAGAATCATTTGCCGCATTCATGTGAAAAAATAGTTTTCGCTAACTCATTATTCAGCTTCTTCTGGTTTCACATCCTTAACTGATTCCCCTAGAGTAAACCGAACAAATCGCCGAACTTTAATATTCTCACCAAGTGCTGCAACGGTTTGTTTTACCAAATCTTTAACGAGAAGACTATCGTTCTTGATGAAAGGTTGCTCTAAGAGAGCGATCTCTCCTAGCCTCTTTGAGATCCTTCCCTCAACAATTTTCTGTCGAATGTTCTCAGGCTTCGACTGCAAATCCTCTCTCTGCATCTCTATATCTTTCTCTTTGCTCACTATGTTCTCGGGAATGTCTTCAATAGAAACATACTGCACTTGCGGGCAGGCAACTGCTTGCATGGCTAGATCATCAACCAACTCTTTGAATTTCTCACTTCGCCCTACAAAATCAGTCTCACAATTGACCTCAATCAATACCCCAATGCGGGTATCATGGATGTAGGACCCAATCCTTCCTTCTGCAGCTAGTCGGCTAGATTTCTTGTCTGCAGTTGAAAGACCCTTCTTTCTAAGATATTCTTGTGCCTTTTCGAGGTCACCTTCAGTTTCTGCAAGAGCTTTCTTGCAGTCCATCATGCCAGCACCTGTTTCTTCACGAAGCTGCTTAACCAACGCAGCTGATACTTTCACTGCTGGTGCTCTGCAAAATGTTTACAGGATATCTGTATGTGAGTGGAAGGATAAAAATTGCCTAGGAGGGAGTTACTGGACATCAATCGTTACAGAGAGAGACATAATTATGGGTTAGTTTATTGAGGATGGTTTACTCACTATGGAGATATCTAGTTGGGACCAGTGAAAGTCTTACAAAAACCTTACCTCATTTAAGTTTCAAATCAAACCGTATTCCTAAGTTGACTGGTAAATGTAAAACCTCCAACACTCTAAATTGTAAACTGACTCCGCCAGGTTTCGAAGTTTCAGAAATGGTAGATTGTCCAAATTAAAGTTTATACTTAATGAAGCAATCATGGTAACTGGGAAAAGACCGAGATTCGATCAGACCAATCACCATATGTAGTCATAGTTCTTTCAAATCAAGGTTATCTGGATCTGTTCAAAACACACCGACTTGAATCTAGGTTGGGTTTTACTTCAGTCTAAATTACATAAGCGATAAAAATTTGCAAGTTACTGGCTACAGAGAAAAGAAACCACTTACTTCTCAACAGCATCCTTCGCTTCAACTACAGGCGGTTGATCCTGTACTGGTGCAACAGGGGAAGCTTTTGCAGCAGTTTGGGCAGCTACCTCTGCAGCAAAATCCTGGCTTTTCTTCTCCAAACCTTCCCCAAGATTGTACCTTACAAATCTATTTACTTTTATATTCTCCCCAATGGTCGAAATTGTTTGTTTTATCCAGTCCTTCACAACTATCTTATCATTCTTTATGTAAGGTTGCTCCAACAACGCACGCTCCTCAAGCCATTTCCTTATCCGACCATCCACAATCTTTGACCTAAATTGTTCTGGTTTTGACTGGAGATCTTCCTTCTGCATTTCAATCTCCCTTTCTTTGTTCACCAGCTCTGCGGGGACATCATCAGTAGCGAGATACTCTACTTGTGGGTAAGCAGCAGCTTGCATTGCCAAGTCATCAACTAACTCCTTGAAAATCTCACCCCGTGATACAAAATCGGTTTCACAGTTGACCTCTATTAGGATTCCAATCCTGCTATCATGAATGTATGATCCAATCCTACCTTCAGCTGTGGCTCTGCTGGCTTTCTTGTCTGCACTAGCTAAACCTTTCTTTCTGAGGAATTCTTGAGCTTTAACAATGTCCCCTCCAGTTTCAGTGAGAGCCTTTTTGCAGTCCATCATTCCTGCTCCGGTTTCGTCACGTAGCTGCTTTACAAGAGCTGGAGATATAGTTGCTGAATTTCACACATGAAACTAGTATCAGTAAGTAAAGGAAAATATATATTCTGTTGGGCTTTCTTATGATTACCAAAAACAGAAAGATTTCCATTTACTTATAACCTTGTTTGGTTTCTCTTGATACTCTGAATTAACCCTATCTCAATGCGGAAGTCTTGTTTTTCACCAAACATAATCAAACAAACAAATAGATAAATAGATTTACTTTGTTCATTCATTTTAAAATACTTCCCTTCCTTTTACTTCGACTCAAAAGACAAATGTGAGAGTTCTCCTACACTATAATAACATGAAAATGACATATGTTAGGGTGCAATTCTGTAGATCCATCACATAGACTGAGCAAAGACCTCCTAAATGATCAGATCGAATTTACAAGTTGATGGACTATATCAAACTGGATTCAACCAACCCTCAGTGAGTTTAAGCAAATGCAAGTCTACAGTATTGCGTTAGAAGATCCGATATGCTAGCATTAAGTGTCAAGTAAAAACAGAGTTTATAGATGTCAAAAAGGTTAGGTTTCTTAAGCCAACATTCAAACATCAAGTTCACGCCAAAATTGCATATTCCAATTAGACAAGAAACAAAAACCTAAACAAAACTAAAGAGCTAAAAACCTTTAGGCGCGCTTTTTTGGGGTGCTGGATTGTTTGCTTGCTGATCCGAGGTGTCAACACTTCCATTACTGTCAGTAGTCGGTTCAACTTTTTCCTCTTCATCTGGTGTAACTGATGGTATTTCATTCTCTACGGTCAACGGTGCTTCTGCCTGGACTTCATTTTTTACTGTGTTACCAGCTTCAGTCTCTACAACCTCATCACTGTTACCAACTTCTGCAGTGGATTCAGATTCAGATTCAGTTATAATTTCATTACCTTCATTTGAGATAGGAGCTTCCTCCACACTCTCCTCGGCATTCAAACTTGTAGAACTTACGTCTTCAACTTCCTTTTCAACAGCCACCTCATCTGTGGAAGATTTATCATCCACTGCAGAAGAAACTGTGAGCTGGTCATCATCATTCTTTGCTGGCTGATCCGGCACATCAGAAGAATCCGTAATGGTTTCTGTTTCGACAGTCCCACTTGCAATCTCCTGCACGGGTTTTGGTGGTTCAGGTGGTGTTTGCTCTTTCTCTCTCTCATCCAAATATGCAGCAATATCCTTATTTTTTCGGAAAGCTAGCAAAAAGGGGTTGCTTGCTGTGTGTACCACCCCTCAGTGACTTCTGCGGTTTCTCCACCAACTACTTCTTTCTTCATAGTCAAAGTTAAGCGCCCTGCTGCCAAACGCAATACCCGGACACTAACTTCTTCACCAACCGTAAGTGAAGATCCTCCGGCCATAAGACTTGCAAATCCTTCATCAACTTCCTCTGATGTTGGGAGGAATCCTTCCTCTCCTTCTGGAAGAGAAATAAAAGCACCGGATCTAGTTAAGTTCTTTACAGTACCCTGCAATTCCTGCCCCTTCACAAACTTTGAGGGTTTCTGATTCTGGTTCTTTCTTTGTGGTCTTGGCCTGTCACTACTATTACCACTTTGACTATCTCTACGTTGTTGTGGCTTATTGGCATCATCCCCCTCTTTCATAGTGAGAGAAATACGTCCATTTGAAGTATTTGCTTCAAGTAACTTAACCTTAACCTCTTGCCCAATAGAGACAACACTGCCAACATCTCTAACAAAGCCATCACTCAACTGAGAAACATGAACAAGACCATCTGTAAATGCTCCAAAGTCGACAAATGCACCAAATGGCTGGATTGATTTTACTTTACCAGTAAAAGTCGCACCAGGAACCAGTTCCTCATTCGTTACTGGTGGCATGTCACTTTTCCGCACGGGTCTTGGACGTTTAGACTGAGATGTAGGGGTAACAACGGGATCTGCAGCTGGGGGCGTTTCACCATCTTCACCAGTAGCTGGTGGAACTTCTGAAGTTCCAGCCTCTTCACCTTCAACAACAGGAGCTGGTCCCTCTACAGCTACGTCAGTACCAGTAGCTGCTACAATACGGAATCTGGATTGATGCGGTACCGAATATCCACTTCTGTAAGTTGGAATCAGGCGAACTGATGTCGAAAGGGGTAAGAGACACCTTTTCGAGGATACAGTTTGTCTTGAACATTTTCTGAGAGTACTGTATCGTGTTAGATGGTTACTTTTCGGCGATACAAAGGTAGTTCCAGGAAAGACTACAGCATTGCTTGTGGAACAAGGAGCTAGAGGAGTCATATTGACAGTAAACCGCACAGCCTAAAGGTTTATTCTGTAGAAGATATGGTTCTTCTCATTCTTCTTCCAATCTGTACAATGTAAAACCAAAGAGCATGATTATATAAAATTTATAAATGCATAAATATTTGAATATGAGAATTTATTTGGCAGCTATTGTTGACAGATAAAAAAACATGAAACAAAAGGTTCAACAAGCAACATTGCAAGATTTTTAAAGTAAGCTCCAATCCGCTTGATTTAACTTAGCTTTTTTATTGCAGGAGACTCAAGAAGCACAGCTTCACAGAGGTATCAATCGCTATTTTAAGGAGTAGCATCATGGTTTAACAATCACAAAACAAGAAAAAGAAGTCTGTCTCCATCCCAAAACTTCTAGCAAAAGCTATACTAGTATAACAAGCTAACTTGAAGTAAAAATTTCATTAACTTGGTGAAAAGTACCCAGCCAAATATCCACACAATCACCAACTTCTGACACGTTTTATTCATTACTTACAATTCAGAAAATTAACAATGTTCATATCCAGCCAAAATTAGACTTTCGCTGTTATTTGACATTTGGAGACAATTGAAGAGGCAAAGGGAGAGACGATGGACATGGTTTAGAAGATGTGCAAATTTCTCAGCCTTACTGCCTCTTTCTTCTAAGGCTCGACTCAAACTGCAATCAGAATCTAATATTGCTCACTTCATTTTCAAGGCGTATCTGGCCTTTGAGTTATGCACACTTTCAGCAGATGCCAAACACGGACTAAATGCCGGAATAACATCTAACTACCTACACTCTATATTGCAGAAAACAAAATTACTCTCTAAATTGCTAGATACTTCAAAGGGTAATTGTTCACAGTTCTCTTCAGATAAGAAGCATTTTTCTTCTTTTTCTTTTAGACTAGAGTAGAAAATGATAATTGAACCATTGAAATTTGTACCGAATTGTACCAAGAGGTATTCTATCCCTTGAATGCCTCTTTGTACAATTGGGTATAAACATTGTTCAGCCTCAATCTAAAAGAGTAAAATTCCTCAAAGTAATCATAAATTCTAATCAAACTTCTAGGTTGAACAATGTTTACTGGTAGTACTGTGGTCTTCTTACTGATAAACCAAATAATTCTCTATGTTCTCTGTCTCATACTCCGAATTCCATGAATTATCATCATATTGATTCCAAAAACTCAAAGATACAATCGTTTTCATGTTTAATTCACAAGGACGCACATAAAAATTCACAAAAATTCTACTCTTCAAATAGTACTAAAGTTAAGAATTTCAATTAACAAAAGGAACCCCAAAGAAGAAAAAACAAAACCCAGACAGAAAAAATACAGTGAAGCAATTAGGAAGAACCAAAAACAACAATTAGAAAACTCATATACTCAAAACAATTAGTGACATTCACAAAGATACAACACTTTCACCCTCAAGAATTTGGCAGGAAAATTAAGAAGAAAAAAGTAGAGTGGAAGAACAAACCTCTTTCTGGGTTTAGTGTTGTTGATAGGATTTCAGAGTAGAAGAAGTAAAAATGAGAGGAACGAAAGGCGGGGCTTTAAATCCTTATCCCTACTCAGAGTTGCTGTAGTACTATCGAAGATAGAGTTCGAAACAAAATACGATTTCTAACTCACCACATACCTAGTAGATTTCTAACTATTAGGCTTTGAAGTGTCAGTTCAGTACAAGTCTTGGGCTGCCAACAGGTCTGGTTCGCTTGGTTGCCAGATAGCCCAAATCAGATTTGTTATTTTTATTCGGGCTGTCGCTTTTACCAAATTATAAAACTTACAATACCTAAAATTAGGCTTTGAAGTGTCAGTTTAAATATGCCTTGGTCAGTACAAGTCTTGGGCTGAAAGGCGAGCCTAGGCGTAAGAGCGCCAAGGCCGCCAAATTTTTAGCGATTTTTACAACTGACGTTAATCCGCCTAGTCGGCGATTTTGTAGCGATTTTTTATATGTCGGGTTGGGCTTGGGCGCCGCCTTTAATCCCAGTGAAAAAAAAAGTTAACCTAACCAAAACCCTAAGGGTTGCCTATCTTTTCTTTCCTCATCTTATCTCAATTTTCAGCCTCACTTTTCTTATCTTCTCTTCTTCCTCTTTCTCTCTGGTTATCTTCCATCTCTCTTTTCTGCGTCTTTTCCTTTCCTTATTCAACAATGGATGCTACCAACGCATCAAACCGCACAGTACCAACAGTACAATACCAGATGATGGAAAAGATATAGCTTGGCAGTGGGGAGAGCATAGAGATGCTAATAAAGATACCGTCTGGTGTAAACTTTGTGGTAAGAAGGTATCAGGAGGGATAAGTAGATTGAAGAAGCATCTTGCTCATATTAGAGGAGATTGTACTCCTTGTCCTAAAGTAACATTGGAGATACAAAAGATGGTTTTGAGTCAGATGAATGCTTATAACAAAAATAAAGCAGAGAAGGAAAGGATTAGGAGGGCACAACAAGGTGATTACAGTTGCATTAATGAAAGTAGTCACCCCATTGAAGTAGAAGAAGAACCAATAGCAACACATCAAGTAGTTCCTGTTACTGACAAGGTTGGTTGTGTATCAAAGGGCAAAAAGAGGGTACATGGAAGCAATGTTAAAGGTCCTTTAGATGAAGTTTTCATGTCTGACACGAAAAAACAACAATCATTAGACAAGACTTCTGTTTATAAGAAGAGATTACATGAAATTGCTTGGGAAAAAATATCACAATGGGCATATGAAGAAGGGCTACCTTTCAATGCAGTAAACACTCCAAGTTTTGAAGTTATGATACATGCCATTGGAGATTATGGGAAAGCAATGCCTCATCCAACTTATGAGGACCTCAGGACTTGTTTGATGAATAAGCAAATGGCAAAAACAAAGCGGTTTTGTGTAGTCCTTTAGGCCATTTTGGAAGCAATATGGATGCTCAATAATGTCTCGATGGACGACAACAAAGAACGCAGTTTGATCAACTTCTTAGTAAGTTGTCCAAAAGGTATTGTATTTCTTAAATCTATTGATTGTTCTGATATTGTGCATGATCATCAAGCAATTCTTAATATGGTGCTAGAGATAATTGAAGATGTTGGCAAAGAAAATATTATCCAATTCGTAACAGACAATAGGTCAAATATGAAGGCTGCTGGCAAGGCCTTAGAAATCTTACACCCAACAATCTTTTGGACTCCTTGTGCCTCACATTGTGTGAATTTAATGTTAGAAGATATGGGGAAGAAAATTCCTAAAATTAAGAATGTTTTGGTCGATGCTAGATCAGTTAAGAATTTGGAGGCTATCCCCATTCTGTAGTACAAAGAATTTGGAACATGATTGATGAGAGGTGGAATGAACAACTCCACCACCCATTACATGCAGTTGGATTTTTTTTGAACCCTAGCATTTACTATAAACAAGATCCCGAACAAGTCGAGAGAAGCGTAGACATCATGGGTGGTTTTTACACTACCATTGAAAGGATGCTTCCACAAGATGAACAAGATTGTTGTTTCACAGAAATAATTCACTATAAGAATGCTGCTGTATCTTTAGGAACTCCTGTAGCCATACGACAAAGGGTTATTCTCCCTCCTAGTAAGATTCCAGAGCTTCTCCACTCTTATATTAATATTGCAGACTATGTTTTGTTTTAAATTGAACTTCCTTACATCTAAATGGTCATAGGTGAATGGTGGATCATGTTTGGGAGCTCATTACTTATTCTTCAAAAGTTGGCAAAGAGAATTTTGGGACAACCAAGTAGCGCCTCATCATGTGAGAACAACTGGAGTACATTCGATCATGTAAGTTTCTCACATTATCTACAAATATATATCACTTTAGGATCTGTTTATTTACTTGGTTCAAGTAAATGGCATACATAATTGACATATTGTAAATGGAATCACTGCACTCAAGAAGCGGAACCGACTTCTACAATCAAAATTGAATAACCTAGTTTACATTCGCATAATAGGAAGTTGGAAATGCGATACATTAAGAATCGAATACCTTTGGCCGGCCGAATCCTAGTGTTGAACCAATTTGTCTGAAAGGGGTTGATAAGAACGATGAGTGGATAACACCGAATAACGTCGAGTTAGCTGAATTTGCAGACGAGGATCTTGATCTTACTTGGCGGGCAGTTAGAGAGGCACAAGAAGTTGATCAGATTGTTGTTGGCCCGAGTGCAAGAACAAGAAACAGAATTGCTGCACTACTCGTAGAAGACGCTACTGATGTTGAATTAAATGGAATTATTGCTGGTGATGTCGAAGAGAAGACAGTGGACTATGGCAATGAGCAAGAAGAAGATATCGAAGTAGAAATCTAATAGGAATGTTTATGTTTCAGCTTTTAATCCGTAACTAACTCAAGACTGCTGTGTATTGTTTTGTCTTTTTAGATATTTAGAAACTTAAGAGCAGTGGTAACAAAACTATGAATCTAAGTAGCAAATATTAAGGATTATCGAATGGCATATCTAGTTTATTACATGGTTTATTTACACCTCAATCTCCTATTAATATTATCTGTGCTTTAGTATTTTCCCGACTAATCCCCGACTAGTCGACAACTAGTCCCTCCATGCGCTAGGCGCTACTCATCCGCTAGACACCCGCCTTACGACTTTTACAACTCAGTCAGTAGCGCAGATCAACAGTAAAGATCCAATACATGATACCAAGACAAGTTTAAATTGGATGAATCTAAAAAAAAAAAAAATCAATATCCAAATGATAACCTAGTGTGTACCCGGACTGTTACAGAAATGAATTCCAACAAGAACACATTTTGTAATCAAGATACGAATTTTCAAGAATAAATCTTGTAGGTCCTACACAGTCTTTTAGGATTAATACTTTCTGGGTTGTTTAATGTAGTACTTGTGATTTTTCTGTTATAAAGATAAACAATATAATGGGGAAAAGAAATAACACGAGACACCATAAAATTTTTTAACGAGGAAAACTGCAAAGCATAAAATCCTCGGGAACTAGTCCAGAACTTGAACATTACACTGTATTACACTACAAACACAAGCCTATTAGTAGACTTCAGACTGGAATGTAGTCGAGACTAAATCGACTCTACAAGAAATTCAGCTTTAGTTGTGGTCTTGTATGTCTAATGGATATCGCAAGATCCTACACAACACTCTTGGATATCGATCCTACGCAACATGATCCATTAGCTGATGTCGTTTACAAGCCTAAAAGTTGCTTCAACCTAAGTTAAGATTTTCTATGACTATTCTTCCTCTAACAGAAAGCCTATTTGATTTCCTTCAAAAAGATACTCAATTTAGGTGCGGAAACCTATACGAGGGATCTTCAAGAAAAGAAGATATCAAGGAAACTCGAGATTAGGATGAACTTATTCTCCTCAAAACTTATAGAGATGCCTAATCAATTTTAACTCACAAGAACAATCAAAACAAATCAAACAAGAAGTGAATTAGATATCTAGCTTGTGGAATTACAAAATCTAAGACGGGGAGAACTTTGTAATTTATATCTATCAAGTTCCTGATCTATAGTTTGGAAACTAGAAGATCAATAAGAACAAGATCCGAATAACAAGAACTATCAGGTAAAAGATAGTCTGATCGGGCTTCACGAATCCCTAAGTGAAGTCCTTCAAATTCGTAACCTAATACATTTTCAAAGTAGGAAACCTATGTTTTAGAGGACGTCTCTAGCCGCAACCAGTACACAAAAGTGGCAGGATTGAGATTCTAGTGTCCAGGGAGTGCTCTATTTATATTGATGAATAGTGCTAAACAAAGCAGGTTCGTGAACTAGTTTTCATGTTTATGAATTTCTTTGTAATCAAGCAAGCTAAACTTCTAGTATATATAGCGCATGAAATCATGTGAAAAGCTTGCTTTGAATCACAAAGAAGATGCGTGCAACCTTAGTGCACCAAGTGGTTTTCCAGAGTCGCGGTTAAGTAGTAATGAACCGACCAACATAAGTAGAGGATATATCACAAGACCGGATCGGAATGAAATAACCCGTCCCTCCACCGATATTGTCCCCACTTATCCACCGCGGGGTTATCCAAAGAAACGGTGGGGGTTTTCAACGGGCATCGTCATGGTTATCCTAAGCAGAAGAACTTCCTGGAGGTCACCCATCCCCGGATTGCTCCCGCCTAAGCACGCTTAACTGCAGAAGTTTTCGCAACTCGAGCCAATTGTCTTTGAAAAGGCCTCGGTGTTAGGGAAGGACAAATCATTACTTATATTTCATTCGGCCAACCACCGCCGAATATCGGTGGTATTACAATACCACCACCTTAAATTGAGCTCGTCTCTCGCTCCGAAATATATTTTCATGCCTAGATCTCTGACGTTCCCTGCCCCTCATGAGAGAAGCACCTGGACTAACCCCGTCCAGCGTCCTTAACACCCTCGACAGGTGACCAGTCGTCGGCTCTGATACCATTTGTAATAACCCGTCCCTTCACCGATACTGTCTCCACTTAGCCACTGCGGTTATCCAGCAGTGTGGGGTTTCAACGGGCATCGTTGCGGTTATCCTAAGAAGAACTTCCGGATGGTCACCCATCCCTGGATTGCTCCCGCCCGAGCACGCTTAACTGCAAAAGTTTTCTGCCAACTCTGGAGCCAATTGTGTTGAAAAGGCCTCGGTGTTAGGAAAGGACGAACCATTACCTATATTCCATTCAATCGGCGAACCACTGCCGAAATCGGGGTATTACAAGTAAATGCATATAACTTGCCTCGGTAGATAAAATGGTAGATAGTATAAGTAAATAGGATAGTCAGTCTTCACATATCTATGCTGATGAAGTTTCTGTTGACAACATCTTCAATCTTCAAGGTTCTCAGGTGAATTATGATAATCAATTAACTACCATGCTTTATTCCTAGTCGAGACTCGACTTTAGTAGATTGTAAATCAAGACATAGTTTTGAATAACTAAAATTGACAACAAGTCATTGAGAAGCAAATGGAGATGATTATGAGGTAGTTTCTTTGGGGTTCTGTGAATAAGAAACCTAAGAAATGATGGATTGGTTGGAAAAAAAAAAAGTAAATTTACCAAAGGAATGTGGTGGTACTGGTATCAAAAAGTTAAGGCTAATGAATCACTACACCAAAACCAGGATTTTGTAACAGTGCAACCTGTCACAGTTTATTTTTCAGTCACAGATACACCTGTGATAAGTCCTGCAACAGTTATAACTGTTATTAAATTTTGTATTCGTGATTATAATTAGGAATATTAAATTCTTTTATTAGTCACAATAATATTTGTTGACAATTTTACAGACAATCACAATTATAAATCAAAGTGATGATTCCACCCAAATATTTCACAACATCTAAAACAACCCCAAAATTATAACACTTTGAATTCTACTTGTCACTAATTTTCCCACATTTGTACAAACTAACAATTATATTTCATTTCTATAAATCAAAATATATTTTTCTTTTTCTTTTTAATTTTCTTAATATTAAAAAACATGATCAAGACCAAGTCAACAAGTCATGACTTTATAAAAATTTGACTTTGACATATCTGTTTCTTCCAAGACATTTTGAAAATTACCGACACCCTTATCTAATAATTGCAATAAAAATTCTCGATTGTGAAATGACCGACTACCCTTTATCTAAATAAGTAAAGTAAATATTACTGATCGTTAAAATGACCATATATTACCCTTAATGGAAAAAGTGCAACAAAATATTATGCGGATCAGTGAAAATGACCGGACTACCCTTATCGAAATAAGTGAAGTAAATATTCCATACTTTTGTGAAAATGACCATATTACCCTTAATGAAATTAGTGCAATAAATATTGTGGAAACCGTGAAAATGACCCGTACTACCCTTATCTAAATAAGTAAAGTAAATATTACAGACTATGGAAATAACCATACAACCCTTATAAGAAATAAGTAAAGAAAATATTACAGACCGTGAAAATGACCATCTTACCCTTACTAGAAATAATGGAGATTGTGAAAATGACCAAACTACCCTTATCGGAAATAAGTAAAGGAAATATTACACATTTTGAAAAAGGCCATATTACCCTTACTGTGAAAATGACCATATTACCCTTACTATAAATAAGTGCAATAAATATCATGGAGACTATGAAAATGACTATATTACACTTACAAGAAATAAGTTCAATAAATATCATAGAGACTATGAAAATGACCAAACTACCCTTATCAGAAATAAGTAAGGTAAATATTACATACTATGGAAATGACTATTTTACCCTTACTGGAAATAAGTGTAATAAATATTCTGGAGACTATGAAATGACCAGACTACCCTTATCATGAATAAGTAAAGTAAAATATTACAGACTGTGAAAATGACCATATTACCCTTACTAGAAATAAATGCAATAAATATCATGGAGACAATGAAAATGACCAAACTACCCTTTTCAAAAATAAGTAAAGTAAATATTACGATCGAAAATGACCATATTACCCTTTCGGAAATAAGTGCAATAAATATCATGGAGACTATGAAAATTACCAAACTACCCTTATCAAAAATAAGTAAATTAAATATTACTGACTATGAAAATGACCACTTTACCCTTATTGGAAACATATGCAATAAATATTATGGAGACAGGGAAAATTACCAAACTACCCTTATCAAAAATAAGTAAAGTAAATATTACATACTATGAAAATGACCACTTTACCCTTATTGGAAACATATGCAATAAATATTATGGAGACATGGAAAATGACCAGACTACCCTTATTGGAAATAAGTAAAGTAAATATTACGTGATCAAAAATGACCATATTACCCTTACTGGAAATTAGTGCAATAAATATTATTTAGAGTGTGAAAATGACCAGACTACCCTTATTAAAAATAAGTAAAGTTAATATTTCACACTGTGAAAATGACCATATTACCCTTACTAGAAATTAAAGCAATAAACATCAGGGAGACTATAAAATGACCAAAGTGCCCTTATCAAAAATAAGTTAGTAAATATTATAGTATGTGAAAATGACCATTTATCCTTACTGGAAATAAGGTTAATAAATGTAATAGAGACTGTGCAAATGACCAAACTACCCTTATCGAAAATAAGTAAAGTAAATATTACAAACTATAAAATGACCATATTACCCTTAATGGAAATTAGTGTAATAAATATTATGGAGACCACAAAATGACCAGATTATCGTTATAGGAAATAAGTAAAGTGAATATTATAGAAAGTGAAAATGACCATACCGCCTTATCGAAATAAGTGTAATAAATATTCTGAGACTATGAAAATGACCAGACTACCCTTATCGAAATAAGTAAAGTAAATATTATTGCATGGTGAAAATGACCATATTAAATAAATACAATAAATATCATGGAGACTATAAAAATGACCAAACTACCCTTATCAAAAATAAGTAAAGTAAATATTACAGACTATGAAAATGACCACTTTACCCTTATTGGAAACATATGCAATAAATATTATGGAGACAGGGAAAATTACCAAACTACCCTTATTAATAATAAGTAAAGTAAATATTACAGACTATGAAAATGACACTTTACCCTTATTGGAAACATATGCAATAAATATTATGGAGATCGTGAAAATGACCAAACTACCCTTATCGGAAATAATTAACGTAAATATTTGTATCAGAAAATGACCATATTACCCTTATCGGAAATTAGTGCATTAAACATTATGGAGATCGTCAAAATGACCGGACTATCCTTATAGGAAATAAGTCAAGTAAATATTATAGTTCAGAAAAATGACCATTTTACCCTTACAGAAATAAGGTTAATAAATGTAATGGAGACTGCGATAAGGGTAAAATGGTCATTTTCACAGACTATAATATTTACTTGACTTATTTCCTATAAGGATAGTCTGGTCATTTTCTTTGTCACCATGTATTTATTGCACTAATTTTTAGTAGGGGTAATTTGGTCATTTTCACCGTCAGTGATATTTACTTTACTTATTTTTGATAAGTGTAGTATGGTCATTTTCACTATATCCATAACATTTATTGCATTTATTTCCCCTAAGGGTAAAATGGTCATTTTCACAAACTGTACTACTTACTTTACTCATATCCGAAAAAGGTGGTCTGGTCATTTTCACAGTCTCCATAATATTTATTGCACTTATTTCCAATAAGGGTAGTATGGTAATTTTCACCGTCAGTGTGATATTTATTGCACTTATTTCGAATAAGGGTAGTTTGGTCATTTTGACAGTTTCCATAATTACTTTACTCATATCCGATAAGGGTGGTCTGGTCATTTTTACTACTCTCCAAAATATTTATTGCAATTACTTCAAAGAAGGGGTAAAATAGTCATTTTCACAGTCTATAATATTTACTTTACTTATTTCCGATAAGGTTAGTATGGTCATTTTAACTGTCTCCATGATATTTATTGCACTAATTCCTATTAAGGGTAATATGGTCATTTTCACTGTTTGTGTGATATTTATTGCACTTATTTCTAGTAAGGGTAATATGGTCATTTTCACAATATCCATAACATTTATTGCATTTATTTCCCTAAGGGTAAAATGGTCATTTTCATTAGATCACTACTTACTTTCCTCATATCCGAAAAAGGTGGTCTCGGTCATTTTCACGTCTCCATAATATTTATTGCACTTATTTCCAATAAGGGTAGTATGGTAATTTTCACCGTCGTATGATATTTATTGCACTTATTTCGAATAAGGGTAGTTTGGTCATTTTGACAATTTCATAACATTTATTGCACTTATTTCCCCTAAGGGTAAAAATGGTCATTTTAGCAGATCGTAATAATTACTTTACTCATATCCGATAAGGGTGGTCTCGTCATTTTTACTGTCTCCAAAATATTTATTGCAATTACTTCCGATAGAGGGTAAAATAGTCATTTTCACAGTCTATAATGTTTACTTTACTTATTTCCGATAAGGTTAGTATGATCATTTTAACTGTCTCCATGATATTTATTGCACTTATTTCTAGTAAGGGTAATATGGTCATTTTCACAATTTGTAATATTTATTTCACTTATTTCCGATAAGGCTAGTATGGTCATTTTCACTATCCCAATGATATTTATTGCACTAATTCCTAGTAAGGTTAATATGGTCATTTTCACTGTCTGTGTGATATTTAGTGCACTTATTTCTAGTAAGAGTAATATGGTCATTTTCACAATCTGTAATATGGAGAAATAGGGTTTTTTTAAGGTTTCGTAGAATATCTCGAAGGAATCTTACCTGTAAAATGGATGGATTAAATGTTTTACCGAATTTCTGACTTAGAGTAGTCAACTCGCGGCCAGGTTTCGATCTCGGATCCTGGTACGCATACAATATACAGAAATAGGGTTTTTTTAAAGGTTTCGTAGAATATCTTGAAGGAATCTTACCTGTAAATGGATGGATTCGTCATTCTTACCAAGTTTCTGACTTAGAGTTGTCAACTCGCGGTCAGGTTTCGATCTCGGATCCTGGTACGCATACAATATACAGAAATAAAGTTTTTTTTTAAGGTTTCGTAGAATATCTTGAAGGAATCTTACCTGTAAATGGATGGATTCGTCGTTCTTACGAAGTTTCTGACTTAGAGTAGTCAACTCGTGGCCAGGTTTCGATCTCGGATCCTGGTATGCATATACAATATACAGAAATAGGTTTTTTTTTTAAGGTTTCGTAGAATATCTTGAAGGAATCTTACCTGTAAATGGATGGATTCGTCATTCTTACCAAGTTTCTGACTTAGAGTTGTCAACTCGCGGCCAGGTTTCGATCTCGGATCCCGGTACGCATACAATATACGAGAAATAGGGTTTTTTTTAAGGTTTCGTAGAATATCTCAAGAAATCTTACCTATAAATGGATGGATTCGTTGTTCTTACCAAGTTTCGACTTAGAGTAGTCAACTTGCGCCCGGGTTTCGATCTCGGAGTTTTGCATACAATATGCGAGAAATAGGGTTTCTTTAAGGTTTCGTAGAATATTCAAGAAGGAATCTTACCTCGTAAATGGATGGATTCGTCGTTCTTACGGTTTCGACTTAGAGTAGTCAACTCGCGGCGGGTTTCGATCTCGGGCCCGGTATGCATACAATATACGAAATAGGTTTTTTTAAGGTTTCGTAGAATATCTTGAAGGAATCTTACCTAAATGGATGGATTCGTCATTCTTACCAAGTTTTTGACTTAGAGTTGTCAACTCGCGGCGGGTTTCGATCTCGAATCCTGGTATGCATATACAATATACAGAAATAGGTTTTTTTTTTTTTTAGGTTTCGTAGAATATCTTGAAGGAATCTTACCTGTAAATGGATGGATTCGTCATTCTTACCAAGTTTTTGACTTAGAGTTGTCAACTCGCGGCCAGGTTTCGATCTCGGATCCTGGTACGCATACAATATACAGAAATAGGTTTTTTTTTTTTTAAGGTTTAGTAGAATATCTCGAAGAAATCTTACCTATAAATGGATGGATTAATCGTTCTTACCAAGTTTCGACTTAGAGTAGTCAACTTGCGGCCAGGTTTCGATCTTGGATCCTAGTACGCATACAATATGCAGAAATAGGGTTTTTTTAAGGTTTCGATCTTGGATCCTAGTCAAAACTGATATGTTTCTTCTTCAGTTCATCCAAGTGAGAAACTCAGGTCTAACTCTAGTAACTTCGAACCTAGGATGCTCAAATATGATATATTTCTTCTTCAGTTCATCCAAACGAGAAACTCAGGTCTAACTCTAGTAATCTTCGAACTCGGGATGTTCAAAACTGATAAATTTCTTCTTCAGCTCATCCAAATGAGAAACTCGTGTCTAACTCGTTAGTCTTTGAACCCGGGATGTTCAAAACCGATATATTTCGTCTCCAGTTCATCCAAATAAGAAACTTGGGTCTAACTCAGGTAATCTTTGAACTCCGGGATGTTCAAATATAATATATTTCTTTTTCGATTCACTGAATGAGAAACTTCGAGTCTAACTTTAGTAATCTTAACATGGGATGTTTTCGAATCGATATATTTCTTCTCCAGTTCACCCGAATGAGAAACTCAAGTCTAACTTTAGTAATCTTGAACCTAGGATACTCACATATGATATTTTTATTCTTCACTTCATCCAAATGAGAAACTTAGGTCTAACTCTAGTAATCTTCGAACCTGAGATGTTCAAAACTGATATATTTCGTCTCCATTTCATCCAAATAAGAAACTTGGGTCTAACTCCAGTAATCTTTGAACCTGGGATGTTCAAATATAATATATTTCTTTTCCATTCACATGAATGAGAAACTCGAGTCTAACTTTAGTAATCTTAACTTTGGGATGTTCGAATCGATATATTTATTCTCCAGTTCTTCCGAATGAGAAACTCAGGTCTAACTCTATTAATCTTCGAACCTAAAATGCTCAAAATTGATATATTCCATCTTCAGTTCATCCGAATGAGAAACTCAGGTCTAACTCTATTAATCTTCGAACCTAGGATGCTCAAAACTGATATGTTTCTTCTTCAGTTCATCCAAGTGAGAAAATGCACCACCTAATTTAAACCTAGCATTTTTAGGGGCGACCCCAAAAGAATTAGGGGCGACATAAAAGATAACTTTATTTACTTGGATGGTAGCATTTTTGCCTACCGAGTATGGTAGCATTTTTGCCAAAGGTCTAATTTAATCGGGAGTCAAGATAACTTTATTTACTACCGATTATAGGATAGTCAAAATTCAAAAGATAAAGGATTTTATTTTGGAGATATTTTATATTCGGAAGTTATACAAACTAAATTGACTCCCGATTGTTGATTAACTACCGATTGTAAAGGGTAGTTTGGGATTAAAAAAAAACGCCCCGAAAATAACCTACCGATTGTGAAATAACCTACCGATTATGACAGTTTTTGTCGTTTTGTGTCGCCCCTAATTCTTTTGGGGTCGCCACTAAAGACCCCGGGAATTTAAAACATAGAGAGACATCCAATGAATTTGTTTGTGACACGTGGTTAGAAGTTGACCATTAGATTTTGGAACCAATCAAATGGGTGTCGAAGAGAATACTCATCCACTCTACCGCACAGTAACTAGAGTGGTCTATATGAGGTTAGATGAGAGAAAATGAAACTAAAACCTAAAATGTCTCTCCTTCTCCGCCTCTCCCTCCCTTCTTCTCTAGTTCGACTGAAACCCTAGGACACTTACTTTTCGACCGAAGACCTAACACACCAAATCGAATTCGAGTGAAACCCTAGCACTATCGAAGTAGAATTATTGCTCTCGATCTAGTTTTCTTCGAATCTCTTTTTAATTTCATGAAATAATTATTGTTTTCTCTGAATAATTTCATGAAATTGATTGAAGATGAAGAAGAAAAGTGGAAACTTCTCTTTCGACCGAAACCTAACACACTAAATCGAAGTAGAGTTATTACTCCCTGGTCTACTTCTCTTCAATCTGCTTATAATTTCATGAAATTATTGCTGTTTTCTCCGAATAATTTCATGAAATTATTTGAAGATGAAGAAGAAAAATAGAAACCCTAACTTCATCAGTGTTAGAGATAACAAGATTTCTATGTATATTGACGAAGAAGAGGAGATAGGTTGCCAACCTTTATGTTCATTTTGATACGTCTTTTCCATTTCCAGATCTATGAAATTTATACTGTGTTTGTTTTTGATATCCAGATTTACAAAATCATGGAAGTTACGGTCGATTATGAAGGTATTAGTGTTTTAAGTTATTGGTTTGTAGTCTTTTTCAGTATTCTCTTTGTTGATTTATGAAGCTTTTGTTATGATTTTTTTTTTCCTTATGTTCTTAGTATTTTCTTGCTTCATGTTAATGACTAACAGAAGAAATGGGTTGTTGATATGGATTTTTATTTGTTTTTGTTCCTCTTTAATTTTTTGTATCACTGTTTTTTTTTTTTTTTAGCTTCAATAAAAGAAAATTTTATAGGTTAGGTCTTTGGATTTTGTTATTGATTTGATTTAGTGTCAGTGTATTGGTTTTGATTATGAAGAAAATGGAAGCCTAATTTTATTGGCTTTTATGATTTTCAGGATACTTGCAGCTTGAATCTACTAGTGCCTAGATCTGGGTGTAAAGGTATATTTTTTACTGAGCTTGTTTGTATAATGTTAGAGGTGATGGAGTTTTGGTGGATTTACAAGTTAATGTATAACTGATAATTGGTTTGGTTGTATTTCTTTCTGGTGTATCTTGTATGTGTCTTTGAGATATTAGTCATATTGATCTTGATTTCATTGCATTTTGGTGCAGGTGAAGCCATATGAAAACAGTCCATCTAGAGTCCGTTTCTCAATCCATAGTGGGAGATGTAGCCGCAGTTCCAGTCATAGCCGGTACATACCTGCAGCTTGAAGCTACTTTTGCCTAAATCCCATTGGGTATATTCCCTCTCATACATTGGAATATAAGCATAACCTGTTAATTGTTGTCGCATTTATAATCTTCTGAAAGGTAACATAATTTGGTTGGTGTGCATTTCAGAGTTGATTGGTCGGTGCATAGGATCAAAGATATGGGTAATAATGAAGGGTGACAAGGAGTTGGTTGGAACCCTTCAGTTAAAGAAGTTGGCCCTGATGGAGAAGAGGTAAAGCTGGTTCGACTGGAATTTGCTTGAATTCATTGTTGTTGATTTTGAAACTGTTGGAAACTTTCAATCCTTGATTATAGGTGATTGAAGTGTTACTTGCACTGACAGAGGAGGTTGAATATGATTTTATTAAGAACGTCAAAAGGCGTATGACTCCACAACCAATGAAAATTCGTGCAGATATTGAAATGAAATTCTTTCAGTTTGATGGAGTTCTCCATATTAAGGTATTGTCTGGGATCCTTTAAACTTTGTTATTCTTTGATGTACTTACTGACATGGTGCTAGATATCATAGTTCCTAAATGTGGTATAACTTTAGAATATTAAATATTTATATCATTGTTGATTTGCAGGAAGCGATGAGGAAAGCTGAAGCTTCTGGTAATGATGACTGTCCAGTTAAAATCAAACTGGTTATGGAGCTCATTGGTTTAAAGCTAGAGCATATCCTGTCAGTGGTAATGATGACTGTCCATAATCCTGCAAATGGTGTTGTACAGATAGAGCATATCCTGTCAGTGGTTTAAAGCTTCAAAGTGAATTTGGACATCTAGATTGTCTATGGAAGATTCTCAACAATGAATTGATGGCTGAACCTTGCTTCTCAATTGAGCGAGTTAGTTAGCGACCAAAGACATAAATGGTGAAGTATGTCAGGTAAAATTGTAGACCGTATGAATAATTTTGAACTTTTTTTGTTAGGTTTGTAAAAGAATTTCAGATTGAGCATTAATTTAGTGCTGAAAATGTCGACTTCTTTGCAGGTGCTGATGGTAAGAAAGGTGGTTCGTGTGGATCAGTAATGATAAAAACTTCTAGCTACCTCTTTTTACAATTGAAGATTCAGGACAATCTTTATAAGCCTACTCATGTCGAAGAGGTGAGATTATCTAACAGGCCGTTTATAAGTGAAAAGATGTTCGAGTTTTTTTGTTTTCTAATACTAATCAGCTATATTTTCGGCGAAAATTATGCATGGAATATTAATGAAGAGAACTATCTATACTATTGAAGATGCAATCTCAAATATATGCCACATGAAATTTTCGTAGGTAGAAGAGGAGCAAAAGGAAGAAGAGTCCGACGATGGTGAGGCCCCTGAGATAACGCTATGGGAAGCAATCAGATGGCTAGGTGTTTTAATTCTTTGGATTTCCGTTCTTTCTGGATACCTGGTTGATGCGATAGAGGTATCATTTACTCCCCTGTAATAGGCCTCTATTATTATGCGACTCATTTAGTACTTGTACGCGTACGACTGTTATGAACATAGTCAACCCCATTGTCGATATAAGTGTTTCCGTTGCTATAACATCAGCAAAGACAACCTTTTATATACTCACAACTAGAAAAATACACTCAATTAAGTAATGCATTCCTTTACTCACTCGAATGCGGCCTAATTCTTATCTACTAGAAATCTTAATCCATTTGTTGTCTCCTTAACCCCTAGATCTTGTTGTTTCCTGGATGTGTTTCGTTCTCTTTGTGTTCCTTGTTGGTTAGCTTGTAGGTATACTATACTCATAGCACATAATGGTTAGCTTGTATGTATACTATACTCTCATAACTGAACCTCACCTGAATAGCACATAATGTCTAGCTTAAAATAGAAGAATTATCGTTTCTGAAATATCTTGATAAGTTGGTCTATTATTTCGTTCTCTTTGTGTTCCATGTTGGCATTGTTAAATTGTTACTGAACTGATCTCTCAGCGTGTTTTGTGTAGGATTCATGAAGAGAATGATATCTCAAGATTGTTTGGAGCGTAGATGTGGATAATAACAGATTGGATTGCAAATTGAGAAATGTATGAATTTTAGCAAATTGAGAATGTATGGATCTCAGTAAAATGGTAAATTGAGAATATATGTATTGCAGGCCTGTGTTTCAGGTTAAATTGTATTACATACCTGTAAACGGAAGTCCAGGTCCATGACGGTGACTTGTACTGCAGGCCTTTAAACTGGAAGCCCAGGTCCATCATAATGACCTGGGCTACCCATATTTTTTTTATTTGTTATTAGAAAATTGTCACGGTTAACTGTGACAAGAAATTGTGACAAAAGAGAACACGTGTCACCATCACTGTGTTGTTATAAATGAAAGTAACAGTTTAAATGTTACAGTAATCGGGATAAAAAAGACAGGTGTCTCTAAAGTAGTCGTTGCTAAATTATTGTAACACTTATATGAGTTACGATAACCGTGACGAAATGGGACACGTGTCCCTGGCCGAAATGTTGTAGTGATGGTGTAACAGTTAAAACCGTTAAGATAAATGTGACAAATATGACACGTGTCGCAATCATAAAATTAGGTCAATTGTGACTATTAATTATTGTAACGCTTTTTAAATGTGACTGTATTTGGCGATTGTCACAGATAAAACCGTCACAAAACGCCATCACAATTATTAATAACGGCCTAATTGTCACAGGCTATACCCGTTGCAAATTTAATAAGTAACAGGTATAGCCTGTGACAAAATTTCTGATTTGGTGTAGTGAATAAGGCACTACATGCTAAATGGATATGGAGGTATGGTAATGAGGAAAAAGCACTTTGGAGAAAAATTGTGAGGCTTAAATTTGGTGGCAATGAGAAATATTTTCTTCCAAATCCTACAAACAAGTCAGTTGGCAAGAGGTTGTGGGAAGGCATTTTGAAGTTTAGGAGTCATGTGGAGCAAAATTCAACTTTACAGGTCAACAGTGGTGATAGAGTGCTTTTTTGGAAGGATGTATGGCTCAATGGACAATCTTTACAAGTCTTGTTCCCTAATCTTTACAATTTGAGCAGATTGCAAGATGCTACAATTCAATAGGTGTTAGATGGTGTTGCAAGGAACAATTGGAATTTTGTTTTTTGTAGGAGCTTGAAGGATGCAAAGATTGAAGATATTGCTCATTTGCTGAATATGCTCTCTACTTTTAATAGAGGTGAAGGCCAGGATCATAGAATTTGGCAAAATGGCACTAAAAACTTCTTTGTGGCAGAATGTTACAATTCATTGGAGGATGATGGTTTGCTTGTATTCCCTTACAAGAGTGTGTGGAATCCAAAAATCCCACAGAATGTAATATTTTTTAACTGGGCACTCTGTTATAATGCTGCACCAACTATGGATTCTATGAGGAACATTTACAATGTTAATGGATGTTTGTTATGTAAGAAAAGTGTTGAATCAAACCAGCACTTGTTTTTGCATTGTGATATAACCAGAGAAATTTGGTTTTATTTCTTAAGTAGCTATGACCTTAAGTGGGTTTTTCAAGGAAGTGTAAGGGATACTTTATGGGAATGGAGGAAAAAGAAAGGGAAGAACTTAAGTCTAAAAACAAAAATTTGGGATATAATTCCCTTTGCAATTTGGTGGGCTGTATGGATAGAAAGGAACTCTAGAGATTTCAATGGCAGGTACAATTCAATAGAAAATGTGAAGGATAGTATCAAGACTTTCATCTTTAATTGGTGTGTAGGCACAAAATTTTTCGAAGGAATCACTCTGAGCATGGTACTACAGAACTGGGAGGCTGTTGTTCATTAGCTTTCTATTTTTCTTTTTTTTTTCTTTTTCTTTATGGCATCATTTTAGTGTGTATTTGTTCTTTGCTTTCACTAATACCATTACTTCCTTAGTGATGTATTGGATTTTTAATAAAATTTACGCTTTTTGAGTAAAAAAAAAAAAATGACAACAAGCTTGACATACCAGAACTTGTGAGTTTGACCGAGCGATATGCTATAACAATCCCCCTCTTTGTAAATAATGCATCTCGATTTATTGAATCTTCAACGCTCTTGAATTCTTCGTTCTTCATATTAATTTATGGTTATGCATGTGTTTGTTCAACATCTTGTTTGTGGATAATCCGTAACTTATAATAACTTAAGAGAATACTCAATTTAGAGCACTTAGAATGAAAATCAATCTACTCAATGGTTGTTATGTCAATGCATAATATTCGTACATTCTTCAAAAACAATTGTACCAAGACTTTAAAACAATGCTATGGTGATATGTTATCCCTCTTAGTCTCTACTTTGATGGACTTTAAGTTTACCTTTGTCCATGTTATTTACTCCCTCTTATACACTGTTCAGTAAATCCTTATGTCTTAGTAGATTTCTACTAAATAATTCCCTCCTTTTTGTCATAAATTGACAAAGGTTTCGAATAGGGATCATAATAAACCACGCCTAACGATATTATCATGACTAAAGAGCCATACCAACTTTTTTTGACGATACCACTAAGTTTCCCAACTTAGTACTTTACATAGGAGAGGTCATTTAAGGTATTGTCCTCACCTAATGAACATTAAACATTACAATTTTGTTCTCAAACAGTTTACTCCTCTTTTAGCCAATTACGATCATAAAGAGTAAAGAGCTTAACTTATAAGACAAATATTCATGAGAATAGGTTTTATTCATACATTTAGATAAAGCAAATAACCATCTCATGAAAAATAAGCAATATGTGTAGGAATTAAAAAAATAAAGATCAAGTATTGCAATATATCATCAAAAAATAAAATTTAAAACTTTATTAATATATAGATGATAAGACGTTGTAATGTAAGAAAAGCATTAATAATCTACTTCAAAATACTAGTTTTTTATCCTTAAAACAATAAGAATAAATTCCTAAAATGAGTTAACTGTTATAAAATAATTATATTTGGAGATGAACCACTATTCCACTAATTCATAGTAATTAGGCACTTAATAGTTAATACCCACTGTACGGGTGCTAATATTGTAACTCTTGTTACCCCCCCTCATTCTAGGTGTAATTGGTGATGTAATGGTGTAGTTATTTTCCTAATGGTAAAAGTATATATAACCGGTCCCTTCCTCCTTTATAAGCACAAAACAAAACCAACAAAGTATCTCTTCTACTACTATTATGTTCTCATTTGGTCTTTATATTTTACATACGTTATCAGCACGATTGGTTATTGGTATCCTTAGTGGTAAGAAATTGAGATATAATTTCTACTAGCAAAATAATTTTAATGTTGCTAATTTTTTACTCATATTTTTTTACAAGAAAAAAAAACGTTTTTCAAGCTATGCAAATATTTTGATTAATACAAAATATAATAATATAAATCATATGATTCTTAATTTTTATTTAGTTTTTGCTTTGTTATTTATATGTATATTTTATTTGTGGTATGTAAATGAAAAATGCTAATATTTTCATGTTCTCAGACTATGTCAAATCTCTCAAAATTAGAATATGTTGCTCTTAGCTTGTCAGGGAGAACTACTTGTCATGGATTCTTGATGCTAAGTTTCATCTCAATGCCATGAATTTGGGAAACACTATCACTGAAGGAAACGGCGAATCCTTGGAGGATCGTTTAAAAGCTATGATTTTCCTTTGTCGTCATCTTGACGAAGCATTAAAATCCCAATATTTGACAATGGAAGATTCATACTCTTTGTGGTATGACTCAAAAGATCTCTATGTCGACCACCAAAAAACCGTTATACTCTCTCGAACTCGACATGAGTGGATAAACTTGCGTTTTCAAGATTTTAAGACGGTTAGTGAGTATAACTCCGAACTTTTCCGCATTGTTTCTCGTTTGAGATTATGTGGAGAAATTGTAAGTGAATATGATATTTTGAAAAAGATTTACTCAACTTTTCATGCTTCAAATGTTCTCCTGTAACAACAATACCGTGAGCGGAGATTTGAAAAATTCTCACAATTAATTTGGAGATGAACCACCATTCCACTAATTCTAATGTGATTGCTCGATCATGGACCTATTCTTATATGTCGTGTATTTAATTTAACAGGAAATCAGATATTGTTGATTTATGTAAAGTACTCTTTCCAATCTAATTGAAAATGCTGGGGGTACAAAAACCACACCCAATAATTCATTTGGCAATCTGAGAGGACTTACTCCAATATACTTTCTAGAGAATCAACTAGACAGACAGACTCAATCTAGAGAAAAGTATATAGAAGAGTTTATATCTCTGTTTCACAATATAATCAACAAATCAAACAGATAGAAATCTGTGAGCCTGATTATTATGTGAAACAACTTGAACGGTACTAAAGACCAATGTTCAAGTGTCAATCAATTGAAATCAACAACCAAAGGTTGGATTATCTAATTGATTGATCTTAATGCACAACCTGTGATATTTCAATTATATAACAAAATATAATGCGGAAAATAAATAACACAGACACCAGAATTTTGTTAACGAGGAAAACCGCAAATGCAGAGAAGCCCCGAAACCTAGTACAGCTTTGAACACCACACTGTATTAAGCCGCTACAGACACTAACCTATTAAATGAACTTCGGACTTGACTGCAGTTGAACCCTAATCAATCTCACACTGATTCAAGGTACAGTTGCGTTCCTTACGTCTCTGATCCTAGCAGGATACTACACACTTAATTCCCTTAGCTGATCTCACCCACAACCAAAAGTTGATGTGACCCAAAGTCAAAGACTTGATAAACAAATCTATCTCACACAGAAAATTCTATTGGTATAGATAAATTTGTCTCCCACGAAATAAATACATATGAGTTTTTGTTAAAGTCTTTTGATAAATCAAGGTGAACAAGAACCAATTGATAAACCGGTCTTATATTCCCGAAGAACAACCTAGTATTATCAATCACCTCACAATAATCTTAATCGACTAGCGAAACAAGATATTGTGGAATCACAAACGATTAGACGAAAGTGTTTGTGATTAATTTTTATCTTGCCTATCGGAGATATTAATCTCGAGCCAATTATTCCAATTGTACTCAACACGATAGAAATAGCAAGATCAGATCACGTAACTATAGAGAAAATAGTTGGGCCTGGCTTCACAATCCCAATGAAGTCATCAAGTCGTTAACCTACAGGGTCTCGAGAGAAACCTAAGGTTAAAAGAGAATCGACTCTAGTTATGCAACTAGTAACACACAGAAGTGTGGGGATTAGGTTTCCCATTTGCTAGAGTTCTCCTTTATATAGTTTTCAAATCAGGGTTTGCAATCTAAGTTACCTTTGTAACAAAGCATTCAAGATTCACCGTTAGATGAAAAAACTGATTCAACCAAGCTAATATCTTTCAACCGTTAGATCAAACTTAGCTTGTTACACACAAATATGTACCCTCATTTAGGTTTATGTAACCGTACCTAAACGTGTACACCATGTTGGTTCAATAATAGTTAACCGAAGTTAGATATATGATTACTCTCATATCAACCTTATTCATCTTAACCATAACTAGTTCAAATGACTCAAATGAAACTAGTTAAAGAGTTGTTCAATTGCTATATTCTCATAGAATTATACAAGGACACAATCGAAGCAAACTCGATTTGATTCTCTCGAATCAATTCATGAACATTATAGCCATGTTTTGCAAAGATTGCATTCCTTATTATATAAATGTTTATGTTTATGTACATAACCGATTTTAGAACTTTAACCTTCAAGTATGCAAACGGGTACGCATGCTTGAAATACCTGACCAAAATTGGGTTTCGCCAATACGCAAACAGGTACGCGAACTTCCGATTCCAGCAGAAATATTCGGACATGAACCTTACACCAGTACGCGAACGGGTGCGCATACTTAGGTTCCCGGATTTCTCAAGCCAACAGTGTACGCGTACGTGTACGCATACTATGGTTCCCGGACATGGAGTACACATGTGCAAGAGTACACAACATGTCATATCCAATAATGCTTAAGTGTTCTTAACTTTTATTTCAATCATTGAAACTTTCTTAGAGGATGACAATAGTCGTTTTCACACACTATTAGCATCAAAGCAATTCTCAAGTTATTGAAATAATCATAACGAAACATTCCAAGTTTACACCAAATGATTGTATCACACAAATGTAGATGGTGGTTTTTTGACAAGGACAAAATTTGTAAGAATCACCTCTAAACCTTCATTAGAGACATATCTATGGTTATATATGTACTAGGGCTTCACCCAACTTAACTTTCAGTATTCTATATATGTTTATAAATATTTGTAAATTCCTGACCTGACATCAAAATTATAGATTCGTACTTCTACATCATAATCCGCAAGAGAATTGAGAATGCATATCTATCTAATGTCTATACTGGCCTCTAATATTCATGCAAGATTTTAGAGCTTCACTCGGCTGAACTCTCATTACCTTATGTACGACCATATGAATTGTCATGCATTAGCAAGTCTACGTTGATGGTGCAAATTATGAATATTCAAGATAAGCTACTATGCCATTTTGAATAAAAGTACTACCAGAAGCATATTATTTAGAACATTACGTCGAGTCGCGGAACTTCCACGGCTGAATTCCTTGAATATGTTTTGTATGCTACAAACAGAGTGGCGCCGCCAACATAGCCGCGCTCCATAGCCAGGACACCATGTGCACGCCTCATAGCCAGGCCACCATGGGCACGCCTCATGGCTAAGCCACCTAATGGCAATGCTCTATGGCCATGACTACCTAGTCGTGCATATCCATGGCCACCAATTACTTGGCTAGGCTAATATGTATGACCACGACTACCAACTTCTCAACTAGTTGGCCACGGGCTCCTTATCTCTTGGCCTAGCCTAGCTAGCCACGTCCCTCTTATCTCCTAGCTAGATAACTATCTAATCAGGCCAAGGCCTCATTGTATTCCTAGCTATCCAACTAGCTAATCAGGCCACAACCTCCTTTTCATCCTAGCTATCCAACTAGCTAACCATGGTCACGGACTCCCTATCTTCAGGACTGGCCACGGCCTCCTTGGCTCCTAGTCTAGCCTAGACTAGCTTCCTAGCTAGCCAACTAGCTAGTCAGGCCACGGCCTCCCTATCTCCCGGTTTGGCCTGGCCCACGGCTACCTTTCCCAAAGCCTAGCCTAGCCGGCCACTTTGCCTCTTAGTCACGGCCTCCCTGTCTAACGGACTGGCTAACCATGGCCACAGTCTCCTTGCTAGCCGGCCTAGCCTGGCTTCTAACCAGCCACGGTCTCCTTGCTAGCCGGCCTAGCCTGGCCTAATCACAGCAACGACCTCCCTATCCCCTAGCATGACATAACCATGCTACGGCCTCCTAGTCTCTTGGCCTAGCCAAGCTAGTATACACAGCCTCCTTATCTTCAGGCCCGGCCTAGCCATGTCTCGCTTAGACAAGCCATACGGCTACGTCCTCCTTGCCTCTCGGCCTAGCCTATCCATATTGCCACAGTGTTGCTCCAAGCCTAGCACCCATGTCCATGCATGCCGACTTGGCTGGCTATCGACTAGGTCGTGGCCCGTGTCATGACTTGGCTATCTATTAACATGGTACACTATGTTATCTACGTGTATTATTATGGCTAGCTGATTACAATGCCATCTTATGGAAAACTCGTTATTAGTCACACGTAACCTTGGAGCCGAGTTGTCTCTTCAAGCTATGCCACTTCGACAAAGTCTGGCTAGCTTAGGATATTACTCAGTCAAGTGTATCATGACAATCTAGACAAGACTAGAAAACAAATCCATGATTCCTACGAGAAATCAAAACATGTTACATGTGTGAATTACTTATGGGTATTGGTATGGTGGTTTACAGCAACGTGTGGCATGGCAACATCCCATGATAAGGAAGTTACAAGTAGTGTAAACGGTTGAGAGTGGTTAAAAGAAGTGTCTAAGTAATGGAATGATGGTTTACGGTTTCCATAAACTTCCCTAACATCATGGGTGTAACCGTACTATTATCCCACTATCTCCATCTCTCCACAACCTCTACTACTTATGAGGAAACAATGAGTGTTCCAACTATAAATAGACTACCTTGTCTATTCAGAAGACGGAACAAGCTTATCATTCCCAAGATCTTCTTATTCAATAGTTCAATAACCTCACACCCAATTCAATCAACACTGATTTCCTCAAACTTTCTTTGCTTTCCCTCCCCTAGATCAACCCATTTCCTCTTTGTAATCGAAGCAAAACGTGAACGACCAATATCTTGGTTTAGGCTCGTTTTGTATGATTTTGATTTTCGAACCTAAAGAAAGTACTACAGCAGTATATTGTTTTGCCTAGGAGCGATTTATGGGTATTAACAACAAACCATGTAAGATGTTGCTCGACAATTTTCACATGATCATCTTTTGACTTGCGTTAAGAATATAAGATGAACTTGATCAACGCGAAAGCTTGCCAACACATATTCCGAGAAATATGTAAGCGAGTTAAACTCAATTTCGAAATCTCAAATATGTATAATAGAAAACTATATCGTAACACGACTTATGTCTCGATATAGGACATATAGTAGAAATAGACTTTCCAAGTGATAGATGAGTTTCGATCTCCACATACCTTTTGTTGATGAAGTTCCACAAGCTCTCCTTAGTAGTTCTTCGTCTTCAAATGATGAACGTCGTGAAGTCTAAGGCTCAACTACACAATCTATGTCCTAGTCCGAGATATCTATAAGTAGACTAGAAATCAAGACTTATAGTTTTGATCACTAACATTGACAAACATACTTGAGATAGCAACGCATGCGAGTTCGACCGAGCAGTGCTCTAACACTAATGTCATGAATTATCGGACAAAGTAGGAATTATAGGATTAGTAAGTACTGGACTCATAGTCGTCCAATAAAATATTGGATAGTCGGCCAAGTGGATGGTTGTCCAATATCATGTTGCTTCTTGGACAATCGAGCAACAAAAATGTTATTAAACGAGACCGAATATTTAAATATTAATTAAAATATTGATAGATGGATCATCAAGGAAATTACCGATGTTTATCAGAATTATCATAAGTATGAAACCCTAATTTTGGACAACTCTAAATTCAGGAGATGGAAGGCTATCCAATGTGGGTAGAGTTATTGACCAACCAATAGGTATGAAGACCATCCATTGGTGGTGGATAGACCGGCAGGGCGGTAAATGGAGAATTGTCCAACTGGTGGAAGAGGATTCACCAAAATATGAAGGATTATCCAAAAATATGGATTAAGAAATGTGGGACCGGCCTGCCATGGTGGCTAAGGGACCGGTCAAGTCCGTCCATGGTGGTGCGCGGACCATCGTGCGTCCATTCCTGAGAATTTATGCATTTTTGTTGGACACTTGTGCAACATTTTGTATTTTCAAAAAAATTTGATCTTGACTGAAACTCTCAATTTTTGCATGAATGAGCAAGTAGGGTTTTTGCTCATGCGTCTAATATTTTAGAATATTAAAATAATAATATTTATTGGTGAGAAGGTCTAATGGTTGTGGGACCACATGATTTTGTAGGTTTTTTGGAGAATTGAGCAATATTTAAAGAAATATGGAAAACTAAGAGTTTGCACGAATATGGAAAACCAAGAGTTGTGGAATGATAATAAAATTAGAAAAAGTGAGGAGGCGTGGGACTGGCCACGACTCATATAACGAAGGAAAGGAAGTGATTTATGATTGAATGGCTAAGCCAAAAACAAAAACATGAAGAATTATTTCAGGAAGTGATTTATGATTTTTTATTAAAGAATTGGTGGTTTATTATAATTGCCAAAAACAAAAGTAAAATTCGTTCATGAAGAATTATTTCATTGGACCAATTATTTGAATATGAAAGATTTAATTATATTATTTGACGCGTGACACATTTTTATTAAAGGATTTTGTATTGTTTCTGACATGTGGTTTATTATAATTGGATGATGATGCGGTATGGGAAATGGAAAAGGAAAATTCGTTCCTTTGAAATATATATATACACTATCAATATAAGGAAAAAGAAGGGATCATTTCTGTGAGTCGAAGTCCGAGCATTAGTAGAATTAGAATTACTTTTAGTTTAGTTATTTTTCCTTTCCTTTTCTTTCTTTATTTTCTTTTACATTTGTAATGAAATAATCTCTCCTCTAGGGCTAGGATGCAGCCTTATTATGTGTTAGAGACTTTAATTCATCTTCAATAATATTTTCTCTTGGTCTTAAGTTTTTGTTCAATAACGATAATAGTTCTATTTATATGTCATGTGTGATGGATTTTATTATAAATATTCTCTAATTACATACCAACATCTAAATGGGTAAAATTATTAGTACTTTCAGAATCCAATTGGTTTAAATGTATTATCTTCCGAGAAATTAATGCATGCCTTAAATCGTCTTGATATAATATGAAAAATGTTATTGTGAATTATTTTAATGTTCTTCCCTGCATGATAGTGGTGGAATATGAAATCCCTAGTTTCCTCCACTTATTACTTATTTATTTGTTTTATTTTAATTTTTAAAAACAAGTTTTATCAGAAGAAATAATTACAAGTCACAATTATCCGAAGGTGAGAAATTGGAAGGAAATTACAAATTTGAACATTTATGGCTCTCACACCCGCAACTCAAACAGGTGATTGATTCGGCTTGGGTACAACAACAAGATTCAGAACCGACCCTAGACCTTCAATTAAAGCTCATAACAACCGGACAAACCCTCATGAAGTGGAACAAGGAAACTTTTAGCCATCTTCCAATTATATATGATCAAAAAATCGATGGCAAGGATAAAATAGGATCAACATCAGTGTGCTACCCGATCGCTAACGACCTAAAATTCTGGCTGGGTCACAAAAAATAACTAAGAAGAGATCACACAGAACTGCTAAAATATCACGCAACATACTGGCAACAAATATCCACAATTCAATGGCTACAATCAGGCGATCTTAACACAACCTTCCTCTACACTAAAGCAACCATCCACCGAGAATGCAACAATATACAACTTCAGGTTCCACAAAACAATTGGGTTAACAAGAAGGAAGATGTGGTTCAACTCATTCTTGGGCATTACTCCTAACAATACACGGCTCAACCTACAATCATAGATGAACATCTTTTCACAGATATCAATCCCATATTAACTCCCAGAAAAATGGACCTTCTTACTAAGGAGGTAACTGCAGTAGAAATCAAACAAGCTCTATTCTCCACGAACTCCGAAAGTGCTCCTAGTCCATATGGTTATACGAGTAAGTTTTTCAAAAACATTTGGGAAACAACTCATCCTCAATTGATTGTTATATATGGTTCACAGTTTTTCTATGATCTTAATATACATCCACTCATGAATCACACAAACCTAACACTAACACCCAAAGTGGACCACCCATCAAAGCCTTCTCAATTCAGACCCATAGGACTTTGTAACGTCACATATAAAATCAATGCAAAAATCCTAGTTAATCGAATTAGACCCCTATTCCCTTTTCTAATAAGCCCTTCTCAAAGGGCCTTCATACCACAAAGATCAATTCATAATAACGTAGCAATTGCTGGAGAGCTTTTCCACCATATAAAAACTTCAAGCCACACCAAAGACCAAAAAATAGCTTAGATTGGGGATTCATCAAAGCTTCCTTCACCAAATTTGGAGCAACAAGCTGGGCTCTAATCCGCTTCTGAATGACAACCCCGATAAAGGAACTCCCCCAAATTAATTTATTTGTTTTATTAAAATAAACAAACACTTATTTATCCTGGCCAAATTGGGGTATAACCAGATTAATTGGGGTATACCTAATGAGACAAAACCTGGGTCATTTTGAAGTAAAACAATCCACCTCTTAACCATATATTTTCTAAATGGCTAATATACCCTTGTTTAATTAATACTAAAAAATTTGATTAGCTTAATTAATTGAGTTTAGATTAAAATTTTGATTTTATGAATTCAATTCAGTAGATGAAAATTTTTGTCTTATGAGTTCGATCAATACTTTTAGTTCTGAAAATGTGAAAAGTCGGCAAGGTCAACGATTGAATACGGTGCAGACTAACTTCGGCCGGCAAGGTCTACGGATGAAGAAAATGCCGACTATCTTGGGCCGGCAAGGTCTATGAATGAAGAAGATGTCGACTATCTAGGGACGGCTATTTTATAGTCGGCATATAAATATTTCCTACAATGTCGGCTATCATATAGTCGGCATATAAATATTTCTTACCCTGCCGGCTGACTAATAGTCGGCATACAAAAAATTTCTAACATTGCCGGTTGTCGAATAGTCGGCAATGTAACCTTGCCGACCTTTAGTTATACCCAACAGAAAACAGAATATGGGAAGATGTAATTCACTTTATTCATGCAATTTTTGTTACTACATTGATTGAAACATAAAATCTAACTCCGTGTCGTTGGAATAACGAATGCACTTAGCATGTGCATCAAGCCTTTGAACCCCTAGGCGACCCTAGTGGACGAGTTATAGTCTCGTGAGGGTTTACATAGAGATCTACCCACAAAACCTACACAAAAACTTCTAAAACCATCAATCTTCGTTGGAGGAATCCGAGTACGATTCTCCCACCATCATCTCTGGGGCATACTCCGAAATCTTGGATACCATGAATTGATAGCTTGCATCGAATGCGAATGCTTCCCCCTTTTCCTCCAAGTAGCGCGCTTTGACGACTTCATGATACAAAAATAAAACACAAACTTACTTTGTTGATGGATAGATCTTCATTTGAATGAAATGACGCCATTGTTGTTTGTGGAGGTTGTTGATGGTGGTTTTTAGTTTAGGGATAAATTTGTAAACCCCTACATTTAATGTGCCGTCACTCTGCAAAGAAACAGAGCCATGTAAAAGTGATGAGTGTTCAACCTCTTCGCTGGCGCATTTATTGAGCAACATATATCCACCAGAATGGTGCATGTAGCAACAATCCCAGATATTCTGTAAATTTCGGCACCCTGCCTATATTATTCAATTAATATAAGTTTCTTTGAATGCTTTCTGTGCTATGTTCCCAGGCTGAACCCTTAATGTTGATATGGCATGACAATTTGTGTTCACTCGCAGCAGAGTAGCACGAATTTCCAAGTATCAAGGATAAGGTCCTTGCATAAAGTATTCAATCGGAAAGCATACTGCTCTCTGGCAATGAACTTAAAGAACTCTGTGTCAACACATAAAATTCAATCAATTCTGTGATAATTCACAAGATTCAGATATTACCCTGACTAATTTGCAAAAATTAGGGTTTTGCACGCTGCGCAGTATATTAGACCTTGCCTGTCGAAATTAAGCCTATGCGAACTAGGTAATTAATCCGCCATGGATTAGTAGGTGCAAAATCCTACCCAAAATCATAAAACAAGGAGATGCGGAATAGGAGGAGCAACAAAGGGAGGTGTGGCCATGCCATAGGCCAGCCGGCGCCACTTGCAAGTGGCCACACCCTTGCTGCTCAACCGGCCCCCTTTCCATCGACCAATCAGGTCGCTCTAAACTTACCACACGCACACTAGAAGTGTGGCCACACCCATGCTTGGTCGGCCCCTCTTTTAATTGACCAATCAGGTCGTCCTAAACCTGCCACAGTATCAAAAGAGGCAAGGTTATGCCAATACGCTAATTGGCATGCCAAACATGCTAAACGTGCCACTTTACCACAGAAGCATGACGAACGTGGAAACATACCATAAATAGTGCACTTAAGTTCCAACCCATCATCTGTTCGTGACCAACGCCATAACAGACTTCAATGTGGTTATCCTAACTGCAGACACGACCTTGCATGGTCGAAACCCTAATTTCCGAGTTGTGGAAAAATTATGCCACTTCGGGCCCCACAATATGCCACGAGCCGTGCAGGACCCATGAAACCCTAATAAAGACGCCATATCATAGCCACCCGTGGAAATCCTTACTCATGTGGTCGTTAGCACATGATGGCATGGCTATGGTTCTTTTGGTATGTCTATGGCACCATTTGCACAAAACGTCGATGCGCCACGGCCACATGCCACATGCCACATGCACTAATTAGGGTTTTGTCATACCAAACCCTAATTCAGGCAAAGTTGCTACACCAACCAAGCCAAGTAACGTTTCCCAGATCATTGGGATTGTTGTGGCAACAGGGCCAATGTTGCCACGCCACATTTGGGTCTAACACCAATATGCTAAAACAGCTGCCACGGCTACGCCACTGGCATGTCGTTATGTCGTGTTTATGCCAGGCGCCACTATGCCAATGGCGCCACTTTGCTATACAACAGGATGTGGTCATAATCAATGGTCATCCTTTCTCATAAGCTACAATCTCAGTCGTCCAAATTCGCCAAGGAATTGACAGGCCTGTGGCAAGTTTTAGGCGGCCAGCCAAGGCAAGCCTAATAGAATCACATGTTATTTTCCTATGGCAAGTCTCTTGACTTTGACTTGCCACACGTATCAATCTTCTACACGTTTTCCACGAAAACACTCGAGACATCAAACATGTCACAAACTGGGGGATACTCATCAGGGTATTGGTCTGGCAATTTATAGCGTGCGGCGTGCAATACGCCCGTTATAAGAAAGTGTCATAAAGTGGGACAATTAGTGGCGGCAAGAAGTAAAGGGTGTAAACGGATCCACTTCCTTCATCATGGAAGCATGGGTTTCTGACGGTTATACGTTACTCCACTCTTCCATCACCCAATCGTTCCCGCTTCCTACGAGACC
Source organism: Papaver armeniacum (assembly GCA_023531295.1). NCBI lineage: Eukaryota > Viridiplantae > Streptophyta > Magnoliopsida > Ranunculales > Papaveraceae > Papaver > Papaver armeniacum. The sequence continues at coordinate 211,108 of JAJJWW010010225.1, read as the reverse complement.
AGGGTACGTTTAAATATGACTTGTATAAATAGGCTTGACAAATTTCCACAAAACAACAAGTTTTTGGTCGGCAACAACATAGTATTCAGAGATCACCAAGAACTGATAGCTTTTCACTCTGCAAGCCAGTTCCACTTTCTGATACAAGTCATAAAACAAGCCACATCTTCAGAATTAACCATTCGGGTCTCAACACTCTCTTCGCTTCCCTCCCTAAGACCAACCCTTCTCCTTCACTTTGTGACCGAAGCAAGCCTAGAACGGCCATTTCTTGGTTTAGGCCAAGATTGTACAGATTGATCTCTCGAATCAAAAGTACTCCCGTGCAGTGCATTGTTTAGGGTTTAGATTCGTTTCTCATCCACACACCCAAAATTACCAAAATCAGCAGAAACAATTTTCACCCACAAACAGAGGTATTGGGTGAGTTAGATGGAGTATATAACGATATGAGCTTTGGAGAGTATATGCAAATAGGTGTGTGTTGTTTTTTTGAGAGAACTAGTGTATTTATAGGATGGTGCAAAAATTTGGCCGTTATGGTAGTCAATCAATGCAGTTGTACTTGCAAAAAATTGAATCTTGAATTCGCCACGTAGGTTACTTTTTCCCCGGTATGCCGACTAACACACCGTCGGCATGGTCGTAAATTTCTTACCATGCCGACCTTATGATTTTAGGCATCAGGAGAAGTTCATTTTCTGCTACATATAGTCGGTATGGTGTTTGGTCATTAGAGTGTCGGCTTTTATACAATTGGAAAGGTCGTAATTTTATAACCCTGACGACCTTATGATTTTAGGCATTAGGAGAAGGTCATTTTCTGCTACACATAGTCGGCAGGGTCGATAATTTAATACATTGTCGATTATTATACCGTCGGCAAGGTATTAGTTTTCTTACCTTGCCGACCCTGGTAACTACACCATTTCTGCTGTCAGGGCCGGCAGTCTGGCAGTTCACAACCTTGCCAGCCCTAGTTTAGTCGGCACTGTAACTTAATAAAACATTCACTCAAGACCCTGCCGGCTGAATTATTGAAACTTAACATAGCTAAACAAACCATTCATTCAACAACTAGAAATCCAACATTTGTCCAAAATAAGAAAACATGTCCCATAAACCTTAAAAAAACATTTGTCGAACTATTAACCTTAACATTTGTCTACCACAACATAAAGAAATAAACTAGAAATGCATTCATTCACGACCACGACCAAGGCCACGGCCACGGCCCCGTTTAGCATTTTCCCGATCACCACCACTACCACTACCACCACCACGGGTACGAGCCCTCTTTTTTCATCATTCATCTTGGCTTGTGCTTCCCTCTTTAGTTTAGCATTAGCTTGATGGAACATTTCGGTGGCATCCTCATTGTCAACATTGCTAGCATAGTCAATGTGCTTAGTTTGCTCTTCAATCGACAAAGGCTATCCTCTTTCTCTCGCGCAACACATCATCTTCACAAGGGTCTTCAAATGCTCCTTCTATTTTCAATTAAACAACAAACAATTAATATACTGATTCGATAATGTGATCTTAAAACAATAAGAGCAAGTCTAAAATACTTACCAAGTTCTTAAGACTTTTTGTTGGGTCTTTCGGTGGCATCTTCCTCCTACGAGCTGGTTGTTCAACAGTCTCATCCATAATCACGGTAGGACGAGCAAAACCCAAGTACCACGGCATGTAATCTCCACTAGCTTCATGACCTTCGATCACCTCGTCCAAAAGACTCGTATCGATCTTACGGTCACTTCTATTATCTCAATGTTCAATCATTGGTGCTGGAGCATAACAGACGTCAATAATTTTTTGGGACGTGTTGCAATTCTCCCTTACCACTTCAATGAACAGATCATCACCGAGATGAGGTACTTCTTGGATGTAACCCACTTGTCTCAAAACCCGATGTGGATCGTACGTTGAAAATCCCTGGGGTAAAACAAGGGACCGTAGTATAATGCAACATCATATCTCCTTTTGATTAAACCTTTATTTCTATTATCTCGATAAGGATCAAATATTACCTCATTCGCAGTCATTTTATCCAAGGTGACTCGCATGTTGATAAGTTGTTGTGGCATATCCTTGTCGTGAGCACCATTAAAACTGTATCTCTGTCCTCTTGGCTTATTAATCGCAAGCTTAGTATTCACTTTGATGTGAGGGTTGGCTTTCACCAAAGTAGGGAAGTGCTCATATACCCAAACCTATGCATACACAAAGTTTAGTAAGAATCTTATCTTATAAGCAATTTGCAAATATAAATGATTTAGAAATTGAATTACCTGGAAGAGATATAGATTTTTGTTAACTTGTTTAGTCAGTTCCCTTAAACCCTTTGTCAACTCATTGTTCAAGAAGGCAACCACCGCAGTACCCCAAGAATACATATGCATCTCATGTAAGGGATCCAAGAGTTGAAGATACTTGGCGTCGACCAAGCTTCCGAATCGTCGGGAATATACTGATTGCCCAAGATGTATAGAAAATAAGCTGACGCAGTAGCATTGATTTGCACCATGGACACACTTCCTTCCTTATCAAAGATTTTCTTGGTCTCAGAGTATGTGTCCCTCAACATCTTCAGATTGAACTTCTTGCTTAAATAACCATCCTTCACCACAAACAAAGACTCTGATTGCTTCTCATCCAAACCGAACAAGGTCTTGGTCAATTTGAATATCTTCTCCCAAGAGATGCCTTCTTCGTAGCCATCACTGAGTGTTTTTCCCTCAACCTCGAGGCCTAGAATTTTATGAGCATCATCGGGAGTTACCACCATCTCACCGAATGGGAATAACCTTGTATCAGTCTCTCTGTAGAACCTCTCACAGAATTCAGATACGGTAACTTTTTCATACTCAACAACCGAACTCTCCACAACATGCCACATCCCGAAGTTCTTAATAATTGCTTGTACCTCGACACATTCCCAATCAAGTGGCCAGCTATTCATCATAGTGCTTGAAGCTTGGTGCCTCATAAGACGGATGACACGCTTGTGATCCTAAGTACCAAAAAAACAAAATTAAAACAAATACAAACACTTGAAGAAAATTTAAGATAGATAGATACACTTAAATAAAAAAAAATAAAAAACAAGTTTTATTGAGATTACTTACGATAGCACCATGGATTTTACGTGCCCATGTGTCTTTGTATCCAAAAAGAACATGTCCACCATCTCATGGGGTCCCTAGTAGAGGATGACCTGGTTTCAGTGTCACCTTCAAGTGACTGGGAAGCATATGGGAATTAGCTGGTTTAGTGATAAGCCGCTTTGGTCTTTCGGATGCAGTTGCAGTTCCAGTTGCAGCTTCAGTTCGTTGATCCTTACCTGTTTTTTCTCCACCTTCTTATTCTTCCTCTTCCTCTTCAACAATTTCACCAGCTTTATCTTTATCTTTATCTCCATCATTGTTATCACCATCACCATTACCTCCTCCAACATGTGGCATGTCTTGATCATCATCATCATGCTCATCATCTCCTCCATCAGTCGGAGTTCTTTCAACACCATCATGATCATTACCTCTTCTACCAGATGGATTTGATTGGTCTTCATATGGAGTTTCATCTGAATCACTGGGTTCCAGTGGTGGTTGAGAATCATTCCGTTCACGGATCTTGAGCGTTCCCGGCTCAACTAATGCACCTCGATGTGTTGCAGTCAAGAGTTTGTCACCAACACGAGGAGGTCTTGAAGGAGGAGTAACAGTTTTCTTATTTCCCTTTTGCAACCTAAACAAGAACAATTAAAAAAAAAATCAACAGTCGGTAGGGTCGACAACTAAAATCCGTGCCGGCTAAACAATAGCCGGCAGGATCGATAACTATAATCCTTGCCGACTAAACAATAGTCGGCAGGGTCTTATTCAACTAACGTGCCGGCTTATAACAATTCTGAACACAGTAGATACAAGAATTTTCTGCTACATATAGCCGGCAGGGTTTATAACCCATACAATGCCGGATTTTGTACCGTCGGCAGGGTAATATTCAAATACCATGCCGACCTTATGATTTTAGGCATCATGAGACACCAACAATTTTCAAAACACACCTCTGGCAGGGTCAAAAATTATAACCCAACGACTGTAGAAAACATATATCGCCGGCAAGGTATTAAGGTTGAATACCCTGCCGACCTTGTAAAAAGCGGTTACAGATATTAACAGCCGGCATGATATTCAACCTAAGAGCTTGCCGGCTAACCCTAAATATGAAAAGTCGGCAGGGTCGTGAATCAGAGACCCTGCCGGCTGAATAACCGCATATTCACAAATTTGATTTTTCTGACCTAATTTGACATGCAAACATAAAATTGAAGTACTTTAGTGAGTTTAAGTAGGCCCTTACTTTCTCAATCGCGCCATTTCTTCGGTTTGAGCGGCGTTGATTTCTTCTTCTTCAACGGTTTTTTTACTCTCTTTTTGTTGAACTAAGTTTGCAATTCCAAGGTTATATTTATTGGGTTTTCTATTTGTTCTTTTCATACGACTAGCCCTCGACAGCGGCTCCATGTTTGAAGATTAATCGGAATTTTCGAATTGACGAATACGACGAATTAATCGACGAGTTTTCGATGGTGGGGATGGAGCCGGTAAGGTAGGAGGAGAAGATGAAATGAAAATATGATAATTGACTAGGGTAATAGTAAGAATTATAATGGGAAAGGGTAGTTTTGTAACTTCACCCATGAGGACACCCTCTTAGCCCTTAAAAAGAGTCCACTTAAATTTGAATATACCCCAATCTCGCTGGGTAATTTATTTGTTTATTTATTAATTGTTTTAGTAAATAGTTTAACTAGAAATTAGAGATAACAGTGAGATTCATTATAAGAAACGGCCTGCTACGTAGCTCCACAAAGAATAAAAGAAAAATCTTTCACACTCCATTGCGGATGAGTTTTGTACTTATGTCACTGGTATCACACTCCATTGCGGATGAGTTTTGTACTTATGCCACTGGTATCATCACCCAACTACTTTATTACTCTATCACAGTGGAATATACCGAGTAGACTAGTAATATTGTATATTCAGATTTTTCCACCGAAATCATATATAAACATTTTAAACCATCGAACTGTATATTCAGATTTTTCCACCGAAATCATATAAACATTTTAAACCATCAAACTGATATCTTCAAAATCAGCTACTTTTACGGGTTCGTCTCGTGACGCAATGCATGGACGTGTTTGAGGTGATGCAATGCATGGACGTGTTTGGGATTTTTTATAACCAGCCTTTTGAAACATTTTGGAACCGAAGAACTGATTTTGTTGGAACTATGGTTAGTATCTTGATGATCAAGGGGATAATCAAGATAAACGAAAATCTCAAATATTAGGATTCAACAACCAAACAAGGAATAAGTCTCAAAATCGGAATGAAATGCAAGTTCATAGCAGGAGCCAAAATCTTCAAAATTGTCATTTAAGAAGAATCAATTACACAATCTACTGCAACAAGATTTTCTAGCTGTGCACCAAGCTGTCCTTCGCCAGTCTTCTCAGCCTTGAGCCTCAACTTGTTCAACTGCTTTTTACATTCATTTTTTCTTTCCTACGTTCATATGCTGCATGGGATCCTGCCTTTCTCTTTTCCTCAAGTTCCTTGATGGTATCAGCGCCTGACTCCATCTAACCTCAGCTGAAAGTCCTCCTAAAAGGCAGTACTTGTGTCCAGGTTGAAGTCTAGGGATAACCATTCTCTCAATCTTGTCACAAGGTAGTGGGATACCCTCAAATTCAGAATGCAGCAGCCCCGCGCTTGGTCTTGTGTGGAATAATACCACAGATGGTCCTCCAAAGGATCTTAGCAAGAGCCCTGATATGAATAGGACCATGAGAATGTTTACTGTTCATCCCAAGAAATGAAGATACTTCATTTTCTTTCATGCAAGACCACCAGAAAGGCGGATCTCTTCACAATTTCGCAGTATGGAAGATAATCTTCCAAGCATATGGTGACTAGCATCAACGACAACTCGTTTAGTGCAGATGCCACTCCCTGAAACCATTGTTTCATCTGCTGCTGTAGTTCTTACGGCAAGAAGCAGTTATGCATTCTTGTTCTCCATTGAACCATCTTAAGTAACCTTAAGCAGTTACGGAATTATTAAAGTTCAGATCAGAGCATCAAATATCACTTCCTCTGCAATTTGTCACTTCTAAATTGCCAGCTGCTGAGTTTGGAAGTTTCATAATTCCTTTTTGGTCAGTCAATGCTATACGTGCCTCAAGAAATGGGGACAAACACTTGTCTTTTGCAAACTTGAGGCAAGACTCTTTAGAAGCAACAAGACAGGCTGACATCTCACGTTCTTCACACTGTTCCCTCTCTGCAAGATCCGTAGGAGGACCTCCAAGCAGGGTTTTCCACCATGGAGGCCGGCACTTGCTAGACGCATTGATTGAACAACCTATCCGGGCTCCAGCCTTCAGAACAAAAAATGCATAAGTTAAGCCTTTTAAGGAAAAAAAAATCATATGTTTGCAAAATTTCTAATCTCATATAGTGAATTGCGGAAGTGAGAGACAGGACAGAAAACCTAGAACGTGCGTTCACTAAACATGATATGTAAGAAACACTAAATCTCATGCCCAGCCTTATTATACTTGTTAAGTACTTAATCAAAGCCCAAAACTGATATAGTAGCCAACACACCTGCTCATATGACAGCAAAATTAAATTCTAAACACAGGATCGTTGCGTAATAATATAATGACATAAAATCAACAAAAAACAGCTAGAATCCAGTCTTACTTTGTTAACATCTTGGCGTAACGCATGCAAAGTGTCATTTTAGTTTTAGTTAGTTAAATTAAAACCTAATGGACTAAAACAATATAGAGCTCTATCAATCTCAACTATTTAAGCTATGATAGTCAAGAGCTGGTTATTCCGCTCGCATAAATTTTGCAGCTGTATTAACTTACTGTATTGGCAGTACTATAGCCAAACACCTCGGCCAGCTGCGTGTAATTATCTCTGAACACAATTCAATATAGTTATTTGAACCTAGACAAGGGCTTGGACTTATCAGTCTCCAATAACCTTAGAATCAAAAATCCATATTCAGGTAAAACCCAAAATCAACTCATCCAATTAGAATGGAATCACACAAAATCTTAAGGCTTTTGCTACGAATTAAGCTCAACAAGATTTTAAATTAAACATTTTTATGACATCATAATCATAAAACCAATTTTAACAGCAAAATAAATTGAAACCATGATTTTGCTATGAATTAAGCTCAACAAGATTTTAAATTAAATATTTTTACGACATAATCATTAAAACCAATTTTAACAGCAGAAGACAAACAAAACTAATTGAAACCCAAATTAATTCATCAAATAAAGACAAAATTTACCCCACATTCAAAAGTGAGCGTTTAAGAAAAAATCATATGCTCGCAAAGTATCAAAATGTAACTACAGATAATGATTGGAGGAAGTGAGAAACGGGTCAGAAAACCTAGAACGCGCATCGCTAATTACATGCTATGTAAGAAAGGCTAAATCCCATGCCCATCCTTGTGATACTTGCTAAGTACTTAATCAACAATCTTTAACACAAACAATAAGATACATGAATGTCAAAGCCCAAAGCCAATATAGTAGCCAACAGACCTGCTCATGTAAAGGTAAAATCTAGTGCTAAATACAAGGTCGTTTCGTAATAACATGATGTCTTACAATTAACCAAAAATAGTTAAGAGTCCAGTCTTACTCTGAATATTATGATAACAACTTGTCGAAACACATGCAAGAGCATACAGTGACAAACTGTCAGAAGTAAGTGTCGATGAACCAATTTCAGCCAAAGCTCATCATAGTGTTAGTTTGTCAAATTACAACCTAATGTATTAAAACAATATAGAGCTCTATCAATCTCAACTACTTAAGCTCTCGTAGTCAAGAGCTGGTTATTCCGCTCACATAAATTTTGCAGCTGTATTAACTTATTGTATAGGCAGTACTATAGCCAAACAACTCGGCCAGCTGCGTACAAATATCTCTGAGCACAATTCAATCTATTTGAACCTAGAAACGGAGCTTGAACTTATCAGTCTCCAAATAATCATAGAATCCAAAAAAAAAACTTATTTAGGTAAAATCCTTGATTTAATCAATCTAATTAGAATGAATTCACAATAAATCTGAAGGCTTTTGCAAAACTAATTGAAACCCAGATTTATATCATCAATTAAGCCTATAATTTACCTCACATTGCTCTATAATTTTGGATTCGGAAGCTTGCAAAGCAGATTTCCAACTTAGAGAATCCTTGAAAGCAAGAACAAATGGGCCTTTAGATGGATCATCAGACAAACCAGCAGGTATAGGGATTCGCAGAGGAGGAACTGGGGATTTGAATAGGATTAGGGTTGCTGATGCAGAAAAATCCTCCACGTCACTTGTTAGCATCTCCATTTTTAGGGTTTTAGAATTCTCCTCCTCGTTTTGTAAGTAGCTCTGGGTTTTTAGGGTTTCATTGCGATATGATTTTCTCTTATATTTTGCTTCAAATTACTATTTCCTATCCCAGAAACCTCTCTGTCCTGTCCTAGTTTCATTTTGGGGCACCGGCAGACAAATTTAAGAACTATAGTACTATACTATAATTGGCGTAGGCTAAGCCAGAAATCCTTAGACCATCATGGTGTTTGAGAAAAAACAATCACTATGGTGCTTCGCCATATGGAGATGGAAATTGAGTTTCCATCAAAAACAATCACTATGGTGATTCGCTATATGGAGTTGGAAATTGAGTTTCGGTGACGGAAACTCAATGTCTATTTATTATAGTGGAAATTATTATGTCAAATATACTTAAAGAAACTGGTTTAAGTGTGAGTCCAAAAAACTATTTAGTCGGAAATTGAGTTTTGATTTTGGCAGAAACATCCTGTTTGTCTTGTCTTCATTTTTAAAAGTTATTTGTGTTCTTCATTTTTAAAAGTTCGGTTGTAAAATTAGGGTTTTTTTTTCAAAATTATCCTAACCGGACTTACTACTGTAACCTCCAAATTCAACATATTTTGATGACTACGACTCAAAATTTCAATCAAAAACGAATCAAAAGTAATGGGTTTGTGGGAAAATACTTATGGACAGGTTTGTTTATAAAAGATTGATTAATCGATGATGAACATTCAATGAATCGACGACGATGAAAATTTGATGATTTTGATTAGATTAATATATGATCATGTTTAGATGATCATAAATTGATGAAGAAGAGAAGAAGAAAAATTGTAGAATAGAGGAAGAAGAAATTGTAGATTAATTATAATTTTAATTAGGTAAAAGGGTAAACTAGTCATCTCCACCTTTTAGGACACCCCTTATAATTATAGGGAAGGTGGCATAATCAAATCATGGTCCCAAAAAAAACAACAGTGGTGCCCAGAAAATAGTTCTTTGGCACTATGCCAAAAGACGGCCCTGGAAATATGGCACCATAGTGATTGCTCTCTTTTTCAACATTTTAGAGGGATTAGCCAAATAAATTGCACCGTAATACTTGTTATAACGGCTAACCACACAAGTCAAATCAGGGGCGGATCCAATATGAAACAAGGGTGTGCACTTATTACCCTGCCCATTAGGCTTCCAAACCTAATCTTGCTTTCTTACTACTCGTAACAAAACTTTGCTTCCCTTTAGTCTAGTTTCTGGCTCCACCCCCGGGTCAAACTATAAGATAATGATTACGTTTGACAAATTTGCCAAATTTCCTTTCAGGGATTTCCAAGTACAGATTAACCTTCAAAGTGGTACTCATCTAGCACACGTTCCTTACTCTTTGGGGGCACAAGTATAATTAAACATTCACGTCATATTAAATGTTCTACTTGTATGCTTTATTTAAGAATCCTTATAGTGCAACAAGGACTTCACGAATTGGCCTACAATAACATCTAAGTAATGATCCAAACAAACAAGGTGTTGTCAATAGGTTTAGCTTGACAATTAACAGTAGAATCAATTCTAAAGAAACCTGAGAGTTAAACAGGAGAATTATTTATCACAAACTTCTCTGTTCAGAAAAGTATAACTTTGAAATAAAAATGTACGCAGGAGGATAAAATGACAAAATTTCACATGAATTATGGTTCAATTCACAGTTTCGCACACCCTTTGTCTAACAAAAACTGGTATCTTTGTGCAATAAATAATTTTAAGCTAAAAATGAAGAATTTGACCAAAGTCTTCTCCCACAAAAAATGAGGAACTAAAATAAGTAAATCCCAGCTTGGAATTTTGTTTTCATAAAGAAAAGCATTTACAACCATCCATAGCTATTACACGGAAGAGAATTGAAGGGAAGGTCAGGAAGAATAAGAGGGAAAGTTAATATACAGAAGAAGAGCCAAGTTCAGGGAGGGCCAAAGGGTTGGCTTTTGCATGCATTCGTAATGCAAAAGTGACCCAAAAAAAAAAAAAACTTGTTCATCATGGAATTTTTATCAAGATCCTTGATACTTGTCTTTCTTTTAATAGGTTTTGGATTCTCCAAACCTGTAGTTTCATTCCCTTTTGGTTTGGGTGGTTTTTTTGGTGGTGGTGGTGGTTTCGATGGTGGTTTCAATGATGGTGGTGATGACGCTCGTGTTGCAGAAGAACTATATACAGAAAATAATGACTTTGATACAAATTATCCAGGTTCATGGGAACTTGCTTCTGAAAATTCAGGTGTTTCGTCCATGCACATACAATTGCTTCCTAATAACAAAGCTATCATGTTTGACGCTACCGTTTTCGGTGAAACTAAAGTCCGACTGCCTGGTAAATGTCGACCAATTCCTAAAACAAAAGGATTAATGGATTGTACCGCTCATGCTGTTGAATTCGATTTAGAAACGTCTGAGATCCGACCGCTTACGGTTACGTTTCCTTCCTCTCTTTTTGTGAAAGTTTTAATTAAGTCTCATGCAAAAATAATTTACGACCGCTCTTTTGATAATTCTAAATTTGTGCTTACATGTGTATGGTGCAGGTCATGACCGATACATGGTGCTCATCCGGTGGTATGGCTCCGGATGGTACTCTGATTAATACAGGTGGTTGGGATGAGGGAGGCCGAGCTATAAGATACATGAAAGCATGTGAAAACTGTGACTTTAAAGAATATCCTGTTGCGTTAACCGGGATGAGATGGTATGTATATCCTTTAAAAACATGCATATAGAATGGAATTTTTATGCTGCCATGCCAAACTATATATAATTTTTGATATTTGGTTGATCAGGTATGCTACTCAAACAATGCTAGCAGATGGTAGCTTCATTGTAGTTGGCGGTCGACGTATGTTTAACTATGAATTTGTACCAAGGCCGGGAGTAAATAATGTCAAAAACTACGACCTCCCGTTGCTCCGTGAGACAACAGATCTCGCCGAAAACAATCTATATCCTTTTGTTCATCTCTCCACAGATGGAAACCTCTTCATTTTTGCTAACACTCGATCAATTCTGCTCGATCCTAGAACCCAGAAAGTCATTCGTGAATTCCCCGTCTTACCTGACGGATCTAGAAACTACCCAGCCTCTGGAATGTCAGCTCTTCTCCCAATCAAACTGCACGGAGAAAATGCTGATGTGATCCCAACTGAAGTTATAGTTTGCGGTGGTGGAGATCCTAATGGGTTCGCATTGGCTGAAAAGGGAACTTTCACGCCTGCATCGTCAAGCTGTGGAAGAATTCAAATAACAAAGCCAAATGCTGCATGGAAAATGGAAAAGATGCCATCACCAAGAGTAATGGGAGATATGTTGAACCTTCCAAATGGAGAACTCCTTATTATCAATGGTGCGAAGAAAGGTGTATCCGGATGGGAGTTCGCTGACGACGCTAATCTCACGCCAGTCATTTATAAACCAATGAAGCCTAAGGATGAGAGATTCGTCGAACTTCGACCAACAACTATTGCGCGCATGTATCATTCAACATCGGCTGTACTACCTGATGGTAAAGTCCTAGTTGCCGGAAGTAATACACACAATGTCTACAAGTTCAACGAGAAATTCCCAACTGAACTTCGGGTTGAGAAATTCTGGCCACCATACTTGGACCCAATGCTCAACGGCAAACGACCAGAGATTACCTCAGAATTGAACGCTCAGAAGTTTCAGTACGGCGAGGAATTTACATTGAGAATTAGATTGCGTCAATTGCCAGTACTTGGTAAGAAAGACATCAAAGTGACAATATATGCTCCACCATTTACAACTCATGGATATTCAATGAACCAAAGACTTGTAGTTTTGGCTACAAAGAAGGTCGAACCAGTGTTTCCAGGAGTTTTTGAGATTTCAACTTTGTCACCACCCTACGGTGCAGTTGCTCCACCAGGCTATTATCTTCTTTTTGTCAATCATCGTGGAGTTCCAAGTAAAGGAGTTTGGATTCAAATCGGAGCTTAGAAGTATACACTCATCTTCATCGGTATATTGGAGTTTGTTTTGTTTTGTTTTGTTTTCTTTCTTTTTTTGGTTCATTTTGTTGATATAACTTTAACATTGTGAGCTTCATTCTTTTACCCTATATCTTTCTTTGTGATAAAAATATATGGATACGACTCTCTTATTGTAGAATCATTCTGACTCTATTTTTTCCAAGGCTGTTACAAGGGATCGACATATTCCACGGGGTTACTAGTACCAAGCTACAATAAACACCCTTCGATTATGGGAAATTTGACAATCCTTGTGGAATTTAGTAATCCCCGTAGCAGACTTGTTTTTTTCTGTCCCATTTTTCCTTTGTTATCATATTTGGAGAGCAATGGCAGAAAATGGCCAAATGGTGGCCAACTAAAATTTGAAAGTTAATAATTTGGGAACACTAAATTTCAGTCTAAGACTGCATCAGCATCATTCCGGCCTCATTGATAGCTTGTCCAAATACAGAAATAACAAAAATTATTAAAAAAGATTATAATTAAAAAAAGAATTAAATACGAGAAAAATGAAAAGGAACACGTACATTGATGTGCAAAACCAAATTGCCAAGTTGCCAACACGTTTGTATGAAAATGTGAAGGGCCGGCAAGATCTGGTACGTGTTTCTATTTTACCATTCTCTTCGTCTCCTTTTCCACGACTAATTCCTACTCTCCACCGCGTTCAAATACCAGCTTTAATCTTCATTGAAGTATTGAACCCAAAAAATTGACAGTAACTCAGAGCTTTACTGGTGGCTGGTGCATACCTCATCCATACTTGATGTGAATAATGATCAATGTCGGCCGGCCACTAATCAAATTCCCATTCCGTCATCCCCTTGTAACTGGTTCATCTAATTTTGATAATCACCAGTATTGCATATACAAGTTGAGTCTGCTGCATCTGGGTACAAAAGAGTTGCATATTCATACAGTAGTTTCATACTTGCATGTAAAACGAATACTAAGATGCAGCTAATTACCAAGGACTTACAAATGACTTAATTAACCCGGAGAAGTCGGACACCATTAATTCTTTGTCAATCGACATCAAATTAAAACTAATAAAATCATGAAAACTAGTCCAAACTAATTGTTAAATCTTCTACCAAGAAAAAGAAAATAATAATGATTGTTAATTCAGTTTTTCATTCTATATAAACCCTGCCCTCAAACAAATTTAAAAACATCCAAAATTCCCACCTTAAGAGTCATAGTTGTACTAGTGCCTCTAAGGTTGAAATCATGGCGAGGAATTCACAAGCAATTTTGTTGGCTCTCTTTGTCTGTTTGATTGGATTTGATCATCAACACTCTCTGGTTGTTGAAGCCAACTTCTGGGATACCACCTTTATCAACTGGGGAGCTCATCACGCCAGTGTTTACAACAATGGTGACGATATGCAACTTGTTTTAGATAAAAGTGCAGGTAAATTGCATAGCAAATATAATTCACAACTATCATCGCTATCATACTACTATGAGCATTAGATGTTTTTCTATATTTTCATTTTCGACTTCTTTTACGGCAAGTCAATGAGATTGCCAAACCATATCTTTTTCAGTCTTTTCATATTATTAATCCTACAAAAATGCAATTTAACATCCTAAATATGGCAAAGGTTAGATGATGCAACATTTGGTGAACATCTGAAATCACCTATATTATTAATCCTAAAAAAATGCAATTTAACATCCTAAATACGGCAAAGGTTAGATGATGCAACATTTGGTGAACATCTGAAATCACCCTATTTTATTAGCTTTCCTGTAAATAAAATTCAGTCAGAAGTGAAAATCCTTGTTTTTCATTTCTTAAATAAAGGTATATATTTTGTCATAATTAACTTTGCACATAATTCCTTCGCTTTTCAGGATCAGGAATTGAAAGCAAGAAAGAGTACCTCTTTGGTAGCGTTGAAATGCAAATCAAACTAGTATCTGGGAATTCTGCAGGAACCGTCACCGCTTACTATGTAAGTACTTAATCATTCAGAGACTAACTGCACAATATTGAACATTTTAGACTGTAACCAAAGTACTAAACTTTATAGAATTCAGATCTGCTACTTCTGTAGTTTTGAAAGCGTAGCTGAGCAAGTAAGATGCTATCCCTTCAACAACAAAAAAATGCTAAATATTGTTTTCATGCTTATACAGCTATCTTCTAAGGGTGACAAGCACGACGAAATTGATTTCGAGTTCTTAGGTAATGTATCAGGAAAACCTTATATCATGCATACAAATGTCTTTGCTGGAGGAGTTGGAAACAAAGAACAGCAATTCTACCCTTGGTTCGATCCTACCACAGACTTCCACAATTACACCATTCACTGGAACCCAAGCGAGATTGTGTAAGTAAAGTGATAACAAACTATATATACCTTGCACTAGTTAACCATTCAACAATTTTGGTTCGACCATTTTCTTAAGAAAACTAATAAGGGTGGTTTCAGAATTTTCAATAAATAGGGTTTGCGTCTTTATAGTTTACCTGTAAATTTCAAGTTCTGCAGAATGACAGTATTCACAGCATAGATGATGATCAAAATGGTTGACCTTTTGTTATTGTGTTCAGGTGGTTCATCGACAGTATTCCAATCCGTGTGTTCCGTAACTACGAGTTCTTGGGAATTAAATATCCAAACAAGCAGGGTATGAAGGCTTACAGCAGTTTATGGAATGCTGATGACTGGGCAACGAGAGGTGGGCTTGACAAAATAGATTGGAATAAGTCACCCTTCTCCGCTAGATTGCGAAAGTTCTCACCAAGGGCTTGCACTTGGTTTGGACAAAGCAGCATTGGCTACTGCAATTCAAAAGATAAGTGGTATACGTCTTCTGCATATAGCAGCCTGAATGAGGCTCAGAAAGGTCAGATGAAATGGGTTAGAGACAAGTTTATGATCTATGACTACTGCAAGGATAGTAAAAGGTTCAACTGGAACATGCCCCGCGAGTGTTCTTTACAACAGTTTTAAAACCGGCATCTTGAATTCCTAAATACAACGCAGATGTCTGGTCTATATTTTTATGCGAAGAATAAACCCATGGGGTCCACAATTTTTACATTACATTTTTTCATTATTGTTTTAACCTTTTTTTCAAGAGCATCCTATAAAATTCTTGTATTATAGGAGTGAAAATTACATTTTTTTTTACTTTGTTTTCACAAGCATTCTTCCACATTGCTGCATTGCGGCAGTGAATACTATACCATTTACTATTTTTTACGATAACTCTTCTATATTCTTGCTCTGAAGATGTGAATGGTAAAATTGCAACTAAGCAATGTGTTTCAAGCATTACGATTCAACACTCTGTTATCAGTATAGGGAAATTTCTCAGGCAGAAAGATGCTAAGACCTTAGTGATTGCATAATTCCTATAGAATCATGCTTCACCTATCCCGGTTAGACCTTCTCACTTCATAGGGAACTTATATTTAGTCTGTAACAGTTACTCCCTATTTTCTCAATCGTTTGCTCTTAATAATTCAATCAATTCACAACTGGTTCCTTAGGTCCCAATCATTTGATAGTGTCATACAATGTCTCTAACCTGTCTAGCTGCAACATGTGGCGTTGGCTCTAGTTATCAAGTAAGTAAGCAATCCAGTATTGACCTATTCAGAATGGTTTGAACTTACTTGTATGTTCAAACCTCTTACAACTAAACTAAAAAGTGTGCAAGCATGATATTTCAAGAGAAAAGTCATATACCGATTTCCTATCAGAATTCATATCTAAAAGTAGTAGAAAAATCTCCAAAATATAAAAATGTTGTAGAAAAAGAAGAAATAGAAGAATAAAAATACCTGTAAAATAAGTTCGCAAACTGGCACCATCTGCTAATATAACATATAACCTACTACAATCTGCAAGTTGATGCTTTCAGCCACTGAAAACAAGACATTATCAAAGCCTTAAGAAAGGTCGGCACAATTAGTCTGTTATTGATCTGTCCACTAAGAGGATGAATTGTCAACGTTCATGCGAAGTTGGTGGAGCATATGTTATGTGACGTTCGTTTAGCCTTCAACGGCCCGAAATGTCAACTCTAATGGTGCGGGAATCCTACACCTTTCATGATAATACACTGCATTGTTTTCCAAGGATTTCTGTATTGAATGGATGGTAGAGCTTAGGGATTAAACACTAATGGTCTAGATAAAGATCAGACAAACCAAAGGCTTGAAATGAAAGTTATAGTTTTGATCTAGGTCTACGCATAGTTCAATTAAACAGATCAAAAATGAAATGGAATAACTGATTTAGAAAATTTTAAAAAATGTGACTTGGTATTGCAGGTAAAATTACACACAAATATTAGAAATGGGTTCATAAAATTTCACAGATTCATAATTAGGGTTCATTACAAAACATCAAATCTTGAACAGAAACATCACATGATACAAAGCCAAACACCTAAAACAATGAAAAAAGTACCAATAAGAGCAAAAGCAATACGAGTTTCTTCACCAAGAATCATAGCTGAAACTGCGGTTGCTGCAAAAGTTGTTGCATTTGTAACTGGGACAGCTAAAGAAATTGGACTATCACTTAATATAGCAAAGAAAGTAGCTGAAGCTGATAAATTTATCAAGAAAGGTACTGAGTATTGCCAAGTTAAGAGAAGATGAAACCAATTTTGTAAAAAACCAAGTAATTGATGATGAAGTTTTGATGAAGGAGGAGTAGAAGAAGAAGAAGATTTCATCTTCTTTAGCTTTTGAACCCAGATCAGAGCACCCTTTCTCATTACAGAATTGGTAATTCCCCATACCAGACCAATAGCTATCATTTTCTCAACATCTCTCATCTTCGTTTCTCTTTCTGTGATTTTCTGATTTCTCCAGTGCAGAAATACAAAGGGGTCAATGGGGATTCACGGCACAGTGATTTTGGTACGGTACGGCCGTATGGGACTGTTCACTGTCGTTAGTTGGCAATGGCAGCCCTGCATTTTACTCCAGGGCACCCGATTATTTATTTTTTATTTATTTTTTATTTTTCTTCGAAGGATAACTATTCTCTCCGTTTTAACGCTGGTTTCATGTGCAATTTACTTTTTTTTTGAAGCATAGAATTTATTATAATAAATTTAGTTTACAACTTGTCGTGGATATGTGGTACCCACAGAGTCTTGAAATAAAATGTGACTGATAAAAGATGGGATTGCCTGGTCCCAAATTTTGGTTGAGAAATTTGTCGCTTGGCTTCCATCCGCCGCATGGTTTGCTAATCCGTCCGCCGCTTGATTTCCTTCCCGTAGTTGTGTTGTATAGCGACTTGCGGGATTTGCCTAAGTCTCAATTTTATTTCTTCGATCATTCTCGCTATGTGCCAAGGTGGCGAGGTAGTTGATGTAATGAACCTCGGGAGGTTCTCCGAGTCTGTTCAAATAGGATTCTAGGCCATTGTCTCTCTCGATGTCTTTGTTCTTGAAGCCAATAGTAAGGCCCATGTTTCTGCAGCTTAGTGCTTTGTCGTAATTCCTAGTGGTTGAGCCATAGCTATTAAAGTTCGTGCATCGTAGTCTCTACAAATGAATCCACTCCCGCAAATCTCGGATGTCCTCTCGGGTCGCTCCATCCGTGTTAATCTTAACCCAGCTTGATATTCTGGGGTGGACCAACCTACCAATATTGTTGATATTCTTTTATTTGTTAACGTGTTGTTGAGTGTTGGTGTATCTCCTGGTATGATTGGTGGTGAAGCGTGCAGTGCCCAAGAAAATTCTTGTTGTAGTTTTTGTGCCCACGCCACGATTTCGTCTCCTAATTTGTTTGTTTTTGTTGGTAAATTAGATCATTTCTGGATAGCCATAGTGTCCAGAATAGGAAACAGATCAAGAGATTATAGATGTTGATGTTGGATGCTGGAGGATTTGGGATATGGTTGTTTGTGGATTTAAATTGAAGTTTGTGTTGGGATTGGTATTTGGTGCATTTTGAAGTCGGTTGAAAAAAATGTTCCAGGAAGAGGCCGCTGTTGGACAATGAATTAAAAGGTGATCTGCTACTTCCGTATCAGTATTGCATCTAGGGCATATGTTTGAGTTGGTCAAATGGATTCGGTGTAAGAGAGAGAAGGTCGGTAATCCCTCATTGATGGCTTTCCACAAGAAAAGCCGAATTTTTGGTGGACATGGTAAGGTCCATAAGAATTTGGTAGGTGTTATAGGCGTGTGGGTCGGATGACCATGGGTTAGACATTTGTATCCTGAAGATGTGGTGTAGTTTCCTGATTTTGAGTGAGGCCAGATAATTTTATCTGGAGTATTTTTTTGGGGTAGGTGAATGTTGATGATTTTCTGAATTGTTAGGTTGGGAAAGGTGTTCAATTTTTCATGATTCCAGGAGTGGGAGATTGGGTCGATGATATCTGCTACCATTTGGATTGGGTAGCATTGTGTTGGATCTAGATTGGTAGAGTGTGGAATCCAATTAGCCTCTATCGGAGTTGATAATCCATTTCCAATACGATGGAAAATTAATTTTTGCATGGTAGGGATAATTGACGCTAGTTGTCTCCATTGAGGACTTGAAGAGGAAGGAATGGTAACATTTCCTTGTAGAATTGTTTGTTCATTGAGGTATTTTGCACCGAAAAGACTCCCGCATATGGAATTAGGTTGTTCATGCAAATTCCGATTCTTTTTAATAGAAGGGTCAGTATTATGATCGCCGCTTTTCCTTATTCCTAATCCCCTTCCATTCTAATGGTTTTGTCGCTTTATCCCATCCTATAGGGTGTAGTTTTTTGGTTTTTGAGTCATGTCCCTTAAAAAAAATCCCGGTTATATGATCTATTTGTTTGTGTATATTTTTGGGAAGCTTTTGTGTCTCGCATTATGTGATTTGTGGTAGGGGTTAGGGATGTTTTGATGAGTAGGAGTCTTCCGCCGGGGTTAAGCATTTGGTCATCCAACCTTTTGCTTTTCGGCCAATCTTTGTAGGAAAGGAGCGAAGGTGTAATTTGATGCTCTTCCTTGTTTAAATTGTATGCCTAGATAGGTTGGCGGTTTTGATGTGGTCGGCATATTAAAGACTTGTTGAAGATCGGTTATTTTGATTGGGTCTAGGTTAGGATGGTGTATGATTACCGATTTGGCAAGTTAATTACTTGCCTGCAGAGGAGCTATAAGCCCTGTAGAAGTGTTTTAAGGTGATGGTTACTCTGAGTTGATGCTTTAAAAGTGATCAATAGATCATCTGCATACATTAGGTGTATTATGGGAGGTGCTTTTCGTGAAATGTTGATTCCTGGAACTAAATTTTGGTTTTGAAGATTTCCCAGGTTTGTGGATAGGATTTCAGCACAAATGATAAAAATATATGACGATAGTGGGTCTCCTTGTCTGATGCCTCTACTTGGGGTGATGTATCCATGAGGTGTACCATTAATTTTGATGGAGTAAGTAACTGTTGTGATGCAAAGCATAATGTAGTCTATAAAGGCCGATGGGAATCCAAGTTTTGTAAATGAATTTTGATGAATCCCAGTCTAGGTCGTCATAGGATTTTTGGATATCTAGTTTGAGAGCTATTTTTGGGTCTTTGGTGGGTTTTGAGGTTCTAATGTTATGAAAGAGTTCTCCAAGAATGGCTATATTGTCATGTATTGATCTTTTGGAACAAAAGCACTTTGGAAAGGGCTTATTAAAAAGGGCGTAATAGGTCTAATCCTATTGACTAATATTTTTGAGATGATTTTATATGTGACGTTGCGAGTCCTATTGGTCTGAATTGTGAAGGTTTGGAAGGGTGGTCGACTTTGGGTATTAGTGTTATGTTTGTGTGATTCATAAGAGGGTGTATATTAAGGTTATTGAAGAAAGCTTTAACCATCGCTATCAATTGAGGATGAGTTGTATCCCAAAAACTTTAAAGAACTTACTTGTATAGCCATCCTGGACTGGGGCACTTTCTAATTTATGGAGAAAAGTGCTTCTTTGATTCTCGTTGTAGTTACTTCTTTCGTAAGTTGATCTGATTGAGTAGAGTCAACCTTGGTTTGATGTTTGTGAATAGATCTTCATTTATTATTGTCGATGGACTCGTATATTGGAATGAGAATAGTGTTGTAGGATGAGTTGAATGATGTCTTCCTTTTGCTAATCCAGTTGTTTTGTGAGTCTTGTAATTGTTGTATATTGTTGCAAGCTCTGTGAATGGTAGCTTTCGTATGGAAAAAGTTGTGTTAAGATCTCCCGATTGAAGCCACTGAATTCTAGATCTTTGTTGCCAATATGTCGCATGACATTGTAATAATTCTTCGTGTTCTATTCTCAGTTGTTTTTCTTGAATGAGCCAAAGTTCTAGATCTGATCCAGTTTGGGAAGCACATTGGTGTTGGGCATTCTTTATCTTGGCTGTTGATTTCTTGATCTTAGTTGGTAGGTGGCCAAAAGTTTCCTTGTTCCAATCTAGGAGAGTTTGTCCTGTTGTGATTAGCTTTAGCTGTAGGTTGAGTGTAGGTTCATCATCTTGTTGTTGTTCCCAAGCCGATTCGACTATCTGTTTGAGTTGGGGATGAGAGAGCCGAGGTGTTCGAATTTGTAAGTTTTGTTCCTTGCCGCCTATTGCTTTCTTCCATAGAAGTATCGGGGTATGATCAGATGCTATTCTTGGAAGGTGAGTAACTGATGCATGTGGGTTTGCCGTCCTCCAAAGTTGATTTGCTAAAGCCCTATCTAATCGTTCTTGAATATTATCCTGCCCTAGTTGGTTGTTTGTCCAAGTGTATGGGTATCCTCGGAATCCAAGATCTATAAAACCCATCTGATCCATCAGGGTGAGTAGAGGTTGAGATTGAGCATATGTCACCTGCCTTCCTCCTTTTTTTTCCGATTGATTTAAGACGTCGTTAAAATCTCCTATTAATATCCAGGGTGTAGACGGTTCGATATTGTTGAAGATTGTTGGAAATTCTTGCCAAAGATTTTTCCTTATATCCGGATGTGGAGGGCCATAGATACCTGTAAAGAACCACGGTTGTTCCGGCGTCGGTGGGGTAACTTTTGTATGGATATAATTTTGAGATTGAAGTAATATTTGGATATTTAGGTTATCTTCCCACATTAAGCAAAGTCCCCCTCGTCGTCCAGTTTTTGGGATGTTGAAGTAATTATTGAATTGAAGGGATTGTGCTAATCTTCTTATATGATTGTCGTTAGCAAGTGTTTCAGAAAGGAATAGGATGCTAGGCTTGTGAAGATTAACTAGTCCTTTTAAATGTTGAATTGAGGGTGGTAGGTTTATGCCTTGACAATTCCAAGCAAGGATACTCATAGTGAAAATGATGAATTAGATTTGTATGAAATATTTTTTGGTGGGCTTTGCAGTCTGAGGTGAAGGTTGTGAAGATAGTCTTCAATGGGCTTTAGAGGAGATGGAATATTTGTGTTTAATAGGGCTTTATGAGTAGAGAAGTGTTTTTGTGGAATAAGAAAAGAAATGGTTAGACTGAGAATATGAACCTTTAACAGGGAGTAAAACACATCCAAGTGCAGCTGGAAGGGGAGAAGTAATTTTAAAGGTGCTATATCAGCCAAACTAGTATTCTGGGAAATTACTTCTTACATAAAGAAAACTTCAAACAAACACTAAATAGAGCAATTACTTATTACACAGAAAATTCTTCAGAGCAAACATTATACAGAGGGGAGTTATAGGGTTGAACATAAAAGATGTGAATACATGGTAAGAGTACAATAGACTTATGCTTCAAAACTACAGAACAGACTTATATTGTAAAGCATACATGGTAAGAGTACAATATAAACTTATGCTTTTTAATTACAGAACAACCTTATATTGTAAAACATACAATATAGACTTATGTATCAAAATGAGTATAAGCTAGAGGCATCAGAGTAGGTCAATGTAAAGGATACTTTAGTTATCCTGTAAATTTAAGATGGTTTGTACAGAAGAGACAGGACAGATTAGAATGCGGCTGTAAGGAAGCCTAAGAGAAGAAGACTCAAGCAGGTTCAAACCAAATAAGAGACAAGACTTAGCTAGCACTATAGAAAATTATCAGCAAATAGGAGAGGGGTATAAATGTAGCTTGCAGGTTTAAAGTTTAAGTGCAGGTGACTGAGTTCTAACAATTGTTAACATTGCAAATTTTAAACGCAAGGAAACAGTTCTTAGCAATGCAACAATAAGTAATAAAATTGAACTTACATACTCATATATGAATACTTACAGAGCTGATAAGATACAGGACAAAAGGAATAAAAAGTCACTAGTAGAGTTATGAGAATGCAGGGAATGGAATGCAAGTAGATTGAAGAGATTCAAGGATGCAGGTATCCTAACTGAAACAATATGTAATTATGCATATGAATCTGTAAGTATATAATTAGATAAATAAAAAGGCTTACAGCTAAGGTGAATACTGAGATGCAGATTAAGCAAGTAAACTAGTTTGATAGAAAAACAACAGATGCTAGCTGTATAGACAGATGGATTAACTAAAGGTTAATTTACATTATAACACAGGGAAACTGAAAATTAAAACTGGCACAAGAGGACTAAGATGAAGTATATATACAAGTAGATTAAAATTAGCAGTTAGCCTACAATGGCAGCTAATGCAAAAACAGAGGAAAACCAAAACCAAAAAAGTTAACAAAGTGCAATATCAGAATAGTTTAAATTAGAAATGTCTTTGAACCAAACAAAGTGTAAAATCGGATAGAAAGCTAAGGCAGGGTTATGGACTAAAATTTAACAAGATTGCAGTTTATAGCACTAAAGGGGCAGCATTCACATATTGGTTAAAAGGATAAGATTACTATGCAAATAACTATAAAATCAACACACTAATTATCCAAGCAGAGAGATCAGATCATTATTTATATAAGCAAGCACTAATAACAAGCAGAGTGAGCAAACAAAAGGTGTCAAACACCAGCTCAATCTAGAAGGTAACCTAGCAACTAGCAAACATGGAACATAGGAGTATGGATATTAACAGGATGTACCAAAAAAACTGAGATACAAGCAAGCATATTAAACATAGGTAAGGGTTATAGACAGTGAACCAAAATATGTAGGGGGTATCCACCGGCCCTTGAATGTGACTTTGTTGCATTGGGTATGTCCGATTAAGGAAGATGTTGGTGTTGTGTATCTTGATATTCTGAAGGTGGTACACTGATGGCTGGCTGTGACGAAGTGTCTTCAATAGAAGCAATGCTGAGATTGCAAATGATGGAACTGACAGATGAAGAAACTGCTGGAATGTCCAAAATGTCAGGCCTGAATTTTTTTGCCGGACGAAAGACATTTATCCATTGATCCAGTTCTTCATTAGATACAAATCTTGAAAAGTCTGGAGAAGAAGATCCAATATCTGTGTTGTTCAAATATGATTCTTCGCTCGGGGGTTTAGTCGCTTTATGGCTGGGCTTGGGGAGTTATTGTCTGATATGAGTTCAGCTTCTTCTATGTCTGAGACAAGGAAAGTTGAAGGACTGAATGATTGCTGTATCTCAGTAAGAATAGGGGGGGAGTGAACAAACAGATCAACATTTTGAGTCTCGAAGGTGCCATTTTCTTCCACTAGCCATGTTTCTGCAATGGAACTTGAAGAGGCTGAGCTGGTGTCAGAATGAAAACCCTCTTGTCGGTAACCTTCCCCTGTGAAGAATGAAATCTCGAGACTGTCTTGATCGAGATAGCACGGGATTCAATATGGGTTGAAGCCCAATCACTCCAATCGATGCATCTGGTTCATCAATATCCACATTGTAAAGCATTTCTTGATGGTAGTCATCATCATACTCAGGTTCGATGAAAGGTCCTAGAGCATGAGGATTATTCTGTATAGGCACTTGAGGAGGGTTTTGCAGCGACAAGTCTTGGTGGTTGAGCAGATAGACATCAATGCAGTTTTGTTGTTCATGTCCTAGTCTTTGACAATGTTTGCAAAACAATCTTGGCAGCTCTTGATAGACAAAGTCAATTCTGTTGACGCTTCTACGATCATTAGGTGCAGTAGTCTCAAAATGAAGTGGCTGGGTAACATCTATTCTAAGCCTAATTTTCATGGTGCTGTAACCATTGTTATGGTGGATAGGGTCATCATAAGCTACTAGAGTTCCAAATTTCTGAGTGTTTTCTATGACATTGAGAATTCTAGATTGTTCAGGGAAAAGATTTTGAAGTGTAATCTCAAAAACCTCAGAGGTGATTTCAAAGTTGTCAGGGAGAGAAGTGAAGCTACATGGTTGAAACATGAAAGTGTCTCCATAAATCACCCTAGTTCCTTGCCTAAGGACAACAAAATACTCAAAGCTAGATTCAAATTTGATTAAGTAAAAACCCCTACCAAGCTTGCTAACTGATATTTCACTAGCAAGCTTCCATCTATATTTCAGAGCATTTCTTAAGAAAAGGGGATTTTTATTCATTTTAGTTAAAAAACAACCCACCAGCTGATGCTGCCAATCAGAATCAGGAAGAAAAGCATTCCTAGCATTAGACAAGAGAAAACCAGAGCTTGAAACATCTCTAAATCTACTAAATGACATTGAAAAACCAGCTAAAAGAACTGAACATTACAAAAAAAGGGAAGACAGACAAGGATCTAAGGAGAACATGAAATGGGTGGGATACAAAAGAAGTTTTGAGTCATATTTATAGGTGTAAGGGGCAAAGATAATTCTTTAGGGTTTAATTTAAAAATAAAATTTGTTTTTCATAAAATTGTGAAAGGTTTTGCAGAAAAGGTGGGTATGTGAAGGATAAAAGAGCAAGGTTACAGCAATAGACTAGGCTTAGGGTTACCTGTTCAAATTTCCGACTGCCACCTCAAATTAGATATCTGCAAAAGGAATTTAAAAATGATCTCGAAAGGACATGAAGCAAACCGTGAGGATGAACAAGACATCTTGGAACTTGCGAGAGAGGACCCTTTGAATTGAAAATCGTCGTATAACAGAGAGGAAAGGTTGAGGTCTCATGATGAAAGAGTTCTTCCCGCAGCGTAGACAAAGATCAAAAAGAAGCAATAGAATCGAAAAAGGTACCATCAAATCAGACAAATCACCGTTTCAGCTTTAAAATTGGATGAATCGACGGATATTTGAACAGAGAACGACCACATCCATCAACAACCATTTTTCATCACCGAAATTAGGGTTAACACCAAATCTAATCAGAACTGTCCCCAATGCTTTTAAAGACTACATCTTTAACGGGCCGGTGGATTAAGGGTTTAGCTAGCAGAAGAGGAGAAAATCATTGAAGAAGATTTATGAAATAAATATGAATTAGGGTTGCAGAAGGAATTTGTTTGGGTAAAAAAAATGGAAGGTGAGTCGAATCGTTTTTCGCCCGATTCGTCGCCCGATTCTCCCCTCTCTCCTCCTAACCGCTCTGCCTTTATCATGTGCAATTTACTTTATAGGGCGGCTAGCCGGACTGCAACAAAAAGAAAAGAAAAAAAAAAAAAAAACTTTCCCCAACTTTTGTTTCCATTCAAGTTGTGGAATGTGAGAATAGCAAAAATAAATACGAAGGATCACAAGACTATTTTTATAGTCTTCCGCAAAAATGTACTCCTAAAAGGATAACCACTTTACAATATGACTATTTTGTTAAAGATGCACAATAATAGTTTATTTTTTTCAAGAATAACTACTTTATAGGCTAGCTGGACGGATTGCAGAAAAAAAAAAATTTGGCAAAAATCGACTCCCCTAATAGTGGGTATATAGACCGTAAGGGATAACTACTTTACAAAGATGTCATGTACTAAAATGTACAATATCAAGATTGGGTTTGTAACTTCCTGATTTTCACGAATCAAGCCTTGATCAGGATGACTAGGAACAATATCTAAATCGAGTTAACGACCGGAATTAGATTGTTAAATTGATAAGAGTTTCATTAGAAACACTTGAGCATATAAAGTTCTTCTTTCTACCTAGCATCTAATGGCCAACAATACTCCGGGTGGTATTCATCTATCCATCTATTAAAACTTACTACTAATTGCCACTATTAACTACACTAAATACCATTATTATTAAACGAAGACACAAATATGGTAAGGGGCACCCTACTCAAATGTTCGGGTATACATGATATTCCACTCTCCTTGAGTGTAGGAGAGACACTTACTATAAGACCCGAAACTATAATGCCACTGAAGAACCATGCGAGGCCTTGAAAAACTTCAAGCGTAGACTCAACAATCCACTGACCACCTCCTCGTGAAATAATTTGATCACATGTGGTGGTTATTACTCCCTTGTATTCAATCAACAAGCTTAACTACTTTGTGTCCGCCTTCCAAAAGTAAACATGCCCACTTTCTTCGTTATTACCAGCATAGAATGCACTCACAGAAGCATCCTTTGAGAATGTAATATGGCATGAATCCCACTGTACTTGGGAAAAAGAACCTCATAAATGAAACTCCTCCCATCACAAATAGAGTGAGTGTCATTTGGTTGCACGAGAACTTCAGTGTAAACCCTCACCACCTTTGTTAATTCTACGAAAAAGTTTAAAGCACCCATTTCGGTGAGAAAAATCCATGATGCCCTCTCTTTAACAACTTCAGTCTGACCACGACGATTTGATGCAAATTTCTTGAGATTGTCATTTTCCCTTGGATCCTCCAACTGCTCTAGAATCTATTTAACATTCTAGCCATTTAATTCTAGATACTTGTCAATACTCTGAATTCCCATGTGCAACAATAACTGCTTAACACTACCAGTAATAATTTAGCTAATTGAACTATGAATCCTTGTAGAGGTAATCGTGGTTTCCACTTTTCTTTCACAGAATTCCACTCCCTTATAACACCATTTGTTTCGAAATAAGAAACTCAGTAACTGACTGCAACAAGGAAAGCATCGACGAGTATTAACAAGGCCGTGATTACTAATCACAGTATAGTTCAGAATTTGCAAATACATCTTTTCCTTGACCTAAAATGACAAGGAGAACCCCTCCATCATCAGTTAACCAATCCTTAAGTTGCACTCTCACAATAGAGCACCCATACTGACTATTAAAATTCCTTTCTTCTTTTTCATGTACTTCAGCAAATAGTTCGGGTGACTTCTCGGTAATCCATATTTGAACAAAAACTGTATCTTGGACAATACTTTTTGCACCCACACAAAGACACCCATAATCATTTGCATCCTTGTAATTATCAAGATTCTAAAATACAATCGTACATACATCACAATAACTCCCAAAATGAGAATTTTATAGTATAGGTGATGTGATTGTAGATTGTCATGATAAAGATTCGTTCAGCTCAAAATTGTGAAGATTTGATTTTGGACCTAATTTTAATTTAAATTAGAAAATACGTAGAAGATGATAACAATATCAGGGAGACTGGGACTCAGGATTCCACCAAACAACTTATTCATGCGATTCATATATTAATCATAAATAATTATAGCTCAAATATTGACTCTGATTCTTTGCCAAAAGTAGATTTTCAAAGTAATGAATGGAGTGCCCCTATCTAAACCGGGGTGCCCTCTGTTAGAGCATTGCTCAGTTGAACTCACAAGTACTATCTCAAGCTTGTTGTCAAATTTAGTTGTCAAAACTATATCTTGATTTATAGTCTACATTTAATCAGGTCTCGGATTAAGATAAAAGTGTGTAGTTGAGAATCGGATATCACTGCGTTCTACCGTTTGAAGGCGAAGATCAACAAGAGCTTTGGAGAACTTCAACATCAAAAGGTAAGTAAAGACTGAACCACCTATTTCTCAAAATTTTCACCTTTCTATCTATGAGACATGGTCGCATGACTAAATTAGACAGTACATGCATAACATAAATTTCGAGTCAACTTTATCTTATATATTATTCTCGAAATATGACTGCTTATACTTAAGAACATTTATTCATACTTGATGAATTTGTTTAAGAACAATTTATTGTTCATGACTTCAATTATGATTCAAGATTTAATCATTTGAAAATAGCCTGGAACAGTGATATGTGTCATTGATGTTATTCGGGAATGTTTCGAATTGATTATTAGAGAGATGTAGAACTACTGTTAATATGGATACAGGACTGCATACATACCAGTTCACATACTGGGAGAACTGTTATAATTCGGAGTCACAGTACATGTACCAAGTATACGTACCGGCGTAGCTATAGTTCGGCAGCGACTTTGTGGTACGCATACCCGGTATCCATACCACATAAAGTCTGTAACTTGTGAACCAGGAACGATATACTCATACCCAGTATGCAAACCAGAAAAGATCTGTTAGTTTTAACACTGAAAGTGGTACACATACCCGGTATGCAAACCATAAAAGATCTGTGAGTTCCTGAACTTGTTTATTGTCTTAAGGGTATCCATACCCAGTACACATACCATGGCAAACACATTCACGAACAGGTACAGTACACGTACTTACCTTGTCAAATATTTTCATATGCATCAAAATTATTTTTTATGAGATAATCGGCATTTGATCAACTCTCTAAAAACACCATCTAGACATTTTTTTATCATATGTGTTATTCATGAAAAGTCCTAAAGTTTTATATTAGAATGGTTAAGTATATACTTCAATTGGATAGTTTCAGCTAACCTACATGAACAGGTCATTATACACGGTTCGGTTATGGTTTATTCTAACCAGAGTGCATATTCGGTTATGTTAATCTCAAGTCAATTTTCCATCTAATGGTGATTATCCAAAGCTATCTTAGCTTAAACCTAAAGCAACCTTGATCTTGAAATCTATAAAAGAAGAACCTCTAACAACTTTGATCTTTGAATCCCTGACACTATTCTTGCGTGTCTTAGTTGTAAACTAGAGTCGTCCTCTCCTTCAAACCCTTCTAGGGTTTAGCGACTAAAAAGACTTCACCTGGGGATTCATGAAGCCAGGTCCAACTATCTTTATCTTGATAATTCGAGTATCCTGATCTTGTTTTGATTGTTGAGTTTCTTACTCAACCAAGATAGATAGAAATCACAAAGTTTTTTCATCTCAGACTTTGTGATTCCACAAGTTTCGACTTGTGAGGTGAATAATAATCTAGGTTGCTCTTCTGGAGTCATAAGATCGGATTTTGAGGTTTGCTAGACTTTATCTATTGCAATCGATTTCCTACATCAACTTGATCTTTGATCAAGACGGAAATCACAATAGGCTTATTTGTGGGATGCAGACTAGTTTAAAGTATTCAATTGAGTTGAAGAAACTATTAGGATATAAAGGACATTAACAAAGGGAATCATTTGCATGAAGTCCTGCTAGGATTCAAGAGGCGTGAGGAGCATGACTGTAACTGAATTTTTGTGACGGTTTAATTCGATCTCAACTATATTCCAGTCCGAAGTTCTAATAGTAGGCTAGTGTTTGTAGCGGTTTAATACAACTTGGTGTTCAAGTCTAGACTAGGTCCCGGGATTTTTCTGCATTTGTGGTTTCCTTGTTAACAAAATTCTGGTGTCTGTGTTATTTCTTTTTCTGCATTATATTGTTTATCTTTATAATTGAAACATCACATGTTGTACGTTAATCAATAAAAGTAGATATATCCATCCTTGTTTGTTGGATTCGACTTGATTGATTCTTGGATATTGATTTTTGAGATCGTCCAAGTACTCTCACACATAATCAGGTTCACGAATTGGGTTCTGTAAACTTTCTGATTGTGAGAGAAAGAGATATAAGCTCTTCGTATAATTCCTTGACTGAGATTCATTAAGTTGAACTCTTGGAATTGTATTCGAGTTTAGTCCACACCAGGTTGCCTAAGAAAAAGTTGGTGGTGTATTTTGGTACCCCCACGTTTTCACCCTCATCCAAAGTGTGGGTGCCTCTATCAATTTTTCTGAGTGCCTTTAATAACTTTTCGAGCTGACTTATATACACATGTTTATTTCTCGAAAACGCCTACAAATACACAAAATAGAAAAATCATTACAAAATAGGTACTAACAATATAGACATTTTAGATCAAAGTAGACGCATAAATGTATCTATCAATAGTTTCATGCATTTTTCCTTTATCAAACTACCAACGACCACCAGAGCTAGAATTTTCCGATATCTCAATAAAAATCCATATAGTACCACTACCATATCCCATACTCCGTAAACATGTAGCTAACACATTGCCTTTCCACTTCGAAGAGACTTCAGCATATGTGTCTACTGTAGTCCCTTCCAAGTGTTATGACCTTCTGTAAACCCCCAAAATCGGCAACAATAACAAGCTATGAAATATATGTATGAGTGAGAAGAAAAAAAACAAAGTGGATATTGGATTGCCTTCGTACTCTGTTGTCTAACTCGAATGGTTCCATGGACCTCATGTGAAAGACTTGGAAAAGTCTAGATCAAAGGATAAACAAATTTCCTCACAACTAGGAAAATTAGTAAAAGAACCATAAGTAGATAAATACTGAGATTCCATTAAGATTAAGTTGTGATCCTTGTTCAAATGCATGTGCAACCACGCTGATTTTCACGATTAGAGCAATAAACCTCATATATAACAGTACCTGTACTCATAAATCTGCTTTTTAACAATCTATTTATAGTAATTAGGCAGCAAAGAGGGTAAAGTACTCTCATACATATTATTTATCTGCGATATTTCTACAAACAGATAACCACCATTCTCAATGTCATCATTTTTAACCATCTAAAGTGCTACTGAATTCATAATCCACAAGTTTAATCCATTCTCATATTAAAAAACTAGCTCACGAAAGGAATTTCATTGTGTACAACCAAGAAAAATCAAACATATAGTGAATAATAATAAAACCGGAAGTAGTTATGACAATATTGAATTCAGAAACACCAGCAAGATCGAGGAAAACCCCTCATTAAGTTGAATCCTTTTCCAGGAGCAAACATTCTACGCATGGAATCAAAGATAATGAAGAAATGATCATCAAATATTAATTTGTAACTCAACCTACCCCTTTTAAGTTGCATGAGAAAATCATCTCTGCCACTGCACAAATTACAAGCTACACTCTCAGGCAAGGGGTTGTTGATAGACACATTTTTGTGTCCGATTTATCTCGATTCTATATATTTTTAGGGCTCATTTTTGTAATTATTACGATGTTTTATGTGTGTAGGTATTTTTTGGAAAATCGGCTCGAAAAGTTATTAAAGGCACCCGATTGAAGTGTTATTGACACCCCCAGTTTGGATAAGGGACACCCTAGGTCACCCCCAAAGATAACTTCTAAAGGCACCCCTAATCTGGTTAGGGGGGAACCATTCTTCATCGTTTAAATTTCAAAATTGGTGGGAAAGGAAAGCTGCATAGTTTGCTGGAAGATTATTTGGAAAGATTTAGTCAGAGTTCAACGTGGATTAGGGTTGGGAATGACCTATTACGCTAAAACGGGATTGTTAAGTCCCTTAGATTCGAAAATAAAGGGAGAATTCGTCGGGTTCAAGCAAAACAGAGGTGAAGGAAGTTTCGGGATTTTCTTTAGTAGGAAATACCATTTTCTTTAGTAGGATTTTCTTTAGTAGGAAATATATTAGGATGAGTCTAGTCCAGTTGACTCAGTCAACTGTCTGCTTGGTCCTTTTTGGAAATATAAATTATAGTTTGGTCCTAGAAATTATGGTTTGGTCCTAGGATGACATCATGGATGATGTAATTGTCATTGTGGGTTGACAGAAGTATCCTTTTGGGACCACATATATAGAAAAAATCATTGAAAATATCTTATTTCTCAAATCTACATTCTCACTCTTCTTGTTTTCAGATCTTGTTTTTTTTCTCTCAATTTCTTTTTTTTTCTTTCCAGCTACTTTTTTTTTCTCTCGATGAAGACGATGGTTATTTGATCTGATGTTGTTGTTGAAAGAAGACGATGGAGATGATGTTTTCGATGAAGACGATGGTGTTGGTGTTGTTGTTGAAAGAAGATGATGGAGATGATGTTTGTTGATGTTTCAGATCTACTTTCTCTTCTTGTTTTTCTTTCTCTTTTTTGATGAAGATAATGGTGTTGAAGTTGAAGAAGATGACGAAGATGTTGTTGTTTGTTTATGAAGAAGATAATTTTGATGAAGTTCATTACTGCTGTTGTTGTTGAAGATGACGAAGAAGATGAAGATGATGAAGACGATGTTGTTGCTGCTGTTGAAGACGTCGAAGAAGATGAAGATGATGATGTTGTTCATTTTTAGAAATGAACTCTATTTTTTTAGGTTTTTATATGGAGTTCATTTCTGGAATGAACTCTGGTTTTTTAGGTTTTTATATGAAGTTCATTCTGGAATGAACTCTGAGTTTTTTAGGTTTTTATATGGAGTTCATTTCTGGAATGAACTCTGGTTTATATAGGTTTTTATCAGGAGTTCATTTATGGAATGAACTCTGGTTTTTTTTAGGTTTTTATATGTATTTCATTTCTGGAATGACCTCTGGTTTTTTTAGGTTTTTATATGGAGTTCATTTCTGGAATGAACTCTGGTTTTTTAGGCTTATATATGGAGTTCATTTCTCGAATGAACTCTGGTTTTTTAAGTTTTCTTAGGTTTTTATATGGAGTTCATTTCTGGAATGAACTCTGGTTTTTTTTAGGTTTTTATATGAAGTTCATTTCTGGAATGAACTCTGGTTTATATAGGTGATTTCTGAAAAAATAAGTAGAAATTAACAAGAGTTCATTTTGACGAATGAACTGCTACAAAAAAAAGTAAAAATTAACACGGAAGGGTACTTTTGTCCATTTAATTTTTTTAAATAATTATGGACCAAACAGTA
The DNA here is from genome assembly GCA_023531295.1 of Papaver armeniacum. Lineage (NCBI taxonomy): Eukaryota > Viridiplantae > Streptophyta > Magnoliopsida > Ranunculales > Papaveraceae > Papaver > Papaver armeniacum. The sequence continues at coordinate 177,850 of JAJJWW010010225.1, read as the reverse complement.
AAGGCGTTTTCCCAAAGGACCAAACTGACTTGGGACCACCTAAAAAAGGACCAAACGATATTTTCCCCTTTTCTTTAACTATATTTGGAAGTTACGTAAAGCGTCAAGCGTATATTGACGGCTAGGATTCGGGCTATCAAGTTTGGGAGAAGTTTGGAGTAATCCAGAGCACCGCGTAAAGAAGAAAAAAGGAAATATCCGAGACTTTCTTCGGAAGAAAATAAAGGGATTTATTCGAGATATTCTAGGACCCGTTGGCTATATAAAGGTTTGCTCGAGTCATAAAAGGGTCACGAAGTCATTGGTGTAGTTGCGGAGAAGTTTAGAACACCAAAGAGCCGAGAAATCAAGTTTCAGTAAGTCGAGTTTTTCTGCTGCAGCTTGAAGAACAAGTGTTGCAAATAAGAACAACGTCTCAAATTTGTAACATTGCCACAATGCTTGCTTTGTAACAGTCTGTTTGCTACGCTATTACAGCGTTGCAAAATCCCTGCTTTATACCTTTTACCTCTTTTAATCAACTTTTGAGCCATAGACATATATTTTGAGCACACAAATAATATGAGGAGCTAAGTACCCCTTTGCTGAGGCGACAGAGGAAGCTATTTTTCTAACAAAAAAGTGGTATATTCTTATTTATTTATAACAATTATTTTATGATTATTTGCCTTGATTGAAAATTGACTGAATGATTTTTATGAAGCAATTGTGATTTCTTTTAATAGAGTATACTTAGCCCTAGGTTTTTGATGTTCTATGCTTTGAATTTACACTTGTTATTCTGAAAAACTACTTGTTGCAATATTTTAGAATCAAATTAAACGCAAAAATTGCATAATTATAATTATTGGATTTATTGACTTTATAAATAGGAAAATAGTGGAATCTTAGCCTCAGTGTTTTTTTAATATTGATATCATCTTTTTTTTTTTTCATAATTCCAAGAAAAAAACTTATACAAAGCTTTTGGTTGGTAACCTAGCAACAAGCTGGGTCCCAACTCCCCTTTGAATATCATCTTTGTCTAAGTTTTCTATAATTATTAGTGAGTTTTCTATTTTATTTTTTGAATTTAAGTCTAAAAATCATCATTCGCAAGTCTGAAAAACGAATCTTTTCTTATCACTATCACAACCACATCAATTTTTGGCGCCGCCGACACGGACTTGTTTTTAGGGTTTTAGATTTATTTTTCTTTTTAGTTTTAGTTTTCTTTTTTTTTTAGATTTTCATTATTTTTTTTATTTTACGTTTTTGGTATTTATCTTTTGTCTACAAGTTTTGGATCATAAAGAGAATTAAGCCAGGAGTCCGGTGATTTCGTAAAGACTTGGAGCTAAAGAATAAAACGAAAAGAACTGAAAAGGAAGACAATTTTATTTTAGTTATTTTTTAGGGTTTTTATTTTTTTTAGTTCATCAAAAAGACTTAGTAATCACTGTTGAGATCATACAAAGATTTGGTTGGAAGCCTATCAACAAGCTGGGTACCAACCCCTTTCTGAATAGCAACACCTAGTCTATGAAAAACAAAACTACCTATGCCACTACTAGCATCATTATTAGCTAAACAATTTTTCAACCTTTTTAAAAAGCACAAAGTGTCTTCACTAAGTTCTCCTAGAGTGGAGAAGGCCAGCACTCCCAAACCATAACCATGAGAGACGCATTTATCCAAGTATTTATCACGTTTACGCGAAACAACATTGGAGATAGCCTGGCCTGGGATGAAAGCATGAATTCCTCCCCCGGTAAAAGGAGAGACACATGTGACATCCATACAAACATCTTGGCCATTTTCCCAGTTATAAACGAGAATGTCTCTGCAGGGCGTAAACCTTTATTCTCAACAGATAAGAACCCCAAAGTAACCTCCTTGCGCGCAAGAACACCAGCCTTGTAGCAAATATCAGCAATTACATATAGTACAAGGTCATGTCGGAACTTGAGTCCAACATCTTTGGCACAATGTAACGCATAATCACCAAAGGTATCCATAGGTCTATTAAAACTTGAACAAAGGCCATCGTCACCAAACAAAGGAATACCAAGGCGATAACAAACAACAACTCTAAACTGTCTTGGCCTAAGACACTGATTCAAACCACTAATGGGTACATCCAATAAATAATCTTATGTGTGCTTGACATGGTTACATTGCCACAGGACATGAGTCTCTTCCAGACATATAAAATTGGATGGGGATATGTTTTTTTACTGCTTTAAAATAATTAATTGCCAAGGAGTGCATGGATAGGGGTGCAGTATCTTCGACACAATAATTAGAAGGTAATACACATACCTGAATGAAGTTCTGAAGAGCCGACTGATGAGAAAAACCTTTGTCAGCAGAGAATAGGCTGCCAAGAATCGTTTTCTGAACCGAGACTGTTTGACTCTGAGAAGCATGATAACAATAGTTACGAGTATCAGCCATAGTATATACGCCTAAGGCACCATCCCTGATGGGTAAAGTAGCTAGACGCTACTGTAGAAGTCCAAAGTCAGCACCTTCTCTTGTAACTAAGAGCCTCAAATATTGAAGTAAATAATCATCGAATATGGTCGTAGCCTTTTGGAGGGCAGCAGGGATGGTAGTACATGTTAGAGCACTGCTCGGATGAACTCGCAAGCATTGCTATCTCAAACTTGTTTGTCAAGTTTAGTTGCCAAAACTATAAGTCTTGATTTCTAGTCTACTTATAATTAAGTCTCGGATTAGGATAAAATGTTTAGTTGAGCTTTAGACTTCACGGCGTTCATCGATTGAAGATGAAGAACTGCTAAGGGGAGCTTGTGGAACTTCATTAGCAAAAGGTATGTGGAGACTTAAACTCATCTATCACTCAAAAGTCTATTTCTACTCTATCTCCTATTTGAGACAAAAATCGTATTGCTATATAGACTTCAATTATACACATTTGATATTCGATTTGAGTTTAACTTGCTTACATATTTCTCGAAATATGTGTTGGTAAGCTTTCGCTTTAACCAAGTTCATCTTATATTCTTGACGAAAGTCAAAAGATGATCATGTGAAAATCGCCTGGAAACATCTTATATGATTTGTGTGAGACAGTCATTTGGTGTAGACTCGGAATATTTCGTATTGATCATTTGATGACTTGAAAATTGCTTTGAAGCTAATAGTTTGTGTGAGACAGCTATTATCGTCTTCTAAGAATGTTTCAATAATTGAAATGAGAGTTTAGAATGATTAACCATTATTTGGATATAGCACAGTATGCGTACTTGTATGCTAACTGTTGCAAGTTACTCCAAGTCCGGGAACTATAGTATGCATACTTGTATGCGTACTGGTTTAACAGAAGTCTGGCAACTTAGTATGCATACCCGTATGCGTACTGGCGTAACAGTTCAAGTCCGGGAATTTAGTATGCGTACTCATTTGCATACTAATTTAACTGATGTTGGTCGTGAACGATAGTATGCGTACATGTTTGCATACTAGCGAACATGCCAAGTCCGGAACTCTAAGTATGCGTACCCGTTTCCATACTTGAGTGGGTTAAGTTCTAAAATCGGTTGTTCATGAACAAATACATTTATATAATAAGGAATGCAATCTTTTGCAAACCGTAGATATATGTTCATGAATTGATTCGAGTGAATCAAATCCAATTTTGCTTTAATTGTGTCTTGTATACTTCTATGAGAATATAAACAATTGAACAACTCTATAACTATTTTCATTTGAGTCATTTGAACTAGTTGTGTTAAGATGAACAAGGTTGATATGAAAGTGTTCATATGGCTAACTTCGGTTAACTATTGTTGAGCCAACTGAGTATACACGTTTAGGTACGGTTACCCATATCTAAATGAAGTCCATTTTCATTTGTGTGTAACAAGCTAAGTTCGATCTAACGGTGGAAATATATTAGCTTGAGTCTAATCAGGTTTTCATCTAACGGTGAATATTGAATGCTTTGTTACCAAGGTAACATTGATTGCAAACCCTGATTTGAAGACTATATAAGGGAGAAGTCTAACAACCGGGAAACCTAATCCCCACACCTCTTGTGTGATACTAGTTGCGATTAGAGTCGATTCTCCTTTAACCTAGGTTTTTCCTAAAATCATTATAGGTTAACGACTTAAAGACTTCATAGGGATTGTGAAGCCAGACCCAACTATTTTCTCTGTAGTTGCATGTTCTGATCTTACTTTGTTCTATCGTATTGAGTACTATCTTCTCTAAGATTTTCTCGAGATTTAATCTCCGATAGGTAAGATAAAAAGTAGTCACAAACATGTTCGTCTCATCGTTTGTGATTCCACAATATCTTGTTCCGCTACCATACGGTTAAGATTATTGTGAGGTGATTGATATTTTTAGGTTGTTCTTCGTGAATATATGTCTGGTATATCAATTGGTTCTTGTTCACCTTGATTTATCAAAAGACGGAACAAAACTCGTAGGTATTTCTTAGAGGCGTCAAACAGGCCGGCCTGGCCTGGCCCGACCTATCTCTACTCGGCCAAGCCTGGCCTATGGCCTGGACAGGGTAGGCCTGCTTACTAAATCGTCCAGGCCAGACCTGATTTATCAAAAGACGGAACAAAACTCGTAGGTATTTCTTAGAGGTGTCAAACAGGCCGGCATGGCCTGGCCCGACCTGTCTCTACTCGGCCAAGCCTGGCCTATGGCCTGGATAGGGTATGCCTGCTTACTAAATCGAAAGACGGAACAAAACTCGTAGGTATTTCTTAGAGGTGTCAAACAGGCCGGCTCGGCCGGCCCGACTGTCTCTACTCGGCCAAGCCTGGCCTATGGCCTAGACAGGGTAGGCCTGCTTACTAAATCGGCCAGGCCAGACCTGGCCTACTATGAACTCCACTAGGCCCAGCCTGAGCCTGGGCCTGGTCTGCTTTAATTTTGGTCTGGCCGGACCGGGCCCAGGCTAGCCAGGATTTCGAAGCTGGGACCTCAAGCTCCCACACTATGCTCGAAACCAATTGGGAAAAGTAGATTTTGTGAACAATCAATACAATCAAATATATATAAAATGCATATATATATATATATATATATATATATAAAGAAATAAACCGCTAATATAACTAGATAATACTAATTATTACCTGAAATAGTTACACTTTTGCTCGAATTCATTTTAGGAAAGGAGGATCATATATAGATTTGTGAGATAATCAATACCTTAATTGAAATATTTGCCATATATATTAGTCAGTAATTCCTTAATATAAGGAGTATTTGTTAACGTTTCTATTTTTTGTTTGATAAACTAAACTAAAATTGATTACAAGATGGAAGGAGGATCATCCCCGTTCCCTAAAGTTGTATGCGTTCCAGGAGGTCCCAGGTTCGAGTCCCCAATGACGTAATATTGCAGGAATTTAACATGGAAGGTAGAGTTAGCTTGCCCCCCTTGTGTCACAACCTCAGCCCCCCCCATCCGCTTCGACACCCCCTTGATTAGGTTACCCATGAGGCTCGCTGGTGTGCTAGCACAACAACATGTTCAATTAATGTAGTAGTATGTTGTTGGAGCTTAGATTGTTCGGCTTCCAACTAGTTAATGTAATACTCTTTATCTAATAAAATTACAAGATTATAAATTAAGAGAAAATAACATAACTTTTTTTAATGAATATACGATCGGAATATTTGACAAATTATGGACCTAAAAACTCTCACCAATTTAATAGCGTTTTATACTTAACTACTATAAATATAAGGTTGACCAAAATAGTTAGGAATCATTATCTAAGTATTAATTATCGGAGTACAAATATATAATGATGTGGTCCGTAAACTTACCAACTAACCTGTACCAGATCAGCGGTAGATCAATTGGTGGTAAAAGAGAAATGTTCAGGGTTCGTGCCTCTCCACAATATATTTTTGACAACTAAAGTATATACTGTCGACTTACTAAATACATACAGGCCTTAACAGGCTTATACAGGCCCAGTCTGAAGCTGGCCAGGCTATAACAGGCTAACAGGTTAAATATCACAGCCAGGCCTGGGCCTGTCTTGAGCCTGGGCCCAGCCTGGGCCTAATTTAGCATGGGTCAGTGATGTGATTTTGAAAGTTGTTGTAGAAAGTGGTAAGAAAGATGTCGTTCCTCTCAGACTTGTGAAGGATTTTTTTAGATTCAAATAAAACTAGAAAACTCAAAGAAGGTTGTTATCAAGATTTTAAAAGCACTGAGACTCGTGGATTCCACCAATCTCCAATTTTTATGTGATTTAATCTAATCAATATTCGTGCAACTCTTTACGTTTAAAGTGATTCTTATATTTTTGCCTAGACAAGTAGATTCTCAAAACAATAGTTGTAAATCGAAAGCATGGACCATCAAAAGACTTAACCTAAGCATGACCCATCAATTGAAAACACAACTACTTAATCAGAATCATAAATTCAATTTCAGTTCAGTGCAAATAATCATAAAAGAAATTGCAAAAATCATTAAAAATAGATATTACCACATATTGGTTGGAAAATTAGCTTCCTCCGTCGCCTTAGCAATGGGGTTTAGCTCCTCATATTAACCACTTGCTCAAAATACATGTTTGTTGCTCCAAAGTTGATTAAAAAGAAGAGAAGATGTAAAACAACATGTTTGTAACAGTTATAATTGTTACAGAACCACTGTTACAAAGAACCCTAACACGTAACCTCAAGCGAACTCGATTAATTGTTGGAAAAATTGTTACGTAACTGTTACAAAGGTATTAAATTTGAAAGTAAAGGCCACGGGTTCTGCGACTTTCCTTGAGTGTTTGTAAAATAAAGACTGCTCTGGGCTGTCTAATGTTCTTCGTGTTCTTCCTCTACACCAGCAGAAGAAACAATTCCGGCAACTTGATTTTTTCTTTTTCTATGCCTCTGTTGCGTTCTAAAACCTCCCCAAAGTTCTCGACTACTTTGCTAGACTTCCCAGCTCTCTATATATACACAACAGGACGATCAATTCTCTAAGAAATCTTCCGTATCTTTCCTCTTTCTTTCTAAAAAGTTACGGCCCTCTGTTGCTTTCTTTACGCGTCTTCCGTGTTAATCCAACATCCCCGAACTCTCTATCGATAGTATCAAATCTCACAAAGTTATACGGTTTACTTATTCACACGTAATTTCCACAAATATTTCACCAGAGAACCCGAGATATGGTAACTACTCTGTTTTCTCGAGATATGATGAAACTTTCTTTTTTTATCGATTCAAATCATCTTACCAATCCTGTTTATCATGAACAGGCCCATATCAATCCAATCCAACGAGAAAATCCGACAAATATCCATCCAACAAATTCATGCAGACGTGACTGAAACTTTCCCGCCAAAAAGATACTTCAAACGGTAGGGATGAGTGCCCCTTATCCATTCCCGGGGTGCGAATAGCAAGTGGTCGCCCCTTAGTAATTGAGGTGCCCCTTATCCAAATGAGGGGTCCGAATAGTAATTTTCTCCCACGAGCGCAAATACCACTTTTCGAGCCAATTTTCCCGCAAAAGCTTATTTCTCCAAAAACACCTACAAAGACATAAAAAGCCATAATAAATACAAAATCGAGCACTAACAATATATACAATTGAGATTATATCAGACACAAAAATGTGTCTATCAAATACCCCCAAACTTATTATTTGCTAGTCCTCGAGCAAATCAAATCTACAAAATAAAATCCTAACTCACTGTCGCCGGCATCGTCGATTGCATTTAGCGTATGCAATAAGTTTGGGGGGGGGGGTTATAGTCTCGGGAGGGTTTACCAGAGATATAGTCTCGGGAGGGTTTACCAGAGATATACCCACAAAACCTTTACTCCAGACCCTAACTATCTACGCTGAACTTTGGAAGGCACTAAAGAATCTCCTTGGTTGGCATACTTATTGATTACAGGAGGAAGTACCCTGATGCGAAATTCCAATTGCTGTACACGAGTTTGCACTCAAGCATACTAAAAATTCATATATAAGTCACAAAGCTCTACTCAGATAGTTTCGGACATCATAACCGGAGTCAACCAATCACATGGATAGATTAAGAGATGGATATAGAAAAACATAGATGGTTTTGATGTTGACTAAGGTGAACGGTGTTTCTCATATCTGTCTGAAGGCCACTGCCAAAACGAACCTATCCTAATGGACTGAGATACTGGTCTGGACTAATATCAACACACTGGCATATACAAGGGAACCAGTGGTCGATAATCCTAACTCTAGGTCAACACAACTGGCATATACAAGGGTTCCAGTGGTCGACTTTATTAAATTTATTCCGATTGGTCTAATGGTCTGGTCTCAATTTCTCTTTTTTTTTTCTTTCAACTTTTTTCAACTTTTTCAATTTTTTTTTTTTTTTTTTTTTTTTTTTGTATCTCAATCACTCTATTTCACCCTAGCAGTGGTAACAACTTGAATCGTGAGCCCCACATAATCACTTAGAGAAACATATTTTAAAGTAAACAAAATAAAAATAGAAGTGAAAAGGATTCAACGAGATATGACGAAACTACCATGTTTTTTCTTTAATTCTAACACCGAGCTCGTGCTTTTATGAATAGACTCTTTATATGTTTCCATCTAATCGATTGGTTCCTCAACTCCTACAACCAAAATGCTTCCATCCACTTAGATTGGTTAGTGCCATCCTTAATAAGCATAAATTTCTAGGCTCGGAGTTTATCAATGCAACTAAAATGTTTCTCCCATACCCCAAACTTAAATCTAACATTGTCCTCAATGTTCTAAAGATAAAATTAAAAGCATGAACAAGGAGAAACTCAAGTACCATTTGAAGTACAAGAGTTAAGGAAAGATATTACCGTGTCGCATGAATATTGGGTTACCTCCCAATAAGTGCTAAGTTTAACGTCTTCAGCCAGACATTCATAAAATGGCTAATTACCCTTTCAAATCGTATATCAATAGTCGAAACAACTGTGGATCATCAAAATCAATTAAAACGGCACAATTATGAGACAACCGCACCAAATCGAAAAATGAATGACATAGCACATCCTCATCCAAGGTTTCCTGCAAGACAACTGGGTTTTTCTGTGGTTCCCACTTGGGCTTCATATGAGTGTCTTGATAAACGGATTTACCCAAATAACGAGTCTCAAATAGCTGGATTTCCTCCTGGATAGTATCAGTAGGATCGGGTTATGGAGTCGGAAGAGACTCAGGTAATACCTCAGACACACTAGGCTCGAGTCCCAAGTTAGGGACTTCAAATAGGGATACTTGACGATTACTACCCCCAAACTTAGAATTTTCTGTCTCTAGATAGACTAGTCACAATATTCCTAATTTCTAGACCATTAGGTTCCCCGAAAAAGGTCAATTGCTTTCTCTAATTTATAATCGTGTGGTTCATCCTCTAAATGCATCCGAGGTACACAAACCGTATGACTTATATGTTTCATATCCTCTATGGGCAACCCTAAAGTTTCCTTATTGTCTTGAAGTACCTGTCCACCGGCCTACTCTCATGATCACTATCCAAATCGGAAGCTATAGGCAAAATCTCGGATGGGCCTAAAATGCATAATTAGGGTCCAACTTAGGAGGATCTCTAGGATCTTCAAACAAGGGCTTAAGGTAGATTCAAGTAGCTAGTAATGGTTCGAACCTAGCTTTCCATTTATCTAGTATCTAACATAGGAATAGAATCCAACAGAGCATTTACTTGTTCAATGTTGCTATCATCGTCAAAATCCATGCTAAAATGGGATAGACAACTCTCTAATGGATCTTCCGATAAGGTGTTTGGTAATGACTCCTGAACTAAGGTTCCCATCATGTTCACCTCTTCAATTCATGTGTCATCTAGCTCAGAATGCAGCTTATTGACATTAAAAATATTCAACTCAATAGTCGTCATATTACCAAAAGATAGATTCATAATACCATTTCGACAGTTAATGATCGCATTAGACGTAGCTAAAAATGTGCGACCTAAAATCACAGGTATCTGGTTCTCTGGGTCAGGGACAGGTTGGGTATCTAAGACCACGAAATCCACAGGATAAATAAACTTGTCGACCTCAATAAGAACATCTTCTATCACACCACGAGGAATTTTAATGCAGACCTATCAGCTAACTCAGCAGTGTTATCTTGGTAGGTTTCAATTCACCAAGTCCTAGTCAGTAAGTACACATGGTACGGCAAAGTAAGTTCACACTAGCTCCTAAGTCAAGTAAAGCTTTATCTACCCGATGTTTTCCTATCGTGCAAGCAATGGTAGGGACACCTGGGTCTTTATATTTAGGAGTTGCGTTGTTCTGAATGATCGAACTTACATGACTAGAAAAAAAGGCTTTTTAGGGACACTAAGCTTGCGCTTTCGCGTACACATATCCTTAAGGAATTTGGCATGTTTTAAGTTGCCTAATTGCTTCTAGTAACGGAAGGTTTATGGTAACTTTCTTAAAAACCTCCATTATGTCATTAAAGTTGGATTCACTCTTTGTTGGTACTAATAGTCTGTGGAAATGGGGCTCTAGGCATAAAATAGGCCTCTCAGAACCGAATTGGCATCATCGAGATTTTATCAGTCCCCCAGCTATGGATGGTCCTGAGGGGTGAACTACAAAGATGCTCACTATCGGGCATGGTTACCTGATTGTCTACTACTCTACCACTCCTAAGGGTTCTAATTGAATTCAACTGGTGTGATGGTTTTTCACCTACTTCATGAACTCCTCTAGGGTTGGGTTGTGTTTGACTAGGGAACCTACATTTTTCTCAAGGACTCATTTATCGACTAACCTGCGTTTTTAACTCGGTAATAGCTTGACCGTTTTCTTGCCCTATCCTCGTTACTAGCTTCTACACTTTGTGAAAGTGATTGGTGCATCTTTTCAAGTGTTTCGAATAAATGAGGCAAGAGTTTCTTCTAGACTTAAAATTTTCTTATCTGGACCGATTTTGAAACCGAGCTACTCCTGAAGGATTCTTAATATAGCCAAAACTCCGGGGAGCATTCGAATTACTAAACCGACCTTGGTTCTCGGTCCTTAGACCATGAGAGGTTCTGGATGGTTTCTCCAACCAGATTATATGTTTCGAATATGGGTCAAATTTCGACGGTTATCAAATCTAGTGTTATTATTATAAAGAGCATTGGCTTGCTCTTCAATAGTCTGGCCTTCCCAAAAAGGCTCTACTCTACCACTAGTGTGACCCAATTCTAAAGCTTCTAACCTTTTAGCTATTGCTGCAATTTTGGCATCTGATTCAAAGCCTCCTTCTAGCCTATTAACGTTTCCTCTTCCTAGAAGGATTGTTTTCTTGGGTTCCCTACTATTTTCCCATTGTTGGGTCTTTTTGGCGATTTCATGCAAATATGCCATTGCCTCATCAACTGTTTGGTTTTCAAACCCACCTGTACACATAGATTCTACTGTGGTCGTAGTGGAATAATCTAAACCCTCGTAAAGGATCTGAACTAACCTAACCTTTTCTAGACCATGATGAGGACATTGGGCTAATAAATCATTGAACCTTTCCAAATACCTATACAAAGATTCTCCCTCCAGTTGAGAAAACGTGCAGATTTGCGTCCTAATAGACGATGTTTTGTGCCTAGGGAAAAACTTGTTCAAAAAGGCGGATGTAAGTTGTTCATATGTTTCAATTGAACTGAAGCCAAACTATATAGCCACGATTTGGCTTTATCTTTTAAGGAAAAAGGGAATAACCTGAGTTTCAAAGCATCATCATCAAGGTTTCTAATCTTTAGGGTACTACAAATTTCCTCAAAGTCCCTAACATGGAAATAGGGGTTTTCATTTTCTTTCCCTAAGAAGATTGGGAGCAGTTGTAAGGTCCCAGGTTTAAGTTCATAAGTTGCTTCTGTTTCAGCTAACCTGATACACGAGGGACGAGTAGTCCTAGTCGGGTTCAACAAAGCTTTCAAAGTTGCTATTTCTGGAACTATTGGAATATTATGGATTGTCTCCTCAAACTGAGGTTCAAAAACGGACTCTTCAAAAATTGGACTTTCTAAATTGAGGTAATCGAGACGCTTAGAACTACTAGGTTTCTCTTTAACAAATCTACCTAGGGCGTCTCTTTTACGTTCAGGCATACAAAAGAATTAGGAAGGGGATTCTAAGCAATCACAAATCAAGGCCGACTCAACCAAATCAAACCTATTGATTTCTAGCAAGCAAAAAGCATGATGGCTCCACTTAGATTGTTTCTAGACCAGCTTCTAATCCTTCGAAAGGGAATTCGTTACAATTTAAGCAAACCCCTCTGGAATCAATCCGAGTCAAAGTAAGTTGAATAGAGGCGAGGAAGCTCGGTGGAGCTTTGATACCCAAGGCCTCACCGGAATTACAAGGCGGCGCAGTCACGCATTCAACTCACAGAAACCTTCATGAACTTCGAAGTGTGCTTAAAAGAGTAACCAATATTTTTCGAATAACTTTCATATTAAGCTCGTTACCCTATCGGTCTTGTTCTAGTCAAAATTTTAAGGCTTAGGTTCGCGTAGGTTACGTGTTCCTAAGGAGGGCAAGAAGAGAACGGTGATGAAATCCGAACCCTTATCTTGTATGGCCAGGCCTTGCCCTTTACTAGAAAACTAAAACAACCGTATTCAAGTCCTCAGCATATATGCAAACGAAGGAGTCCAGTAACTCGCTGACAGGAGATTCGCGAGTGTTTAGAGTCTTACCTCCCGTTCCAGACGGGGATGAATCAGTTGTAGTCGACTCGGGCCACTGACTCCTATGTCAGTGTACGAACCCAAGGTGCAGAGACAATATCGTAATTGTCCTCCTTCTCTGCAAACAATTTATATTTAAGACCACCCTTCTTTAGGGTTTAAAAATAATGTCCAAAGTCCCAAAAATGTCCAAAAAGTCCAAAAACAAAAAGAAAAATTACAAAAATAATTATAAACCCTAATACAGTTTTCGAAAAAACCTAAAAAAATAAATAAAATAAATAAAAATAAAATTGTTTCTCTTTTCCTCGTTTCTTTTCGCTTTGTCTTTGACTCCAAGTCTTTAATTATTCACCAAATCTTTGGCTCAGCTTTCTTTTCGATCCGAGATCCAAAACCTGTAACCACAAGACAAATACCCAAGAAAACGTAAAATAGAACAAAAGAATAAAAAAAAAAAAAAAAAAATAAAAAAAAATCTAAAACAAATCTAAAACCCTAAAAACAAGTCCGCGTCGGCGGCGCCAAAAATTGACGTGATTTTGAAAGTTGTTGTAGAAAGTGGTAAGAAAGATGTCGTTCCTCTCAGACTTGTGAAGGATTTTTTTAGATTCAAATAAAACTAGAAAACTCAAAGAAGGTTGTTATAAAGATTTTAAAAGCACTGGGACTCAGGATTCCACCAATCTCCAATTTTTATGTGATTTAATCTAATCAATATTCGTGCAACTCTTTACGTTTAAAGTGATTCTTATATTTTTGCCTAGACAAGTAGATTCTCAAAACAATAGTTGTAAATCGAAAGCATGGACCATCAAAAGACTAAACCTAAGCATGACCCATCAATTGACAACACAACTACTTAATCAGAATCATATATTCAATTTCAGTTCAGTGCAAATAATCATAAAAGAAATTGCAAAAATCATTAAAAATAGATATTACCACATATTGGTTGGAAAATTAGCTTCCTCCGTCGCCTCAGCAATGGGGTTTAGCTCCTCATATTAACCACTTGCTCAAAATACATGTTTGTTGCTCCAAAGTTGATTAGAAAGAAGAGAAGATGTAAAACATCATGTTTGTAACAGTTATAATTGTTACAGAACCACTGTACACAAAGAACCCTAACACAAATCAAGTGAACTCGATTAATTGTTGGAAAAATTGTTACGTAACTGTTACAAAGGTATTAAATTTGAAAGTAAAGGCCACGGGTTCTGCGACTTTCCTTGAGTGTCTTTGAAAATAAAGACTGCTCTGGGCTGTCTAATGTTCTTCGTGTTCTTCTTCTACACCAGCAGAAGAAACAATTCCGGCAACTTGATTTTTTCTTTTTCTATGCCTCTGTTGCGTTCTAAAACCTCCCCAAAGTTCTCTACTACTTTGCTATACTTCCCAGCTCTCTATATATACACAACAGGACGATCAATTCTCTAAGAAATCTTCCGTATCTTTCCTCTTTCTTTCGGCAAAAGTTACGGCCCTCTGTTGCTTTCTTTACGCGTCTTCTATGTTAATCCAACATCCCTAAACTCTCTATCAGATAGCATCAAATCTCACAGGTTATACGGGTTACTTATTCACACGTAATTTCCACAAATATTTCACCAGAGAACCCGAGATATGGTAACTACTCTGTTTTCTCGAGATATGATGAAACTTTCTTTTTTATCGATTCAAATCATCTTACCAATCCTGTTTATCATGAACAGGCCCATATCAATCCAATCCAACGAGAAAATCCGACAAATATCCATCCAACAAATTCATGCAGACGTGACTGAAACTTTCCCGCCAAAAAGAGACTTCAAACGGTAGGGATGAGTGCCCCTTATCCATTCCCGGGGTGCGAATAGCAAGTGGTCGCCCCTTAGTAATTGAGGGATCCGAATAGTAATTTTCTCCCACGAGCGCAAATACCACTTTTCGAGCCAATTTTCCCGCAAAAGCTTATTTCTCCAAAAACACCTACAAAGACATAAAAAGCCATAATAAATACAAAATCGAGCACTAACAATATATACAATTGAGATTATATCAGACACAAAAATGTGTCTATCAGTCAGGCTGGATGATCTTTCAGATGAAAGTGATTCAGATGAGGGACAAGATGTTGATGAGGAAGTCTCACAATATATCAAGCTTTTTGGCAATCTCATAAAGAAAAAGAAGTCAACATCTTGCTTGGCTGAATTTCTGACTCCTCTCTGTCTAGAAAACAGGAAAATGATAAAACTCTTTACGGGATATAATTGTAGTTATAATCTCTTACAATCTCTTCTTAAAGATCGTGAAGAAAATGTGCGTTCAAAAAACTCTGAATGTGATAATCTTCGTCAAAATCTCTTTGTGTTAAAAGAAAGACTTGCAGAAACTGAAGCAAGATATGACTCTCAACAAAACTGTATTAATGACAGAGAAAACGACTTTCTTACTCGAGAAAAACTCCTTGAGGCTGATTTAGCTGCTTCTCTTGATAAAATCAAGATGTTGGAAGATGACTTGAAAAAGTTCAATACTAGTTCAAGCAAATTAACCACTTTGCTAGGAGCAAGTAAAAATTATCGTGATACACGAGGATTGGGCTATAAGGGAATAGATCCTTCAAGTATTAACAAAGAGGTAAAATTTGTCAAGGCTAGTGATTCTTCTCAACAAAAGGTTTCCGCTGATGAAAAAAGTGAAATACCTTCACCGGCAGTTAAGGTTCGAAAGAGCTAAGTATATCAACCTCCAAAGTCAGCACACATGGATCGAGGTAAGAACATTCCTTATGTTTGCCACTATTGCGAAAATAAAGGTCACCTGGAAAGGAGATGTCGTTTCCGTATAAGGAATGAGAAACTTCATGATCGATGTTCTTGTTTGGGCATCACAAGAAGTTGTGAAACCAAGATCATATGTTAAGACTAATCCCCTTAACGTTACAGGTTGTAACTGTCCAACCTTTAGGCAAAGGAATCAGTCTTTGTGATAAACCTAGATTTGCCTATAAACGTCATACGAATCCTTTTCACAATCGTAATGGTTATCAAAAGGATAACTTCGTAAAGACGAAGACAAGATCCGATGCTCCCAATTGGAGAAAGACTAACTTGCAAAATAATAGTCAATCCAATTCTCTTCCGAGAAATCTAGAAGAGAGTAATGGGAAGAATCTTTATATTGTTCATAAACTCACTCAGAAGTGGGTACCAAAGAAAGCCAATGATGCTTTGAGTGTGAAAAGGAATGATCTCCCAGAAAATTCCATGACTGTGGAGAAGGCAGTATCCATGATGTTGGAACTTAAAAGGTTCTTTGGAAAAATGGATTTGGATGTGAAATGTTCTAAAAGTGATCTCTTTCATGATAATCCAAAAGTGAAACAAAATAATCCAAAAACTATAGATGGTGAAAAATCAATAGTTACGGAAAAGTCTGTTTCGGTCACTTGTGGCGAGCAAGACATTGTTCACCTCAACACAACTTGATTGTGTTATAAGTGCATCCTCACCAAGGAATGCCCTGTTAAGTGTACAGTGAGGGAAGCACGAGAATTGGGGCGCACATATTGTGTTAGGTATGATATTTAATATTTGGTAATGTCGTAGGATTCACGACAGGATCCTTCTAAAAGGTATGTCTATAAACTTTAGCAAGATTGTGTTTTTATCATTTGCTTAGAGTACTTATAATGATCCATGTACCTTGCCTATCGTTCATTTATACCTAACTTGATTTGTGTTTAAGGTTCTTAAATGTTTAGGTTTGAAAATAGTAGTTCGGGATGTTTGGACTTCATGGTACACATACTAGGTATGCATAACATCATTTAAAATCAAAATCCAGGGATTTTAGTTCGCAAACCCGTTTGCATACTTCTCCAGGTCACGAAAATTCGTTTGCAAAACGGTATGCATACTGGCCTATAGGCGTCGATATTCGGTAAACTTGTTTTGGCCGTAACTTCTTCGTCCAAACTCGGAATGACCTCATTCTTTTTGAATTCTCTTCCTATTTGAATTATATTCAAAATGGAGATGAGAATTCTTGAATTTGGATGAGCTAAAATTGGTCTTTGTCTCGTATCTGTTTTTGAGTGTTGTGCTCCAATTCATCGCACTTGTTTCACTTCTCTTGGACTTGGGGACTTGGATTTTCTTGGTTTACATCTCTTCTAAGATCATTTGTAGCTTTTACAAGAATTTTTTTGGTGAATCACAAAGAAGAAAGTTCAAGAATGGACAGTAGTACGCATTGCTATGGGATTCTTGGATGTTCACAATCATCTTATGTGAACTATGGTGCATGGTCATTAATGACTTTGTATGTTCTTCTTTGTTAAGAAAGTCTTTTTATACGCCTTTGGTAGCTATTCTTGGTGTAAATCCGAGCGAAAAAGATTGATTCCACCTTCAAAGGACAATTCATCTTGTATGTGCATTACGAGTTTATCTTGATGTCTAGGAAACTTCTTATGAGAATTTATTCTTGTATTTTAAGAAGGATAACTAGAATTTGGAATAGCAATTATTGTGAGTACACATAGCTATTGCCAACGATTTTCATCTTGCAATGTTTTTAGATTTATTTATTAAATTCTAAAGTTTATTTGGAAGATGATTTTGCAGTATTAATCTGTATTGATTTTATATATTGCAAAAATAATTGTTATGGGATATGTGTGTTTACGTCCGTGAACTATGATTGTCCCATATATGCTATTATATGTCTTTATGCAAAGATTGATGAAAAATTGAATGAACTTTTGATGACAAAGATTAAGTCTATGAAATCATTATGCAAATATTGATGAAATAGAATGAATTTTTGTGTATTTCGCAGTATTGATCTTTCCCTGATCCACTTCTATGTGAAAGTACTGTGCGGCTCCGTAAGTTCTCTTTTATTGAGCATTCCGATTAAATTAATCATGGGTTCTCTTGTGGATAATTTAATTGAGTTTTCTGGATACAAATTCATGTTTCATGTAATTTGTTAATGTCCAAAGAAATCCTTCTTTTCTTGAAAAAGTAAGGTCGCTCTTGTTATTCTTTCGGGAATGACATTTTATAGGAGAGAGTTCTTAATTAAACTTGTGCTTAATTGCCAAATCTTTGTGGGGAGTGCGACTGTGGAATATTGTAGGAGTTATCTTGTATCTTTATAAACTCCTTGATGAATACACTAAGTTTCGACTATGTGAAATCATCGAAACAAAGTTGATATGTTGTTCTCTTTTGGTCATGAAGAATCTCTATGGAAATTTTATTAGGATCCCACTAGTTTTCGTACCTTTGCCAATTTTTATTGACAAAAAGGGGGATAATTAATGTGTAGTTCACACTACAAATACATATGTTTTACGGATCATTATGTAAGGGGGAGTGGTTTTCATGTGAAATGAAGTATTGACTAAGGGGGAGTGATACATATCACCATAGTATTATTGTCAAAGTTGTGATACAATTGAACTTTGATGCTGTGTAATAATATTATGACACTGTATAACAATGATTGAGAGCAACTGTTTTATCATTGTTATAGCTACGGATCTTCAACAACATTGATCTTTGAGTTGAACACGTTCGTAATCACCGCAGATTTGGAAGTGACGAAGATTTCAAGTAATGTTGAAGAACCAAGGAGATCAAGCATTTGGATGAGAAGCTACAAAGTTTATTAATTTTGTAATCCATATGTATTGATAGTTTTGTCACTAAAATTGACAAAGGGGGAGATTGTTAGAGCACTTCTCGGTCGAACTCGCAAGCATTGCTATCTCAAGCTTGTTTGTCAATTTTAGTTTCCAAAACTATAAGTCTTGATGTCTAGTCTACTTATAGCTAAGTCTCGGATTAGGATAGAAAGTATAGTCGAGCTTAGACTTCACGGCGTTCATCTATTGAAGACGAAGAACTACTAAGGGGAACTTGTGGAACTTCATCGACAAAAGGTATGTGGAGACTTGAACTCATCTATCACTCAAAAGTCTAACTAATCTATCTCCTATTTGAGACAAAAGTCGTATAGCTATATACACTTCAATGATGCACATTTGATATTTCGAGCTAAGTTTAACTCGCTTACATATTTCTCGAAATATGTGTTGGTAAGCTTTCGCTTTAACCAAGTTCATCTTATATCCTTGACGAAAGTCAAAAGATGATCATATGAAAATCGCCTGGTAACATCTTACATGATTTGTGTGAGACAATCATTTGATGTAGACTCGAAATGTATCGTATTGATCATTTGATCACTTGAAAATTGCTTTGAAGCTAATAGTTTGTGTGAGACAGTTATTCCCGTCTTCCGAGAATGTTTCAATGGTTGAAATGGGAGTTTAGAACAATTGGATTTAAGCATAGTATGCGTTCTTGCATATATGTAATCCATGTCCGGGAACCATAGTATGCATACCCGTATGCGTACATGTTGGTTTGTGAAAGTCCGGGAACCTAGCACACATACCGGTACGCGTACTGGCGTAAGGTTTAGGTACGGGAATTCTGCTGAGTTTGGAGGTATGCGTACATGTTCGCATACTGGCGAACCCAAACTTAGTCCGGCCACTAAGGTATGCGTACATGTTTGCATACCTGAGTGAATGATGTTCTAAAATCGGTTTGTTCATGAACTAATACATTTATATAATAAGGAATGCCATCTTTTGCAAACCGTGGCTATAATGTTCATGACATGATTCGAGTTAATCAAAATCGATTTTGCTTCAATTGTGTCTTGTATACTTCCATGCGAATATAAACAATTGAAAAACTCTAGAACTAGTTTCATTTGAGTCATTTGAACTAGTTATGGTTAAGATGAATGAGGTTGATATGAAAGTGTTCATATGTCTAACTTCGGTTAATTATTGTTGAGCCAACAAGGTGTATACGTTTAGGTACGGTTACTCATATCTAAATGAAGGTATATTTCATTTGTGTATAACAAGCTAAGTTCGATCTAACGGTTGAAAGATATTAGCTTGAGTCTAATCAGGTTAATTTTCATCTAACGGTGAATATTGAATGCTTTGTTACCAAGGTAACATTGTTTTCAAACCCTGATTTAGAGACTATATAAATGAGAACTCTAGCAATTGGGAAACCTAATCCCCACACCTTCTGTGTGATACTAGTTGCGACTAAAGTCGATTCTTCTTTAACCTTAGGTTTTTCATGAAACCCTGTAGGTTAACGACTTGAAGACTTCATTGGGATTGTGAAGCCAAACCTAGATATTTTCTCTGTAGTTGCGTGATCTTATCTTGTTGTTTTCTATCGTGATTGAGTACTATCTTCTCTAATATTGGCTCGAGATTTAATCTCCGATAAGCAAGATAAAAATTAGTCACAAACATCTTCGTCTCATCGTTTGTGATTCCACAATATCTTGTTTCGCTACCATACGATTAAGATTATTGTGAGGTGATTGATATTTCTAGGTTGTTCTTCGGGAATATAAGTCTGATATATCAATTGGTTCCTGTTCACCTTGATTTATCAAAAGACGAAACAAAACTCATAGGTTTATCTGTGGGAGACAGATTTATCTATTCAATAAACTTTTCTGTGTGATACAGATTTGTTTATCAAGTTTTCAACTTTGGGTCGTAGCAACTCTTAGTTGTGGGTGAGATCAGCTAAGGGAATCAAGTGCGTAGAATCCTGATTGGGTTCAGAGACGTAAGGAGCGCAACTGTACCTTGATCAGTGTGAGATTGGTTATTAGGGCTCAACTACATTCCAGTCCGAAGTTAACTTGGAGTAGGCTAGTGTCTGTAGCGGCTTAATACAGTGTGGTGTTCAAATCTGGACTAGGTCCCGGGGTTTTTCTGCATTTGTGGTTTCCTCGTTAACAAAATATCTGGTGTCTGTGTTATTTCTTTTCCGCATTATATTTTGTTATATTATATAATAGAAATATCACAGGTTGTGCGTAAGTTCAATCAATTAGATAATCCAACCTTTGGTTGTTGATATAAATTGATTGACACTTGAACATTGGTCTTTTGTACCGTTCAAGTTATTTCTTATATTCAAGCGGGCTCGCAAATTCCTATTTTTTTGCTTGCAGATTGAATTGAGAAATTGAGGTACAACTCTTGGATATATTTCCATTGATTGAGTCTGACTGTCTAGTTGATTCTCTTGGAATTATATTGGAGTTAGTCCATACAGATTGCTAAGCCAAATATAGGGTGTGGTTGTTAGACCCCCGCTTTTTCAGTCCTACGAGGTTTGCTAAAATTGTACCTAGTTGCTTCTTGGAAAATTAGAAGTTGGTCTAGAAACAATCTAAGTGGAGATCATGCTTTTGTTTGCTATAAATCAATATGTTTTATTTGGTTGAGTCATCCTTGTTTTGTGATTGCTTAGAATACCCTCCCAATTCAGGAAATTTTTTTTGTATGCCTGAACGTAAAAGAGACGCTCTATGTCGATTGATTAGAGAGAAACCTAGTAGTTCTAAGGATCTCGAATACCTTAATTTAGAAAGTCTTGTTTTTGGAAAGACCGGTTTTGAACGTCCATCTCTTAGTGCCCGAAATGGCAACTTTGAAAGCTTTGTTGAATCATACTAGGACTAATCGTCCCTCGTGTATCAAGTTAGCTGACACAGAAGAAAATTATAAACTTAAACCTGGGACCATACAGATGCTCCTAATCTTTTTAGGGAAATAAAATGAAAACTCCTATTATCATGTTAGGGATTTTGAGAAATTTGTAGTACTCTAAGAATTAAGAACATGGATGACGAAGCATTGAAGCTTAGGTCATTCCCATTTTCCCTGAAAGATAAGGCCAAATCTTGGCTATATAGTTTGACTTCCGAGTCAATTGAAACTTATGAACAACTTACATCTGCCTTTTTTCAATAATTTTTTCCTTAGGCACAAAACATCGTCTATTAGGACACAAATCTGCACATTTTCGCAACGAAAGGGAGAATATTTGTATAGGTATTTGGAAAGGTTCAATGATTTATCAACACAATGTCCACATCATTGGTTAAAAATGTTAGACTAGTTCATATCCTTTATGAAGGCTTAGATTATTCGACAACAACCATGGTAGAATCTCTATGTACATGTGGGTTTGAAAGCAGACTGTTGATGCGGCGATGACATTTTTGAATGAAATCGCCGAAAAGACCCAACAATGGGAAAATAGTAGGGAACCAAGAAAATAATTCTTCTAGGAGAGGAAATGTTAATCAGGTAGCCTTGAAACTGATTCTTCCTGATAAAATCATTCATGGCAGCCTTGAAATTTTCTTCGAATTGAAAACTCCCAGAATCAGTTGAATCACCAATTTCTTTGTCAACATCAGAAGAAATTGATTTAACCATAGTTTTTGTAACCTCGTCAATTTGAGAAATCAACCCATTATTTGAGTAATCATCTTCATTAAACAAAAATGAAGGAATTACTTCAAAATCGATAGTTTCATACGTACTTCTCTATTGTCTTAAATTGTTTAACCATGGATCGAAGTAATTTGAGACTTTCTAATGAATGTTCAGTAAATAGCCTACGTTCCATATCCAATATTGTTTTTATTTCTAATAAGAAGCCCTTGAATCGACCAATAAGTTCTGTCTGCCAATTATTCTCCATCTTCTCGGTTATTCTAGCTTGAAATCTTTCTAAGCTATAAATCTTATGTGATAATAATTAAACTTCTGTGAATTATGTTGGATAAAACTCGTCCAATCTGCAACCTCCATGAAGAAACCAGTAGAATCGAAACTGCTCTAGATACCAATTGTCATGTACTAGACTGTATAATGACAAGAATGAATTTGTTACTTCGTGATTCTCACGAATCAAGCCTTCAGGTTCACTAGGAACATTGCCTAAATCGAGTTAATGATCCGAATTAGATTGATAAATTGATAAGAGTTTCATTAACAGACACTTGAGCATATTAAGTTATTCTTTCTACCTTAGCATCTAACGACCAACAATACCCCATGTGGTATTCATCTAACCATCCACTACAATTTACTACTAATTACCACTACTATATAACTACATTAAATACCACTATTACTAAACACGGACACAGATATGCTAAGAGGCACCCTACTCCCAATGGTCGGGTACATCATATAGTCTGACTACTTTGTTGAAGATGTACGATAGTTGTTTCGACAACTCAAGTATATAGAGTTACGTGGTATTGTTCTTTATACCTTTATGTTTCGACATGTCACTAATATATAATTTTGGTAGAGCATTGCTCCGTTGAGCCCGCCAAGCATTGGTATGTCAAGGTTGGTTGTCAGATTTTAGTTTCAAAACTCAAAATCGCTTGATTAGATTACTAGAGCCAACTTCGTTAGGATTACACTAGGAAGTCTAGAAATATTGAGATAACCTCGTGTTACACTGAAGAACCTGAAGATGTATCGACATCAACGAATACATCATCCTTCTGTTCGAGTTTAGTAAATACAAGACTTGACTTATTTTCGTTTTTATCTACGTTATTAGATAAATAAGCACAAAAACAAATATTAGGGGGGATTAGTTTATGAATTGATGCAATAAGAAGAAAGAGATGATTAGGGAATCCTTCGTCGTTACCAAACATTAACTTAATTGACATACCTGTTTACCTTTCTTTAGAATTAATTAACCAACCATAGGTAACATGGTACGCTTAGTTGTTCCCAAAATTCCCTTGTATCACCGGAGTGTAGATACGTTTAGTCATGAGATTCTATTTATATGAGCCATCAATAAGTACGCTCTTAAGGTGTAACTCAGTTGAACGATTTAGGATTTGTGAATTTAGGTTTATCCCAGCTGTTAAGCTCAGCATGCTCGGTTCACAAACTGGTGTTATCTTCACACACAATTGCTCTAAAGAATCTATCTACAAGGTCTCACATTTTCCAACTATGTAAGAGATGCTCGAAAATTGCGGATGACTCAAGTCTCTACTAGAAATGGATGGTGGTAGGTTTGGAGGTTGTAAAAGATAAAGTGGTAACATTCGGCGCACGCATCAGACAGGGTGGTTCAGAAGGTTTCATGGAGGCTTCATGTTGATACTCCAGATGTACCTGGATGAAGGTGGTGGATGACGATTCAGGTTAGGGTTTCTCGGATTAGCAGGGCATTGTTTAGTTAAATGTCCAGCATACCTAGCTACAAATGAAGCAGATGGTAGGGATACATTCCTAAGCTAGTTGCACCCAAGTTTTTCCTACAATTTGTAAAAGGTAACCAAATGTGAATGACTTTGTTGCTCAATGTTAATTTTCATTGTAGGGACCAGTCTAGAGATGTTAAATCAAGATAGAGCCAACATATATTAGCAAGTCATGAATGCTATGAGGATCCTTCAAGCATGAAGGCGGGTTGAGTATTTTGTCATGAACATGGTCTTTTTTAATGCATTATCTCATTGTCGCTGAGACTGAAAAAGGTTATCTTGAATGTATCCTATTTGTTTATGTATATATCTCATTGGAACAAATTTGGGTAGTAGGTTTGAGAGTGACCTTCAGGAAGATCATGAAAGTTGACCAACAAAGACCTTTATTACTACTGGCGATTGGTTGAAGTATGTTAATAATTTAATCATGTTCTCGGTGTATTTTCATGTTCGTAGTTTAGATTGGGTTTGAAGAAAAATGGATAAAGAATGTTAAGAATCCAGATGAAATCTTAGTGGTGGTAGGTTGTGAAGTTGATGAAAGGCGAGATGAGTTCTTATAGTGAGATTTTTGATTTTAGTATGATGAATTTTACATATATGTTGATAATATAAGGATTATGATTCGAGAAAGCAATGAACAAACACTAATGATGGCCCCGAGACTTAAATAAACCCGCATAAGAAAGTATCACATTGATTTCCAGGTGAAACTGATTTCATAGCACATATAACTCAAAATCAAATTGTAGTCCAGTGATGAGTAGCAGCGTAACAACATAGTTCAAGCTAAATTAAGAATAGTTCCAAGGAGTCTCTAACATACTGTATCAATCAAATGATTAACTTGAAGTTGAGAAAGCATATAATAATACATGTTGATGAAAAGGCAATGATTATCCGCTTCACTTCGGATTCCAAAATTTATTCCTCCGACACGTATAATGGCCTTTAAATTTTATTTTAAACCATGATTCCTAGAATTTCCATAAAATATAGTAATTTGTGGAAACAAGGAAATAACATTTCTATTTCAATCGTCATATGCAGGGAAAAATCACATCCCCTTAGGCTTGGATTCCAAAATGATCTTTAAACTTCCTAGAAGAAAAACAAACTAAATTGTTGGATTTTAATCCTGAGAAAAATCATTTTCCCTCCGATTTAATCGGATCTTATTCATATTTGTATTTGTTTTATTCTGGTAATTATTTTATTTTTCTTGTCAGATTTCTCGATTGTACTTTTACGGTATGTTCTTATTATTTTGTATTCTCTTATTTTCGATCTTAAACTCATCGTAACCTCGAACTTCCATTAATAAAAAAAAATTTATTATCAAAAAGGAAAAAACAAAAACAAAAACAAAAAAACAAATAAATAACATGCTCTGAATCGGTTTGACCTTCGAAAGGCATTTTTGACTTTGTAAGCCCACCGGGTCCACTTGAGCGTGGGGTACCTTGGATGAAGTTTGTGTCACGTGGTTTCAAAAATAAATCACCCCGACCCCAAACAAATTCAAAAAGAAATCTTCTCAGAACACTGAGAATAACTTACCAAAAAAGCGCGAACTAGATTGAGAGGAGAGGAGAGGAGATCTAGGGCATGAGGGAGAGAATTATCGGAGGTAAATATGAATTGGGGCGGAAGATCGGCAGTGGTTCCTTCGGAGTAATCTTTTTAGGTCAGTAATCAGTCGGCTATTCTTCCCGTTTTGGTTTCTATTATCAGCTTTTACATAATTTACTATTATGAATTCTTAATTAACACGAATTGAATGAATGATTTTCAATCTTGTTTCAGCTACGCATGTCGATACCCGTGAAATCGTTGCTGTCAAGATGGTAATAGTCACTTTGATTTCTTAGGATCCTTAAAATCTTATTTATTCGTATAATTGTTGCATGTCTGTGACTATTTTTAGTTTGACCACAAATTTCATTTTTGTATCGATCAGATCTAGTGATTGTGAACTTGTCTATTAAACTGAACTCTAGGCGACCATCGGCGACCATGTCTGTTCAAATGTTTGTAAAATTTGCATGTTTTTGAATGTTTTGCTGTAGGTTGTGTAGGCAGGGCCCTTACATTTGACATCACTGTGTAGACATATTTGCTGTTTTAGTTGTAAATATATTTCCAGAGAGCATCCACAATGGACGACTAAAACCAAATTTTTAGTCGAAAAACCAGACGCAATGGAACGGAGTATCGAACAAAAACTAGACTAAAACCAAAAACCAAACCATATTTGGTCTTTGGTTTAGTTTTGGTCGGGCGTAGATTAAAGTTGCGCCTGATGGGGCGTAACTCAAAGTTACGCCCCAACAATAAAAAAAATAAAATAAAAAAAATTTGACGCAATTTGGAGTTGCGCCTGACCAAATTTTAGTCTCCCTCCACTGCGTTACAACACGGACTAAACCCAAATTTTGGTTTTTTTTTTTGCTGTTTGCTCTTTGGTTATGGTCGCACCACTGCAGTTGCTCAGAGATCGCTTATCTAGGTTATATTGTTTTCATATTTTTATTCAAGAGAGTGCTTTTTGTATTGTACTATTCTGGCTTACCCTGTGGGATTCTTGTTTGCGGAAATCAGCCTAACTAGTGCTTGTGTTCCTGCCTTAGGACATCATATACATCTAGCGCTTTCGTTCTTTTATTCTTCCGTGAGAATTGCATTGTCTGATTTTTTTGTTATCATATTTGTTGGATTGTTTCACAGGAGAACAGCAAGACAGAATATCCGCAATTGCTTTACGAAGCGAAACTGTACAATATTCTTCAGGGAGGAAGTATGGAGAACGTTAATTTATGGCTGATATTGTGTTCATTTGTTTTATAATGCGATCCTGATAGTTAAATAATTTTCTATCAGGTGGTATTGCTGCCATGAAATGGTGGGGATTGGATGGGGAGGATAATGTCCTTGTGATCGACTTGTTGGGCCCAAGTCTCGAAGATCTATTTGACTATTGTGGAAGGAAGTTTTCTCTCAAGAGCGTCTTAATGTTGGCTGATCAAATGGTAAACCAATTTAGAGCTTGGTTCATGTCTGTAGGTTCTTGTAACATCTCTACTTTTCAGCAAGGCTAGATAGAATCCACCATATACTCATGCCACACCTTTTATGAAATTACTTTCACGTCTTAGCTCTGGACTGTGCATTTATTTTAGTAACATTACAAACTGACTTTGTATTGGGGGTTGTGCATTTGTTATTTAGATCAAGATGACTCTATAAACTGTTATCATCTAGGGCCGGACACGCATACCGTAACGCTATAACTATAAACACCATTCACATCTTGGTATTTCATATTTCAGTTGTACTGCTAGGGTAACTGTTGTAAGATAATATAATACATTCAATGTTTATCGGTTATTGTTGGCTTGTCCTAAGTGGAAGTAGGTAGTTACTTATTAAGAATTGTTGGTTTGTTAATGATGATTACTACTTTCATAGTAAATATTCTATGTACATTCTGGAATATCAAATTGTGCGATTTGGTGAATTCTGTCTACTCTTACCTTATGCAGATTTCAAGAATAGAGTACATGCATTCAAAAGGCTACCTGCATAGGGACATCAAACCAGATAACTTTCTTATGGGTCTTGGTCGTAAAGCGAATCAGGTGATACTGATATCAGACCCTTCTCTTATTTA
Organism: Papaver armeniacum; assembly: GCA_023531295.1. Taxonomy (NCBI): domain Eukaryota; kingdom Viridiplantae; phylum Streptophyta; class Magnoliopsida; order Ranunculales; family Papaveraceae; genus Papaver; species Papaver armeniacum. The sequence continues at coordinate 150,340 of JAJJWW010010225.1, read as the reverse complement.
TTTACCTGAGCAAGAAATTTATTTACTGGTTACGTTTTCTGGACGTAGTTCCATAATTCTTTCAAATGCATTTTTTCAGGTCTACATTATTGATTTTGGTCTTGCCAAAAGATACAGAGATGCCACCACAAATCGCCATATACCTTATAGGTAATGCATTCGTGTTGGTATCCAGAATACAACAGTCACTTGATTGCCTCTCCTCTTGTTTTGTTTGAAAATTTGACCAGTTGTTTGCGCTTAGTGTAGTAGCCATGATTATTTAGGGATGAGGATACCATCTCAAAATGTATAGCTTTACCCTGGCGATCCAGTGTTTAGTTATCTAGAGCTAAGTTCTTCAATTGAATAACTGGTTCACTGTCCTTCCCCTGAACATTATACAGGGAGAACAAAAATCTAATAGGAACTGCACGTTATGCGAGTTGCAATACTCATCTGGGAATTGGTAAGTAAATGGTAATACAAGCTTGCTAATTCCTATATTTAGATCACTGGATTGCCAGATTTTCTCATTTTTATTTCTCACATCAGAGCAAAGTCGACGGGACGATTTGGAGTCTTTAGGCTATGTCCTTCTCTATTTTTTGAGAGGAAGGTATGTCCTTTAGCTGCTTCAACTTTTTCCACCTACTGCAGTTATGAAACATTGTATAAATATTTCTGCATGTAGCCTTCCGTGGCAGGGTTCAAAAGCATCCACCGAGAAATGTGAGAAGAAGTTATCAACTCCAATCGAAGTATGTGTTATTAACTTCTGTCTGTCGCATTGATACATGTTTGTGTGTATAAACTTAAAAGTTCTTTTAATTTACAACAGGTTTTGTGCAAGTCTCATCCAGTGGAGTTTGTGTCATACTTCCGTTACTGCCACTCTTTGACATTTGACCAACGACCTGACTATGGATTTTTGAAGCGCCTTTTTCGTGACTTGTTTACTCGTGAAGGTATCTACCTTTCTGAGAAAAGTTTTTCCTTTCATATCACGTCTATATTATTGCAAAGTTATCCGTCAATAACCGTTTCATCATCATGAATGGCAGGATACACATTTGATTATATATTTGATTGGACTATTCTAAAGTATCCGCAAGCACAGAGGACGAAATCCCAACCTCGATTGTATCAGCAAGCACAGAAGACGAAATCCCAACCTGAATTTTCTGTGAGTGCTTTGTTACTTGGTTGTCTGATAATTTTTTTGTTAGGTAACTCGATTTTGTAGAAACAGAGGAATAATGAATGGAAGGGTGCGATTACACTCATAGGAGAAGCTCCCTTTTTACACACTTGTTCCGATTTTTTTTTTTTAATCCATGTTTAGGCTTCAAATTCAAGTTATTTGTGATCAATATCATCAGCAAATAAGGTCATCTTTGCTTTAGTTTTGGTCGCTTTAATTTTAGTCTTCAGAAAGATATTCTCGCGTAAACATTACAAATTTCAAGTTTGCCAATAGAAACTTGCACCCACAAGACACTGTAGTTGAAACGATCCCAACCTTAATATCACTGAGATTCAAAATCTAGTGGGTGCAAATGACCCCACTTGCACCCCTTCCCTCCGTCCTTCCAGGTGTGTAGATATCTAGCATACCTAGCTTGTCGAGGAATGAGTTGAATGGACGACTTGGAACTCCTTTTGTCATAATATTTGTACTCTTGACTTTCAGTTCTTACAAAGAGAGTGCTGATGACTTCCTCATTCAATGTCTCTTTGATAAAGTGTCTATCCATTTTCACATGCTTGGTTTTGTCATGTTGGACTGGATTGTGGGCGATGCTGATGGCAGCCTTGTTCTCACAATATAATTTCATAGGGCTTGTAAGGCTAAATCCAATCTTCTTCAACAGTCTTAATCACAATAACGCACAAATTCTATGAGCCGTAACTTTAAAGTTTACTTCAGCACTGGACCTACTTCTTTCTGCGCCAAGTTACTACGCTTTCTCCCGTAAAGGAACAATAGTCAGAGGTAGACCTGTAAGTGTATGACTCAATTTCCACATGATCATTCTTTGGATGTAACAATCCTTCTGCTGGTGCAGAAGACTTTAAGTAGTGAAGTATTCGATACACTGCATCCATGTCTCGCATGTATCCGCATATGTATACACAGAGAGAGTGCCTGAAAGAGTGTAATCACACCCATAGGAGAAGCTCCCTTTTTATACACTTGCTATGCACAAGTACAAGTATTCCTTTATTAGGTAAAATATTTAGATTACACTGTTCACTACTCCTACAGTGCACTATCATATGCACACTTGCTATACACTGGACCAATAACGAGCAAACTATCAGACTATTCCAGTGCTCCCCCTCAAGCAGGTACGTAGATATATCCGTACCTAGCTTGTTGAGGAAAGAGTCGAATGGATGACTTGGAAGCCCTTTTTCAATTTTTTTTTGATGAAATCTCTATCCACTTCCACATGCTTGGGTTTGATCATGTTGGACTGGATTGTGAGCAATGCTAATGACAGCCTTGTAGTCACAATATAACTTCATAGGTAGTGCTGAATCCGATCTCCTTCAACAATACTCATAGATTTCATGAGCCATCGCTCTAAACCCTACTTCTGCGCTAGACCTATCTATTACTGATTGTTTTTTGCTGCGCCAACTTACTAAATTTCTCCTCACAAATAAACAATAGGCAGAAGTAGACCAAGACTAAGAAGTCATCACAAGTGGAGTACCACTTTCCATAGAGCATCTCCAATGCTAGGGGTCAAGGTCTTAAATTCATGACACATAAGATTTAAGACTTTTTCTACCAACTTTTCATCTCCAACACTAGGGTGGAGGTCATAAAATAAAATGACATGTACATGTGGGGACCAAGTGGGGGTAAAGGAGAAAGTCTTATTTAGACTTTCTTCATGACGGTGGGTCTTAAGTCCACATCATCTTTTGTCTCTAAATTTAGACAAAAAGTGTTGGATAGAACCTTAGAGCAACTCCAGTCATGCGAGTATAACCAAAGAGCAAAAACCAAAAAAAAAAAAACTAAAAAATTTGGTTTACCCGTGGTGTCACGCTACGGTAAAGGAGTAAAATTTGGTCGAGCGGACGTTTAATCAACGCCTGAAACCAATCGCATGTATAATATACGTCTCATATTCGGGCGGACGTATAATCTACGTTTGAACTGGGCGTACACAATATTAACGCCTGATGTGGAGCGGATGTTTAGTGTACATCTGATATCAGACGGATGTATAAATTACGCGCGATCCATAGGCGCACATTATGTCATCGCCTGATGGGGCGGATTTAATATCAATGCCTGGTGTTAGCCAAGCAATTTTATCAAAACAGAGAGGATGTTAGAGCAGTTCCTATGGCAATGAACAAAAATAAAAATTTGTTGAGCCACGTGGATGAACAAACTGCATTCTCCACTATGGAAACAAGGCAAAATGAACAAATATGATATTTTAGGGTCCCACTATTGATTTTATTAACATAAACTAATAAGAGTTGGGTCCCACTAATGATTTTATTTATATAAACTAATAAGAGTTTGGTCCCACATATTATTTAACTAATAAAATAAATAATAAAAAATAAACCATAATTATAATAATCAGGTTTTGGAGAGAGAATATGTGAGGGGCGACATAGGGGATGACGCTGGCGTTTCTAGGAATGTCACTGGCGCTTTAACTAAAAACGCGCGACAGCGCTGAGAACGCGGGCGTCATCGCTATTGACGCCAGAGTTATTTGGGATATCGCGCGCTATTACCCTTGTCGCGCGTCTGTTGGGGTGACTCAATGTTCAAATGAACAGATCTGTTCATTTGAACATCCATTTTCTTGGTTTGTTCATTCCATAGTGGGATCAAAATAAACAAACTTTGAGTTTGTTAATCCCATAGGAATTGCCCTTAGCTATGCAAATATGACCATGATCCTCATATGTCACGACGAAACTCAAAAAAAATAATACTCTTCCCTTTTCTTAAATGGTCGCACATGTCTTACTAGGTATTTACTTCCGTTTGCCACATTATTTTTAGATTCTAATTTATACGTGAAATGGAGTTTAAATAGTTGGTTTGAGTGAAACGGGGTTTAAATGTTCGCCTATCATCGGGCGGACCTTATATAAACGCCCCATCAGGCGTAGTTTATACTTTCGCCTCATTTGAGCGGATTTTAAATCCACGCCTCACCAACTTACGAATATTATACATTCGCCCCACCTCAAACGGTTATTATACCCACCCTCTGTATCAAACACAATTTTAATGTCCGCTCGACTAAATATAGTTATACTCTGGATTTCAGACCAAATTTACTTTGATATTTGGTTATACTCCACCATATACTCTTTACTCAATTCCACTGTGATTGGTTTTTGGACCAAATTTATAGTTTTGGTCGTCCATTGTGGACGCTCTTAGGGATTGAAGATGGAATTTAGGTAGAAAGTCTTACCTTTATTATTTTTTGTCATGTAGTGAATGACCCACAACCAAAAAGTCTTAATAAGACTTCCACATAGGATGACCTTGACCCTAAGCATTGGAGACGCTCTTAGGTGCTGAACGAGGAATATGATACCAAGGCTGATCTTCAACATAAGTACTCTCCCCTTGAAAGGAAGTCTCGGTAGTTGAGAAATAAGCTTGATCTTTATAAAATGTGACATCTGTAGATACATAGGCTTTTTCCGCCGGAGGGTGGAAACACTTGTAGCCTATATGAGTAGCGGAAATCCTAAGGGAATACACTTAGAGTTATGGAACCTAATTTACTCTGATTTTATTTATGGACATGAACATATCAAACACACTCAAATAATTTTAGAGGAATAAGTATTTAAAGTTGACATGGAAGGCCAAAAGAAAGCATATCACAAGGTGTTTGAAAACTTAGAGCTCGAAAAGGTATCTTGTTAATCAACTATGTTGCAGTTGGCACATTCATTTGGAACAACAAACATCTGGTAACCTCCAATAAATGCCGTTTTTTCGCTCAACAACTCCATTTTACTGAGGGGTATCGGTACATGAGGATAGGTTGACAATCCCATGTTCCAAAAAGTATGCAGAAAGACCTTATTTTGGATGGGAGGTTCATGCTACTCCGCTGCGAGTTAACATAAATCCGTCATGCCATACCGATTTAAGGGTTCTGCTGGGGAACATAGCACAAGAAAGTACTCGGTGAGTCTAGTATTGGCGAGGTGTCAGGAATTTACAGAGTGTTACGGATAGAAGTATATTGAGCGTCTCAATAAGTGTGTCGGTGGAGAGGTTAGTACTCGCAGCACCGCTTCCTTGCAGAGTGACGTCACATCTGATGCAAGGTTTTACGATTTTAACCCTAAGCTAAAAACCTCCATCAACATTAAGTCCCCTGCTTAGCACGTAACAGTGGCATTGTTGCGGGGTAAGCATGAGATGGTGACTCGAGAGAGCAATATCTGAAGAGATCGCCAAGGAAATTCAACTAACCTTTAGTGGAAGGCATGAGAAATCCGTGATCCTTGTGCTGGCGGATTTTGCATAGATTCATCTTGGCCATGGGTCGTTGGTGCCGCTAGCTTGAAGTAGCGGATGGGCGGCTAGCCGAAGTAGAGGATGGCGTGACTAACTTGGCATGGCCGTGGAGCGTTGGCGTAGTGCTAGCTTGACTCAGGCGCGGAAGACTTGGGCGCGACTTGGACGCGGAGATGGCTTGGAAGCGGAGCCATTGGCTTGGCGCAGAGATGGCTTGTCTTGGAGCCATTGGCTTGGCGCGGAGATGGCTCGCCTTGGGCGCGGCTTGAACGCGGCTCGGCTTGGGCGCGACTTGGCTTGGACGCGGCTTGGGTGCGGCTTGGCTTGGGCGGAAGGCTTGGACGCGACTTGGCTTAGTTTGGACGAAAGGCTTGGGCGCGGAGATGGTGGCGTTGTCTTGGCCGCGGATTGGTGGCGCCATGGAGCGTTGCCTCCGCGGGCCCAATTGCATTTTCCGTGCATAGTTCAAACGAGAAACCTTCTTCCATCCTAATCCCAAAAGTGTTGCGCTTATAAAAGGAAACCTTCTTCTACCCAAACTCCAAAAGTAATATGTATATAAATGGTGTCGCGCCTCTTTTATTTTGTAACATTGGCTTCCTCGTCTCCGTGTTAGCAGCAAAGTAGAGAAGTAGGCGAGCGCACTCCAGGTATGTGTTCCAACGTTTCTTCTCTTTTTTTTTTTTTTTTTTTTTTTTTTTTTTTCGGTGCAAACCCTAGCCATAGACATATCCTACATAAACCCGTAGAAATACCTTTGTATGGGTGATTTTTTCTTGCTAGAAGTATCGTATTGATATTAGTCGTCACGCCGATAGTAAGAAGACCAATTATTATGCAAAATAGGCGTGCGTGAATAGGTGGCCGCCATTAATTTTCTTTTCGTAAAAACCTAGCTTCAGGGTTTCCTTTCCCTCTTTGTGACCGTGCGCATAGTTTCCGTGATGGAAACATTCCTCTCTTGGCCGCGAGCATATTTCCATGACCAAGCGCAACTTGGCCTAGGTTGTACTTTCCGCGACTTCGCATGCTTCCCGCGGCGTTGTCTAGTTTCGGCAAAGAGCGCACTTCCCGCGACACCACGTGCACCCCGTTGAGCGGGCATCGGTCCCCGTTCCTTTAGTCGTGAATTCCATGACATGTGGCCAAAGAGAAATTTCCGTGGCAAATGTGTTGTTGTTCATAACCGATTTTGATAAGACTTTATGTATGCTTTTCTCCAGAGTAGTAATTCTTCGTTTTGCTTTGTTATAGTTACTTTCAGAAGCATAAGGAATTTTGTTAAGATGTCACCTGAGAAAAGTCTTTCCACCGCATCGAAGAACGTTGGAAACTCCAAGCCAAACACGGATGATGAATTTTTTACAAAGTCTTCTTCACCTAGGAAAACCCATCCCAAGTACGTGGTGATTCTTCTGACCGGTTCAGAAAATGAAGGAGAGGTCCAGTCGGTTCGGCTGGGGCGCATAATGCGATTTTTCCTGCAGAGGAAAGAGTATCCTTCTTCTCCCATCGACTTCAAAATCTGTCAGAGTCCGTTGCGTTCTTTTGATAAGTGGATGCAATTCATGATAAGTCAAGACTGTGTGAGGGCCAATTTGACCAAGGCGCAAATCATTGGAGCTGTCATGGCTTCTGCAACACTTCAAATTAGGAAAGACATCCCGGGCTTGATCACATTTGTCTCCAGATGGTGTCCAGATACTCATACCGCCATATGTAGGTGGGGTGAAATGACCATCTCTTTGGAGAGCGTAGCTGTCTTGCTGAACCTTCCCATAATAGGGAATCTTGATATCACGTTGTCCGACGATGAAGAAGAAATGTGTGCCACTCTGGTCGAGAAGTCAAAAGTATTCGTTCGGAAGGATTACGAGACGAAGTGCTTCTACAGCTGGTGGGAGTCTGAGTGGTTCCCTGATGAGCCGGAGTCGGATCTAGCACTAGATGATACACTCCACGTTGCCGCGTTTTTAGCTCTGTGGATGTCCAGAGATATTTTTGATGACGACTCTGGTAAGAATGAGATAAGACAAGGGCTTATTAAATTTGCCATCAAACTGGCTAAAGGCGTCGTTCTTCCTATTGGTGGCTTGTTTCTTGGTTCTTTGTACACCCATTTGGATCATCTGGTCGCGGACATGTACGCTTCAAATGGTTATATGAAAGTGGACTCGTATGTTCACGTAGCTTTTCTCCAAGCATGGTTGTGGGAGCATTTCGCAAAATATGCTCCTAAATCGTTGGTCCCACTTCCTGAGTCTTGTGGCGGCTCCAAAATATTACGTTGGTCGAATAAGCGCACAAAATCTGGAGCGAAGCTCATCGATTTTCTTGACAATGCATATGCCGTTAGTTTTCGTCCCTGGGCTCCAGTCCATGCGTCTATAGTTCAGCCGAACACTTTCGCCACTGCTCCGAACTTGACTTTGCTTTATGCTGGAGAGAATATGAGCGTTGGAGAGGTCGTATTTATGCGGAGTTGTATCCCTGGACACGTGCCATCTTTTTTCCGGGGATATTTCAAGGCGGTCCCTTATAATATTGACATGGCGGCTCGGCATATGGGTTTTGACCAAGGAGTCCCATTTATTCGTCAGCCGGTTGCTCCGGAAGAGTTGTTGCCACTGTTCTCAATGCCAGTGTTCTCGCGTTAGGTAGAAGCCTTCCTTTCCTGCTCCCAGAACGAAGCCAGTGACAACCCCTAGGTACAACAAGTTATGGCAGGATGAGTTTCTTGCTATCCACGGATTTGTGAGTGGTGTTGTGGAAAATACTCGTGGCAAGCCTTCCTCTGTGATTTTAGCGGAACATCCATTGTTGAGGGAGCCTTCTACTGCTAAGCGAAAATCTCCCAGCCTGGATGTGGGTAGTTCCCAGAAAAAAGAGCGAAGGTCTAAAACCCGTGCGGGTGGTTTTCAGTCAGATACGAAAATTCCCGTGACCTTCAATTCTTCTAACATGCGGGTATGTATGACTTCTTGTTAACTTGACTGGTTTACACACGTCTTTTGTTTTGTTGCTGAACATCTTTTCTTTTTTCATAACTCAGGGTCTTGACAGCACAAACGCCTTTGCCGGGCTTTCCCAAAAATCGGCAACTAAGTTTCCTGAAGATGAAGAAGAATCCGAAGAAGAGGAAAGTTAGGGATCCAGTGACGACGATGATAGCGCTTCTGAAAGTAATGCCGAGTCTTCCTCCGGCGGGTCCGCAAATGAGTTGGTAAGTTTCCGCATTCTTTTCCTCCTTCTTCCTTTTTCTTTTGAAACAAAACTAAGTCGTAATGTCGCAGGGAGGAATTGTTTCCGAGGATGGTCTTGAGGTGGGGGCACGTCACGATAAAGGTCCAACCGTGGAAACCGCACCTGCTGGCGATTTGGAAATGAATGTTGACAATGCCGCAACCCAGATGATGGAAAGTACTCCTGCGACCGTTGGCGCAATCGTAGTCGGGAATCCTCTGCCGGTCACAGATTTAGTTGCGGGCGCCATTTTAGCTCCTCCATATTTGGCTCCCCGTGAAGACCACGTGTTGATCGGAGGCTTCAGTATACCAGCCAAGCATGAGGAGTTGTATACCAAAATATGGGAGAAGTACAGACATATCACAACGACCAAGAAGATTACTAACCGTTTCGCGTTGGTTAAGCGGGTGGAGGAAATATTATCTTCAATTCGCGATATGTGCAAAGTGACTGGCCATACCATTTCTCGAGATGTGATCTCAAACTGGGAGTTCCACTGGGACTTGTGCGTATACTTTGAGTTTAATGCATCCTGGTTCTATGAGGGATTTTTCCGAGATTCAAAAGCTGCAGGCTAAAGCGGTCGATGGCCCTTCCGCGGATTTGATTAATCAACAGGCGACAGAAGTCGAGAAGTTGTCCCAAGAGTTAAAGCTGAAGCAAGCGGCTCTTCAGAGCATCATGGATATTTTATCCAAGAAGAACGAGCCGTTGTTAGGCAATTTTCCTTGAATACTTTTACTTTCTGAACTCCTTTTCTTAGGGTTTTTTTTTTTTTTTTTTGAAAGGCAAACGAAACGCCTAGTTATGGTTTGATTTATTTTTGGATTTTTGGATTGATAGAGAATTGTTGCTTGTGAGGGTTTTGGATTATTCTTTGGAATGAATTTTGGAATAATGTCGTTTTGATTATGACTGTTAGTAGCACAAATATTCCAGGAGAGTCATGGAACCGTGAATGTTGTATGACGGTAGAAAGTATGGGATGCGATTTTTGGGGATAACATGGCTGTCGGTTTCCAATGTAAAAACCTGAAGTGGTAGATTGTGTACTCTGTCTAACAAGACTTACTCGCTTTTAGGGTCTCCCAACAAAATTGATATTCCGGTGTATGTCTGAGCTTCGTGAGCGACGCCGTTATGTTCGTGAGAAGTCCCCAGTCCTTCCTCATCGTGTGATAACTGACAACTGAGCCATTGAACCTCGCGCGATCGTTTGCTTCTACCATGATTTTGGTAATTTCGTGTGAGTGCGGATGAGAAACAAATCTAAACCCAAAACAATATATTGCACGGGAGTACTTTTGATTCGAGAGATCAATATGTACAATCATGGCCTAAACCAAGAAATGGCCGTTCCAGGCTTTCTTCGGTCACAAAGCGAAGGAGAAGGGTTGGTCTTAGGGAGGGAAGCGAAGAAAGTGTTGAGGCCAGAATAGTTGATTCTGGAAGTGTGGGTGTTTTGCGACTTGTATCCGAAAGTTGAACTGGCGAGCTAAATGGAAAGCTACCAGGTGATTTCTGGATGTGTGTTGTTCTCCTGACCCAAAAACTTGTTTTTTGGTGGAAGTAGGTGAAACCTATTTATACAAGTCGTAATAAAATGTACCCTGGCCTCGTAAGAAGTGGAAGCGGTTGAGTGGTGGGAAAGTGGTAACGGGTAACGCTTGGAATTGATGTTTCCATAATGAAGATGCGTTTCACCCCTTATTTCTTGCCATTACTAACCGCCTCACCTTTATGACACTTTCTTATAACAGGCGTATTGCACGCCGCACGCTGTAAACCGCTAGACCAATACCCTGATGAGCATCCCCCAGTTTGTGACATGTTTTTATGTCTCGAGTGTTTTCATTGGAAAACATGTAACATGTTGCTATGTGTGGCAAGTTAAAATAGAGAGGCTTGCTGGTTCAGTGACGACCTTCGACGGCCGAGATTTTGCATCTCGGGAGGAAGGGTGGCCGTTGATCGTGGCTACCTTTCGTTGGTAGCCAGTGGCGTGGCCGTGGTGTTGGCATGGCTTGCGCATGCCTTTGGCGCGACCAAATTAGGGTTTGGCACAAACCGTGGAATTTCGGTATTGCGGCCAAAAGGTTGCCACAAGTCGTTTGGTTTGGTAGCAAGCTTGTGTAGCTGAGATCTGCATCTCAGGAGGAAGGGTATCCGTTGATCGTGGCTACCTTTCGTTGGTGGTCAGAGGCATGGTAGCTTGACTGGCATGGCTTGCGCATGCTTTTTGGCACGATGGCCAAAGAATTGGCATCGTAGCTAATTTAGGGTTTGGAAGCACAAACCAAGGGATTTGGCGTTGTGGTTAAAAGTTGCCACAAGTCTTGCGGTTTGGTGGCGAATTTGGACGGCTGAGATTTGCATCTCAGGAGAAAAGATGGCCATTGATCATGGCCGCATCTTGTTTGTATAGCAATATTGGCAACATGCTAGTGGTATGCCAGTGGTGTAGCCATGGCATATCGGCATGCTAATGGCATAGCCGTGGCATGGTGCTATGCTAGTAGCCGCGGCATAGCGGTATGCCAGTTGCGGCGTGGCCAAAAGCTAAAATTGGCACCGTGGACGGATTTGGTAGCAACTTGCCCAAATTAAGGTTTGGCGTGTTGAAACCCTAATTAGTGCGTGTAGTATGCGTGCGGCATGTTTGGCGCGTTTTGGAAGTTGGCGCGTTTTTGGGAAGCTAGCGTGTTTTGGGAAGCTAGCGTGTTTTTTGGAAGCTAGCTTAGTATATCGACCTCTTTTGAGGCCGTGGAAGGTTTGGAGCAACCTGATTGGTCGACGGAAAGTGGGGCCAGCATGCTAGGGCACGGCCACACTTCCAACGCGCGGTGGCGGATTTGAAGCGACCTGATTGGTCAATGGAAAGAGGGCCGGCATGTTAGGGCGCAGCCGCACTTTTAGTGCGCTGTGGCGGATTTGGTTGCCTAGCTTGGTTAAGCACGGTTTCGACCAACGGGGTCTAGTATACTGCGTGAGGAACGAAACCCTAATTTTGCAAACTGGCCGGGTTTATGAGTTCTTTGTGAGTCATCACAATAATTGGCTGGATTTTGTATACTGCCACACAAAATCTTTATCTACAGTATGCAGTGTGCTTTCTGTCTATTTCGTGCAATGGCCTTAACTTTGGTACTTGGAGGTTCATGCTACTCCGCTGCGAGCGAACATAAATCCGTCATTCCATACCAATTTAAGGGTTCTGCTGGGGAACATAGCACAGGAAAGTACTCAATGAGTCTAGTATTGGCGAGGTGCCAGAATTTACAGAGTGTTATGGATATAAGTATATTGAACGGCTCAATAAGTGTGTCGGTAGAGACGTTACTACTCGCAGCACCGCTTCCTTGCAGAGTGACGTCACATCTGATGCAAGGTTTTACGATTTTAACCCTAAGCTAAAAACCACCATCAACACTAGTATACCAAGCTTATCAAGGAAAGATTTGAATGGTCGACTTGGGGCTCCTTTTGTCAGAATGTCTGCAATCTGATTTTCATTTCTTACAAAGGGAGTGTTGACGACTCCCACATTCAATTTCTCTTTGATGAAATGTGTGTCAACTTCCACATGTTTGGTTTTATCATGTTGGACGGGATTGTGAGCAATGCTGATGGCAGCCTTGTTGTGGAAATGCAACTTCATACGACTTTTAGGACCGAATCCAATCTTTATCAATGTTATTATTATCCATAATAACTCATAGATTCCATGGGCCATAACTCTAAACTCTGCTTCTGCACTAGATCTAGCTACAACTGATTGCTTCTTGCTGTGCAAAGGTATTAGGTTTCCTCCCACGAATGAACAATTTCCATTGTTTAACTTACGATCAATCACGGAGCCTGCCCAATCTTCATCTGTGTATGCCTCAACCTCCATGTGGTCATTCTGAATAACAACTCTTTTGTTGGTGCTGACTTCAGGTAGTGAAGTATTCGATATATTGCATCCATATGTATCTCTCGTGGGGCATGCATGAAATGGCTTTCAACACTCATAGAGTATGCAATGTCAGGACGAGATATGTAAATTAGTTTTGTACTAACCTATGATACCTCTCTTTGTTCACCAGAATGTCGTCGGTGTCTTCTCCCAGCTTCTATTTTGGTTTTATTGGAGTGTCAATAGGCCTGCATTCCAACATCCCTGTCACGTTTAGAAAATCTAGAACATATTTCCTTTGGGAGATGTGGATACACATTTTTTTTATCTTGCCACTTCAATTACTAGAAAGTAGCGCAACTCTCTTAGGTCCTTTATCTCAAATTTTCTGGCCAAGTAAGATTTTACCTACCCTATTTCTTCTACATCATCACCTGTCATTATCATCCACATAGTCAGTAAGCATGTGGTGATATTTCCATTCAATGAACGTTCGAGGAACATGGTATGATCTGCCCGACTTTTCCTAAATCCATATCTCAACATACTCTGGGTAAACCTGCCGAATCATGCCCCTGGAGACTGCTTCACACTATATATGGATTTCCTCAACTTGCATACTTTACCTTCACGTGGCAGTTTCAAATCCAGGAGTAAAGTCCATGTGTACTTCCTCTTCCAATCACCTTTAAGAAAAGCATTCTTCACATCAAAGTGTTCAAGTGACCAATCCTTGTTTGCTGCCTAAGATAATATGACGCAAATAGTGTTCATCTTAGCAACAAGAGTATATCCATTGTCTAATCTTGCTTTGTAATAGTTCCATCTTTGTACTTCACAATGAACCCACTTGCAACCGTCTTCTTTCCATCTAGTAGTTCGACCTCATCCCATGTGAAATTCTTGTTTAAAGCGTTCTTTTCTTCTACCAGAGATTGCTTCCACTCTGGATCAGCAAGAGCGTCTTCAACTCTTGTAGGAATTGTAATAGATGATAATTTATTTGCAAAAGCAGCATAAGAAGGTGACAGATGATGAGTAGCTGCAAAATTAAAAATTGGATGATCAGTAAAACCATATCGAGGTGGAAACTTACATGTACGACTAGGATATTGATGCGTGTCGTAGGTGCAATCAAATTAATTCAAAATTTCCACTCAATTAAAAATAATATAATGGAAGTCAAGTTCGTTCCCACGAGGAGCAAGTGATCTTTAGTTGTAAAAGTTGTCACGAAAGGGAGGTGTAAAAAGCAAAATAAAAATAAACAAAGCAATTAAAATCGAAAGTTGAAAGATGAAAACAATAAGAGAGAGAAGATCAAGGAATCCTTCTTCGTTGCAAAACAATGATTAAAGTTATGTTCTTTTATACTTGTTTTTAGTCACAGATTATCACCAACCGTAGGATAGCAGGTCCGCTTAGCTAGCCCCAAAATCCCTAATTTCACCGAGTAACGGTCCGTTTAATTATCGATTCTATTCAAAAGAACCACCTTGAGGTCCGCTTACAAGATGTAATTCCCAGAATGCATTAAGATTTATGAATTTAGGTTTAGTACTAGTAGTTAAACTCGGTTCGCTTGGTTCACTTTCTAGCGTTGTTTCTACACACAATTGCTCCACGGAATCCCTCCGCAAGGTCTCGTGTTTGCTACTTATGTAAAGAGTCAAGAAACGATTACTTATCTCCTAACTTTCACTAGCTTTAGATCAAATTAACAAATCAATTTAGTTGGCCACCTAAACAATCTATCAATCAATCATGAATGTCTTTAAGATCACTCCTATTAGTAAAAACAAACGATAATCATGTGAAAAATCTCAAAATAGAATTGAAAACAAAAACTCAAATCATATGTTTAAAAACTAGGAATTCATCCTCAATCAATAAATTAACTACTCATGTTAAAAGAGTTCACACAAAGAATAAGAAAAGAAAAGTGTTGTGTGTAAAGATGTGTGTAGAAGTTGTAGAAAACTTCTCTATTTATAGGCTTCAAAATTCTCCAATTCTTCCAAGGAATAGAATCCTTATTCTTTTGCAATTCAATTTCCAATTCCAAGCTTTTCTCAACTCTTCCATCTTCTCTTTCCAAATTTGAGTCCAATTCTCATCCATTCTAGCCCAAGTCTTCACACCCATGAGAGAAGTCCATAGAAAGTTCTGGAATTTTGCTCGCCGGAAAACTGGGATTATGGCCGGAATTTGGCCGGAAAACGTCGCCGCCGGTCGCCTGAAAATTTTGTCGTCGAGAGAATATTCGACGGAATATTCCGTCAGTCCACCGTTAGGACTAACGGTCAAAGTGGTCAAACGTCAGTCAATCAGTTAGTCAACGGGTCAAGGAGAATCACCGAGTCGACTCTCGAAGCGCGGCATCTTACTTGGCTTCTCGTGCGAGTGGTGAGTCGGAACGGTTCAAGTCGGATGAGTCGGTGAGTTAGTTTGGGTTAACTTGGCCAGGACGTTAGCCATTGCACAAAGCCAAACATCTTTGTAGCACAATCATTGTGCTTCACCAACACATTTCCAGCCATGATGGCCCTCTTGCAGCTCTCTTGTTTTCAGTTCCTCTCTGTTCTCACCCATTACAGCAACACCAACACCTTCACTGACTTCCCATTACAAGCTCACGAGCCCTTCTAGACAAATGACCACCAACGAAATCTGGGCGACATGCCATCTCATCGGCTTGCACCACTGTACGTAAAGCAACACAATCCTCTATCCGTCTAAAGCATATGCATCTTCTACTTGTACCAGCTTCCTTTGCCACAGCATAACCTCAAAACCCTGTTGAGCCTCGGGCCATAACTCAAGACCACATGCTGCTGCAATTTTACATTCAACTCCAGCCAAGATGGCCATGCTTTCACCACTTTGCAACTTCCAATCATCATAATCTCTGCAGATTCCTGCATAACCCTTACCCAGCTTCTCCCATTTCATTCACACTTGCCACACCACCCGAGACTCAAGCCATCTCGAGTCAATGCAGCCTTCACAAACACATTCCATTCCTACGGCTTGCACCTTTCTCGAGCCATAATCCTTGCTGCAGTTCACTCAATTCACCACCAACGAGCCACTACCTTTCCCACGTAACTTTAACTCACAAAGACATACTCCATTAGTGCTTACAGCTCTGCAAACAGCAGCAGCTCAACCATCTCAGGCCCACAATGCTCATTACAGTGGCAACCACTTAACCTGTACCTTGGCATTCTCCCCTGGGTTCCATTCCAGTTCATCCATAAACTGTGCCTCCAATTGCAGCATTTCATGTCTAACTCAAAATCACTTCAGTTCTTCAGTTAGCACCACTGTCATCTACCAGCTCCATTCCCAGACTATGGCAGCATACATAGCAGCAACACTACCTGCTATCACTTCTAGTTCCACCACCAATGAACCCATCTCTGCAATCTTTCATTGCCTTCAACAACAGCAAACAAAACACCAAGTGACATTTCCTCCTTCATTCTCTCAAAACCCAAGTAATAGCTACCATCATTCCCTTTCAACTTCATCCTAGGCCACCACCATCACCAGTTCCAATTTCTTCTCCCTGTATTGACTGACAGCTCAAACCGATAGATTCAACAGCAACAGCGAGTGTATCATCTTTACTCACTCAAATCCCAAATCGAGTTCAACCCAACTTCAGTTAACCCATTCAATCACTCACAGAATCAAACCAATTCATCCCATGATAATCTTCATCTCAACTCTGTAAATTTCATTCATTAAAAACCCTCAATCTTCCATGAACTGCTCTCGATTCACAGTCAACTTCAGCTCCTCTCGATTTCATCTGGTTCACAATTCGTAGCGGCATCTTATCAGCATCATTTTCATACCCATCTTGATTCTCCTCATTCGCCGATTCAAAACCCACAGATAAATCCATCAATTTCTTATTCAGACCAACCAACACCACCAGACGATTCAGGAAAAAAATCAATCTCTCAGTTTTCACTCCGATCTCTCTGATTCAACAGCAGCAGATCATTCTTCTTCTCGACCTCATTAACTCAGCTGCTGGTTTTATCTCAATTTCAGTTTCAGGTGAAATGAGACATGATTGAGACGAAATGTCTCGAGTTTAGGATTAGGTTATAAGAACTGGATCTGGATCCGGGTACGGGTGTGGATCAGGGTGTGGGCTTGATATGTGGGCTTGGGTCAGAGTTTTAGGGTGTGGGTGGATTTAAACACCCACCATAAGTACACCCCATTAGTGCAATTTTCACTCCCTTCTTTTGGATAAGGGACACCTCTTTGACCTCCCCTTAACCTTGGCTGGGCTCCATATAGTATTCCCTCCTTCGTGAAATGACAATTTTACCCTTTTTTGCTCAATTTGAGTGATTTCTTCTTCTTTTCCTCCGTGCGACTCCAAAGTAGCTACAAAACTCAAAACATGCGTAAAATACATAATTTACAAGAAAAATAGCAAAGAAAGCATAAACTACTAGATAGTAAATTAGGTGTATTCTACACCTATCAAATTCCCCCCACACTTAGACTTTGCTAGTCCTCGAGCAAATCAAACTAAAAACTCACAACTTCAAAGTGTTCAAGCGTCCTAAGCATCCAAAGAGTTATGAGGACATAGAGTTTACGCATGCTAGTAATAAGAAGTTAGAAATACCAAAGAACATATTCTCATTCTTAAATGTTGAGTGAGAAATAACCACACCATAATGAGAGAACGCGTGTTTGAGAAACGATCAATAAGCATTTCGCCTCGACACGCCTCACCAAAATGGATTTTATGATAATTGCACTCAAAAAGACAGCTTTTTATGGTTCTCACATGTGTGCGGTAGGAATGAAGATAGAAATCCCGCATCACGTTGAATGGTGGGAAGGATAACTTCCGAAATTTTTGAAAAACCCACATCTTTTAATATTTTGAAAAACCATTTTTCTGACGATCTCTAAGAAAGGAAATCAACCATTTTTATCGAGGATGAGATTACTTACTCACCTTCACATCCGATCGCCAATTATGATAACACCACTCTCACGGCATCCAATAGAAACGTCTTCCGCTCCTCGTCTTGATCTCCATGGTCTTCGTCTTCGGTTTCAACTATTGATGATAAACCCTTGAATTTCATAAATCCTTAACAATTCTTAACTCTTTTTACTTTAAATATCCTTGTCGCTTGAAACTTCCTTATATATTTTCCTTCCCCACGGCTTATTAACAAAAAAAATATTTCTCTTTTTTTTTTTTTTTTTTTTTTTTTTTTTTCAATTTTTTTTTTTTTTTTTGTTAAGAGAAATTAAATACAAAAATAAACCATGGCCGTGGAAGAAGTATTTTACCGCTTGATTCTTCACAACTTGTATCGTCTTGAAATCATAAACTTCAAAAATTCTCACCTTTTTACTTTTCTTCGCTTTCATGAATAAGTCTCCATACTTGAATATAAAAATTACCTCATTGTATTGTAAGTCTTCAACATATATGTGAATTCCGCTTATTTGTATGTTGCTTTACTTGAATTTGAAATTTGCTCTTTTTCCCGTTCCGTTGCTTGTAAACCTTAAACTTTTCCAACTTTCCTTGTAGATTTTGATGTCGCTCCTTGTTGATGATGAGAGTGTTTCTATGGATCCGTTGTTGTCGAGAGAGAGAATGGTGCTAGCACCAAATCTAACTACAAGAAGGAAGCTTTCATCTATGGACGTCACCCTCATGATTGACAAAATTAGCACTCAAGAGATCAAAGAGTAGTGCTTTTAGTGGTGGGAGGTTGGGTAGCTCACCATTCTACCCTAATTAACTTACGGTGACACACACTCAAAAGAAGCTCTTTAGTAAATGGAAGAATTCTGGTCAGTGCCTCTCATGATATGAATACGGGTAGTCTCCACTAATGATTGATCAGCAACTCTAATAACGCACTTCTCCCTGCACCAAATTCGCATCACCGGTATGATTAAATCCATTATTTAACACTCTAACAAACAAGAAATCCGAATGTAGTTCTCTAACACTTCCAAGTTCAATTATGTCGGTCAAAATCTCTATGTAAACATACCTAGAAGTATGCTAGTGACTCTAAAATCTTTAAAAGTTGGAATTTTTAAGTAAAACTTTTTTTTTTTTTTTTTTCAAATTTTTTAATTTTTTTTTAATTTTTGTTTTAAAAACATGCTTAACCACTCCCCACACTTAAACCTTACATTGTCCTCAATGTAATTGAATCCTCCTAGTAAAGTCAAGGTGGGAAATTTTAACATGATAAGAAACAAGAAAAATAAATAACAAAAAGCAAAAGATAAGAAATACAAAACCGATGGGTTGCCTCCCATTAAGCGCTTGTTTTAAAGTCGACGGCCCGACTTAGCTCTTGCAAGATTCATTAGCCCATATACTAACAATCGGAAAATTTGAGGATCCACCCATAATACCTGTTTTGCAAACAATAACTCCATACAAATATTAGCACAAGAAAACAATAGTGATGTTATCGCCGATAGAAATTTCCCCACACTTATTCTCGTCCACACTGGAAGTGTATAAAGAACATAGAATTCGGGAACTTCCATGTATTCCTCTTGGCAAACCTGCATAGTGTTAGCATCAAGTGTTTCCAATGGTGGATATTTAGAAACAAAATCATCCAAAAATACTTTCGAAGCACATACATTCAAACCAATAAGAGGTAAAGGAGAAGAATCAACATGCGAAGGGTTAGACAAACCTTTCACAATTTCTTGTATTATAGAATCCTCTTCATCCTTAACAAATTCAAGTGAATCACTTACCTCATGTATATCGTGGTCCTCTATTAAACCTTGCAACCATTCTTCGGCGTTTTCTACCTTAACCAAAGTCTCGGCATCATTAAAATCATTCGCAAGTTCAATTGGGTCTTCCACAAAATCAATGAATGTGGTTTCATCCTCTATAATCATCTCTTCAACATTCTCATCATCGGAGTCGGGCCATTCACAAAAATGAATTTCATCGGTATAGATTGTAAGATCTTCATGTGCGGGTGTTACACCGTTTATAACAATAGGTAAGTCACACCCAATCTCCTCCTTTTGAATAGGTGAAGGATCGTTATTATGATCCGGAGTTGGAATAACTTCCTCATTGTCGGAACATTCATACACTTCGCGGACTCCCATCTTTCCTTAAGAAATTTTTGCCAAGCAATAAATGCATCTTCCTCAAGCTCTTCCTTTTGAATAGGTGATTGATCATTATTAAGATCAAGGCTCGAGTAATCTACACTAGCGTCATCAAAAGTCTCCAAAGGTTTGTTAATTTGTTCGTATATTTTCTCCGAATTCCTTTGAATTTCTCGATGTGAGTCTTGCATCAAAAAAAAATTTTGTTGAAGATCCCCAATCATGGCCAACATCTTATCTGCAAAACTAGAGAATTTCTGATCATAAACAAAACTATCCTCCCATCCTTGTGATTGTCCACTTACATACCCGTCATAAGGTTGTTGATATGTATGAGAATATCCATAATGTTCCGTAGGAATTTTATCATAGCCAAAAGATTGGTTTTGATTGTATCCTATAGATGGTTGGAAGTTGCCATAATGTTGAGGTTGAAAACCGTATTGATTGTTGTAATATGCTTGCTCTTGTCCACCGTACATGGAAAACCGATACCTAAAATAAGATTCAAAAACCAAGTTAGATACGGAATAGAATCCAACAAAGCAATAATAAACCAAAAAGAAAAATAAAAACAACTAAAATCATCCGCTGCTCCCCGGCAAGAATGGCGCAAAATTTGATGCGTGTCGTAGGTGCAATCAAATTAATTCAAAATTTCCACTCAATTAAAAATAATATAATGGAAGTCAAGTTCGTTCCCACGAGGAGCAAGTGATCTTTAGTTGTAAAAGTTGTCACGAAAGGGAGGTGTAAAAAGCAAAATAAAAATAAACAAAGCAATTAAAATCGAAAGTTGAAAGATGAAAACAATAAGAGAGAGAAGATCAAGGAATCCTTCTTCGTTGCAAAACAATGATTAAAGTTATGTTCTTTTCTACTTGTTTTTAGTCACAGATTATCACCAACCGTAGGATAGCAGGCCGCTTAGCTAGCCCCAAAATCCCTAATTTCACCGAGTAAATGTGTCCGCTTTAATTATCGTTCTATTCAAAAGAACCACCTTGAGGGTCCGCTTACAAGATGTAATTCCCGAGAATGCATTAAGATTTATGAATTTAGGTTTAGTACTAGTAGTTAAACTCGGTTCGCTTGGTTCACTTTCTAGCGTTGTTTCTACACACAATTGCTCCACGGAATCCCTCCGCAAGGTCTCGTGTTTGCTACTTATGTAAAGAGTCAAGAAACGATTACTTATCTCCTAACTTTCACTAGCTTTAGATCAAATTAACAAATCAATTTAGTTGGCCACCTAAACAATCTATCAATCAATCATGAATGTCTTTAAGATCACTCCTATTAGTAAAAACAAACGATAATCATGTGAAAAATCTCAAAATAGAATTGAAAACAAAAACTCAAATCATATGTTTAAAAACTAGGAATTCATCCTCAATCAATAAATTAACTACTCATGTTAAAAGAGTTCACACAAAGAATAAGAAAAGAAAAGTGTTGTGTGTAAAGATGTGTGTAGATGTTGTAGAAAACTTCTCTATTTATAGGCTTCAAAATTCTCCAATTCTTCCAAGGAATAGAATCCTTATTCTTTTGCAATTCAATTTCCAATTCCAAGCTTTTCTCAACTCTTCCATCTTCTCTTTCCAAATTTGAGTCCAATTCTCCATCCAATTCCTAGCCCAAGTCTTCACACCCATGAGAGAAGTCCATAGAAAGTTCTGGAATTTTGCTCGCCGGAAAATCCGGGATTATGGCCGAGAATTTGGCCGGAAACGTCACCACCGGCCGCTGAAAATTTTGTCGTCGAGAGAATATTCGACGGAATATTCCGTCCCACCGTTAGGACTAACGGTCAAAGTGGTCAAACGTCACCAATCGTTAGTCAACGGGTCAAGGAGAATCACCGAGTCGGCTGCTGAGTCGGATCTTACTCGCTTATCGGTGAGTGGCCGAGTCGAACGTTCAAGTCGGATGAGTCGGGTGAGTTAAGTTTGGAGTTAACTTGGCAGACAGGAGCCATTGACAAAGCCAAACATCAGTAGCACAATCATTGTGCTTCACCGGCTTTATTTCCGGCCATGATGGCCCTCTTGCGACTCTCTTGTTTTCGGTTCCTCTCTGTTCTCACCCATTACAAGAACACCAACACCTTCACCGACTTCCCATTACAAGCTCACGAGCCCTTTCTAGCACGGCCACCAACGAATCATGGCAAGACATGCCATCTCACCAGCTTGCACCACTGCTGTAAAGCAACACAATCTGCTCGCCTCTACTCGCTTATATGCATCTTCTACTTGTACCGGCTTCCTTTGCCACAAAGATAACCTCAAAACCCCGTTGAGCCTCAGGCCATAACTCAAGACCACATGCTGCTGCAATTTTACATTCAACTCCAGCCAAGATGGCCATGCTTTCACCACTGCAACTTCCAATCATCATAATCTCTGCAGTTCATAACAGCCCTTACCCTGGCTTCTCCCATTTCTGTTCACACTGCCACACCACCCCGAGACTCAAGCCATCCGAGTCAATCTCACTTCACAAACACATTCCATTCTCGCAGCTTGCACCTTTCTCGTGCCATAATCCTTGCTTGCAGTTCACTCAATTCACCACCAACAGAGCCACTACCTTTCCTCGTAACTTTAACTCACAAAAGACATACTCCATTAGTGCTTACAGCTCTGCAAACAGCAGCAGCTCAACCATCTCAGGCCCACAATGCTCATTACAGTGGCAACCACTTAACCTGTACCTTGGCATTCTCCCCTGGGTTCCATTCCAGTTCATCCATAAACTGTGCCTCCAATTGCAGCATTTCATGTCTAACTCAAAATCACTTCAGTTCTTCAGTTAGCACCACTGTCATCCACCAGCTCCATTCCCAGACTATGGCAAGATACATAAGCGCCAACACTACCTGCTATCACTTCTAGTTCCACCACCAATGAACCCATCTCTGCAATCTTTCATTGCCTTCAACAACAGCAAACAAAACACCAGCAGAATTTCCTCCTTCTGTTCTGCTCAAAACCCAAGTAATAGCTACCATCATTCCCTTTCAACTTCATCCTAGGCCACCACCATCACCGGTTCAATTTCTTCTCCCCGTATTGACCGACATTCAACCGATAGATTCAACAAAGAACAATGTGTGTATCATCTTTACTCACTCAAATCCCAAATCGAGTTCAACCCAACTTCGGTTAACCCATTCAATCACTCACGTAATCAAACCAATTCATCCCATGATAATCTTCATCTCAACTCTCAAATTTCATTCATTAAAAACCCTCAATCTTCCATGAACCGCTCTCGATTCACAATACTTGGCTCCTCTCGATTTCATCTGGTTCACAATTCGTAGCGGCATCTTATCAGCATCATTTTCATACCCATCTTGATTCTCCTCATTCGCCGATTCAAAACCCACAGATAAATCCATCAATTTCTTATTCAGACCAACCAACACCACCAGACGATTCAGGAAAAAAATCAATCTCTCGGTTTTTCCGATCTCTCGATTCAACAAAGAAGCATCATTCTTCTTTTCGACCTCATTAACTCAGCTGCTGGTTTTATCTCAATTTCAGTTTCAGGTGAAATGAGACATGATTGAGACGAAATGTCTCGAGTTTAGGATTAGGTTATAAGAACTGGATCTGGATCCGGGTACGGGTGTGGATCGAGGTGTGGGCTTGATATGTGGGCTTGGGTCGAGTTTTTAGGGTGTGGGTGGATTTAAACACCCACCATAAGTACACCCCTATTAGTGCAATTTTCACTCCCTTCTTTTGGATAAGGGACACCTCTTTGACCTCCCCTTAACCTTGGCTGGGCTCCATATAGTATTCCCTCCTTCGTGAAATGACAATTTTACCCTTTTTTTGCTCAATTTGAGTGATTTCTTCTTCTTTTCCTCCGTGCGACTCCAAAGTAGCTACAAAACTCAAAACATGCGTAAAATACATAATTTACAAGAAAAATAGCAAAGAAAGCATAAACTACTAGATAGTAAATTAGGTGTATTCTACACCTATCAGATATCTATCTTCCACAACATTTGTGGACTCATCAGCTGAATCTACATTTATAACATATGTGGACTCATCAGCTGAAAAATCGTCTTCATTAGCTTCTAAGGTTGTTAGCTCTTAAGGTTATTTCAGCCGTAATTGTAGGAGGTTCTAGTTCCGTTACCTGAGGAGATTTGTCTCTTCGTTTGTAGACCTGAAACTGAGGAACAAAAAGTTGAGGAGTCATAAAAAGTTGAGGAACAACAAACTGGAATACCACATTCCTTAGGTACTGAACCAGGAATATCAAACCAAGGATGATCTTCTCAATATGTATTATTCTCCCACTGAAGAGAAGCCCCTGAATACCCTGAGAACTAGGCTTGATCTTTACAAAAGGTTATATCCATCGTTTCCTATAGGAGGGAGACAACACTTATACCCCTTTTGAGTAGACGAGTATCCCAAGAAAACAAACTTAGAGCTATAGGATATAATTTACTCCTATCTTGTTGATGGACATGAACATAACAAACACACCCAAATTTTTTTTGGTGGAATCCGTATAGGAAGTTCAAAAGAAAGACCAAGAGAAATATTTGCAAGAGGTGTTTGAAACTCAAGCACCCTAGAAGACATCTTGTTTATCAAATGCGCTGCAGTAAGGATATCATCAACCCAATACTACTTTGGCATATTCATAGATTACAACAAACATCTAGTAGCTTCTAATAAGTGCCGATTTTTATGCTCAAAAACACCATTTTGCAGAGGAGTATCAGTACAAGAGGTTTGGTGGACAATCCCATGTTCCAGGAAGTAAAAAGAAAGACCTTGTTTTAGATACTCACCACCTCGATCAGATCTTAACTCTTGAATTTTTGTGTTAAAATGGGTAAGGAAAAATTTATGAAAGATCTTAAAAACAGAATGGACCTCACTATTATCTTTCGGTAATAAACCCAAAAGACCCGAGTGTAATCATCAATGAAACTTAAAAACCACCGGATACCACAAGTAGTAGTGGCTCATGAAGGAACCCAAACATCACTATGAACAACAACAAAAGAAGATAAAATTATATTCATGCTTAAAGGGCTTGGGATATGGTGATGTTTATCTAGCTCACATGTTTCATAATGAAATTTAGAGACATCAAGTTCTGAGAACAAGTTAGGGAGCAACCTTTGTAAATACCCAAAAGAGATAGATGCCCCTAATCTTTTATGCCACAACAAGACTTGCTCTTCGGAACTAGATGCACTTGTTGATTTGTAAGATCTTTACTGTCATCTTCTTTTCCCCCTGCAACTCCAAATAGTACATACCCCATATGTCTTTGCCCAAACCAATTGTTGCTCTAGTGAAAAGATCCTGAAAAACACAACGTGTCTCATAAAAAGTAACCTTGCACCTCAAATATTTAGTTATTTGACTGATTGGAAGAAGGCTGCAAGAAAGATTCAGAACATGTAACACTGTATAAATAAACATGCAACTAGTTATCGGAACACGTCCTTCACCAGAGACAATAATTAGAGATCCATCAGCTGTCAAAATACAAGGTTTACTAGGATTGGGGTTATAAGTGGAGAAGAGGTCGGACTTAGTAGACATGTGATCATTTGCTCCTGTGTCAACCTATGTTATTGAAGGTGTAAGGCACAACTCGACGTCGGGGGTAAAATCCTGAGCCGCCGTATTACTATAATAATCACATAAATATTTACCATGAAAATTATAGGAATATCATATCAAATTATGTAATACTATTAGTTGTCACAGATATATATATATCCAATACTAGTTAGGATAGGGTTAGAAAGTTAACTAATATAAGTTATAAAATTAATTAAAAAAATTTTATTTTAATTTTTATAGAAAGATACAATTTTGGGCGCCCAGACAACTGGCGCCTTGTCCTGGTCGCCCATAAAGGCACCACCGGGGAGCCCCTTTTGAAAGTGGTCTCTTTTTTTCCATTGCGTGGTGCCCGGTGAAAAATATGGCTACTTTGGAACCTTGTGCAACATAGCTGTCAACAACCAAAGAATCCTTAATTTATCACGCTTAGAGTTCAGTGCACCACAATTTATCACACATGATTGAGTCATTGAAGTAGACCCACCATAATTTCTTCGGATGACTGCATTCTAACATACTCCTTTATGCTAGAATGCTATAAGGATGATGATAAAGGCTGAACTTGACATGGGTGAGGAGAAACACTAGGTGGTGACGATGATGAAGGTTGAAACTCGTCTTCACCAATTGTGTGGTATGATATTGAATCACCACCGCGACCTCCTATTCTTCCTCCAAACAGATTACCCCCTCTTCTATTATCATTTTTGATAAAGCGGGGGTACAACAAACACACCCAATATTTCGCTTAGCAATCTGTACGGACTAACTCCAATATACTTTTAAGAGAATCAACCAGACTCAATCTTATTAAAAGTTGTAGATGGGGCAAAACGAGATGGTGGTTTTTACGGAATTGAAAATACGACCGTGCGGAGGAAACTCCTTGAACCGAGCGAACTGTCAAACCTCACACAGATGTACTGCAAAAAAAGGGAGTGCTTTGAATTCGAGAGATCAATCTATATGACTCCAGCCTAAACCAAGACAATGGCCGTTCCAGAGTCAATTCGAGAGAGGATGGGTCGATCTGTAGGAGGGAAGCTGAGAAATGTGTGAGATCAATGGTGATCGAATATTGTAGGTGTGTTGGGTATTCTGCGTGAAGAAATAAGATAAGCTCTAATTGATTGAATTTGCTCTGTTGAGAGTAATTGATCAGACGTTGAGTTGTTAATCTCTTATTGTCTGTTTTACGAAAGATTGTCTTTTCCTTCAATCATGATTCAGAGACTTATTTATATTGCTAGAATTGTAAACACCTTGATCCCATGAAGTGTGACAGTTGATGGAGTCAAAGAGTGGGGAAGTGGAAATCGTGTTAAAACCGGTTGCTCATCGTGCGGAGACTTGGTTGATTTTCCATCCACTACTTTGTTAACTCCTCCAACTGATTGCACAACTTGCTCACATTCTGTTCGTGTGTATGAACACACGTGCCGTAAACCGCCAGACCAAAACCATAGTTAATATCCCCCCATGTGACACGATTTATATCTCGTGATTGTGGAGTCTGCAAGGCAGACATGTATGTAGTTAGTCATTTGTTGACTTTATGGGACGATGAGTCCTTGTATTGCTGAGTCGAACGTAATTTGTAAATGTTCTAAGACTCATGAATCGAACATGTATGTTGAGACAGAGGTATAATTCTCGAGTAAATGTTGATAGTTAAGGTGAGCAAATATTGCTCATTCGATGAATTGTTGAATATTGATAGTTGAACAAATATTGCTTAGTCTGAGCAAATATTGCTCGTTTAATGAATTATTGGTAGTAGGACCAAATAATATATTAATTTAAAATATTGGTAATTGAACCGAGTATAATTAATTAAAATGTTGATCATGGGATCAACGTAAAATTATTAGTGTTTGAATCTGGAATTATGAACCTTGGATTCGAAACCCTAATTTTGATCAATTGATGATTTATTGAAAATCAACCACAGAGTAAAGGAGAGACTGGATACATGGGATGATGGACCGGCCATGTAGCGCCCAGATCTCGAGTGAGCAAATACCAAAGTCTCTTGAAGACCAGTTGGTGAAAGGATGATTAAATGTTGTTTTAATCATTTTTTAAAATAATGCTCGTCCGAGCCTTAGGTGATAAAACCTAATTTTTGAAGAGATGAGGGACCGACCAAGGGGTCATGAAACCGGCCCTGGTTGGTCATGGGATCGACTGACGGTCGTTTTATGAAATTCCAAGTTGTTTGGAAGAGTTTGAACCTAATGTGAACAAATTAGGTCAAAATGGTGAAAATGTGTGGGACCGGGCTCCTTGCAAGCCAAAGAGCCAACCTTGGTCGGTCAAGGTAATATGCTCATGTCACCATAGTGTCCGCGTCTCAGTCCTGAGAATTTTGATATTTTCTGGCGTGCATTTGAGCAATCATTTGAGAAAATATGAAGAAATCAAGGTTTATGCTCAAACTGAGGAAATTTCATGAGATGAAGGAAATAATAATAATAAAATGAAGGAATCGTGAAGTGTGGGACCGGCTATGGCCAAGGCATGGCCGACCGACCAATAAGCCCGGTCCCATGGCACTTTTCCTAATTTTATATTATTTTCATGATTTTAGGGAAATACCATGAAATCAAGGAGTTTGTTGAAATAAAGGAGTTTTCCTTAAAGTGAATGAGTTTCCATGATATGAAGGAAACCATAATAATTAATACTCCCTCTGTTTCTGGAAAAGTGTTACTTTCACTTTTTCAATTTGGCCTATTTTTAGGCTAAAATGAAAAAGTGAAAGTATCG
This sequence comes from Papaver armeniacum, assembly GCA_023531295.1. Classification (NCBI taxonomy): domain Eukaryota; kingdom Viridiplantae; phylum Streptophyta; class Magnoliopsida; order Ranunculales; family Papaveraceae; genus Papaver; species Papaver armeniacum. The sequence goes on along the minus strand of JAJJWW010010225.1, from coordinate 122,127 downwards.
CTTTTCCAAAAACGGAGGTAGTAATAATAAAACGAGGACGTGCGGGACCGGCCACGACTAGGGCATGGTCGGCCGTCTAGGCTCGGTCCCGCGAGTCTTTCCTAATTTTACATCTTTTCCTTGATGTGAAGGAAATATCATGAAATCAAGGAATTTCATGGGATGAAGGAAATAATAATAAAATAATAAGGAATGCAAGGTGTGGGACCGGCCACAACTAGGGCATGACCGGCCGACTAGTGAGCTCGGTCCCGCGACACCTTTCCTAATTTTTATTATTTCTTTGATACGGAGGAAACACCATGAAACTGAGGAGTTTCCTTAAAATGAAGGAAATTTGTTCAAATGAAAGAATTTTCATGAGATCAAGGAAAATAATAAAAATACAATAAAATAGAGAACTAGTGATACGTATTGATCTCTATACCTTGGTAGCTATTACTATAAAGACGGAATTCAGAATAATAATAGACGAGAAACTTAGAAAACGGAACACAAGTAATAATTCGAAGAAAATATATTCTCTTAGATTATTAACAATAAAACGATTACAATTCTCTCTTTGTTACGCTCACAATCTTCTCTAAACAGTGGATTAACCTTAAACCGTTTGCTAAGCTTGCACAAGTATTGTCACAAGCTTTCTCTAGGTTTTTTTGTTCCTAGTATTCTGTAGGTGCGTCTATATCAAGAACACACTAACTAGATGTGTTTGGTTATGAGCTAAACATCCCTATTTATAGGCTTGGTTTGGTTTCCCAAACGTCTTAGGAATCTATTTCCTTTTGTAGGACTAATTCCCTTTCTAGGTATATTACCTAAACTAAGAATACTGCTCAAAACAATACTCCTTCCTAAACTAGGAATTTATCCTAAATAAGGAATCCTTCCTAATATAACATTCTATCCTCAATCCTTCTTGAGGATCACTAGTTCCCGGAGAGAGGAAGATACACATGTATCAATTATGGGTGGGACTGGCCACAACATGATGGTCGGCCGGTGAGCCCAGTCCCCTAGCACCTCAGCTAATTTTTTTTTTTATTATTATTTTTTTTCCTATTTTGCATAGGTTCATTGTTCCCTCGTATTTTGGAATGCTCGTTCGTGCATTCAGGTGCTCGTTAGTGCATTATTGCTGAGTACACTTGCACCATTTTGATCAGGGCTTATTCGATTGGGGCTCAGATGCCTTTGAATATTTATTACTAACCCATGGAATTCTGCTGGGAAGAACCATAAATTGAAGTAACGAAATATTATGAATAATGTAGAATATTTTCTAGGGATTCAGTTAATGAACCTAATCATTTAGAAATAATTAATTGATGGCTCTATACTAGTACGATCGTCTAGGAGCATTAATTATTCAGGGATATGAGCTTGTTGAAGCGTCATATTTCTTTTATATAGTCAGGGAAAACATTGTTACATCCTAAAGACGTTATTGCTCTATACTAGTAGGCAGGATGTCTAGGAGTCGTCCAATCTTTCGATTCTATATAGAAGTAATTACTGGAATTGCTCAGTATTCATGGGATATGCAATTGCCTCAGCTGAGAGACTACACATCTACATATACTCGGAGAGACAGTATTCTCAGTCAGAGATTCTTGCGGCATGAGCTTTCATGCTTCGATGAGATATATGAGCCTCAATACTCATCCGATTCTTTGGATCAAGAGCATGTATAATTATGGTTTTACGATTTTAGCCTTTGCCAAAAATCCACCATTTACATTAAGTCCCCTGCTTAGTGAGGGACAGTCATGTTCCTCAGTCAGCACTGGATGGTGATTTTCTAGTTACAAACGAAATAAGTAATTGAACTTAGTCGAAAGATAAGATGTTACCGGATTTTCGATTGCGCGAGCAAACCATGGCTTGAACGAAGATCTCAGTGACACGATAGAGCCTCGTGTAACGATCATAAAATAGCGTAGAACCGCTGATTTGGTGATGGTACCTTGGTCGGTTTAGAATTCACGGGCCCGACCCAAAAAAGGAAATCCTTGTGGAATTAGGTTTTGGAAATAAAATTTGATATAAAAGGGATAAATATCCTTTTTTTTAATTTCTTCTCCACACGACCACCACCTTCATCTCTTCATCACCTTAACTTCATCAACAGGGAGGAAATTTTCCACCGGAGCTCGCCGCCGACTGTCCCGCTGATCGCCACCGTCCGGCCGCCTACCAGGTAAGATTTTTTTTTTTTTTTGTTGCGTTTGCTGTTTTCATGAGTTGTTCATGCTAAAGTTATATACATGTGCATATATGAGTGTGAGTTTTGTAGAAAACCCTTGTTTTTAGAAAACATATGTTTGTTCGATCGTTAGTTTAAGAAACTAGTAATAATCCTGATTTAGGAGAGATTTTTTTTATATATAGACCTGTGTCTAGTGATAAATTTTTTTTTTATGAACTTTCATGGAGACCAAAACTTTATCTTAAAAGGTGTGAGCTTTCACAAAATCGAAATAAACCCTCGTTTCAAAGACGCACGATTATACGAAGGAAAAGAATTTTTTTGTCAAAAAATCCGTGACATATTCACGATTTTTATTATTCACGTGAGTTTTACTCACGTCAATTTTTTTTTTTAAATTACGTGAGTAATATATATATATATTATTTTTGTTGAAAATCAAAAATTGATTTTGAGTAATCATTAAAAGTTGACAATTATTTATGATGAAATATTTCCTTGGTGTGAACTTCCACAATTCAATAGTGAATATTCACTCAGTGAAAGCTATGTACACGGTTTTATGAAAAATCAAGTTTTGATTTTTTGAATAACAAATTTTTTGCTCGTTTTTGCAGAAGAAACGAGCAAGTTTTTTAAAATCACCCATCGTCAGTGAAATTGTAAACTAAACATATAAGAGTTGGATTGTTACCGTTTTGCACGTGTTGTTTCCAACGTGTTTTGACTCCACGTTTTTCGTAATAGACAATGGTGACTCCTGGGTGTCTCTGATTTTCCCGAAAAATATTCTGGAAATACCAGACCAAGATGAGGACTTTTCAGATGTTCATGCCAAGGTGAATCGTCCTGAGATGAGGGATTTGATTCGTGGTACGCCTCTTGATCAGCTGAGGAAGAAGAGAAGAGAAGATGAAAAGCTGAGAACCCGTTGATCGTAGAGTTGAGCTGTATCCACCCGGTATGAAGGATGAACGTTTAGCCAAGATTGATTTCCATGTTGAATTTAAGGAAAATGACCATTTGGATGTTGTCTATGATGATCCTGAATATCATCTCGAAGATATTGGTGCAAAAAAATCCATTTGTTTGCATCTTCGGAACTTATGGAGCCGTCATGGAGGGACGCACAGTATCACAGTATCAGATTGTCATCCCCAGTATTGGTTGGATCTTCTCTTCGTTCCTTATCTTTATTCTTTCTTATTTATAGAAAGATGGAGATATCAAGGCTTAAAGACTTTGTGGAAATACCTAGGGGACGTCGCTCAACTGTGAGTGTTATGAATCCTGTCTAGAAATTTCTGCTTGCATGTCATCCGCTTTGGAAGTTTCTGAAACTTCATACGATGTCGAAATTTGATAATTGACACCAACTTTCGAAGCTAAGAGACTAAGGAATCATATGCAAAAAGAATCCTTCGGTTTGGAGGTGTCTAGGGCGGTCAATGGCGCGTGCACATTCATAACTTGTAATCCCGTGCAAATTTTAAGATTTCATAAACCTGAGTGTGGAAGCCATATCTTTCTCCTTGTATGTCCGATTGATGTGCCCTTTTAGTATGTTGTAGCAGAGGTATAGACGAACATCTTTTATCAAGGAAGTATTGTCCCATTCCTCACTCATTGGTACGTTTTTGTAAAACCATGGCCTGAAGTATGTTGTATATATATCATTTGTAGAGGTGATGATAACATCTTTTAGAAGACTTCAGCTTGTGCTTGTTCGTCGTGCAAGCTTTGGGAAGACTTTCATGTCTTCATATGTTGATATGAATCATTAGTGCTTGGAAAAGTGTGATCCATCGAACACTTCAGAGGATGGATAGTTGATGAAGCCGGTCTTCAGGATGTTGTTCTTGAGACCGTTGTTAATGCTGAGATCACAATTGGATTTGCTCTAAGGACCCTTGTTGGTGTTGAGACCATGGAAGGAATTGCTCTAGAGACCCTTGTTGATGATGAGACTATGGTTGAATTCGGGATTTGCTACAAAGACCAAAAGATGGTGCGTTGAGCCTCCCTAAGGTGAAGGTGTACTGGGAGTTCAACCCAAATTCTCCCGAACAATGTGACTTTACTGTGAAGTGGCTTTGTCTGGGAATCAATGTTGTTGCGGCAGATAGCAGCGGCAGTCCCCATTCTGGATGTGTGATCGGTGGGGAGAAGAAGTTCCTTAGTCGTGCAAGGTTTGTGATGTAGAGAAGTTCCATTGATGAATGAACGAAAAGTTTTGCCGAAATACGTCACCAGAAAATTCAGAACTCATCCTTTTAGCAAAAACGCTGTAAAATCTTCATCCGATGTCGGATTTTTATGGTCCGCCCCTGTTTTCTTGTGACCTGGAAATTTCCTAGCTTTATGAAAGAAGATTTTTGGATTTTGAGCATGTGTAGGAGTCGAAATTGACGAAACAGTAAACTTCCAGGAACTTTTCAGAAAATTTTCAGTTGGCATGTAGTTGAGTGTTCCGGCCGCATCGTTTTGCTCGCTTATCCAATTGATGTGAATTTTGGATATGTTGTAGAGGACATCCGTACGAAGAGAATGGTATATGACTCAACCTTAGATTCCTTACCAATTTCTCCCAGTTCATCGTCTTGTACAGGGCAGCGTAAAATCGACTCTGACAGACTTGCTTGTAAAACGTCTTTCTTGTATCTTCGCGTTATTTGCTTGTGTCTTGAAGGCATAATGAAGAACTTTGATGATGTTAGATCACTTACATCCTGAATTTATGATTGCCTTTGCTTTATATGCTTACAACGCTCCATTCTCATGTAATCATCATATTAGATGTCGAATGATGAAGTTGAGAACAACCAAGTTGACGGCGAACGATATTGTGAATCGAAGAAATGACACAACCATTTCTGCACCTGAGGAGGTCGTTACTGAAACTATTAAAGAAACCGAAGCTCAGGTCGTCATCACTTCAAGGATAGAAGAAACCATGCCAAGGATTGAAGAAACTGCTTCAATGGATAGAAAAAGCTGCTCCAATGATTGAGATTGGTGAACGAATACCCTAATGCAGGTATTTCCTTTGCTCCTTCATTCATTGAGTTACTCCCGTATCATGAACTAGTTGGTGGATTCAGCGTACTGGATATGCTGGCTTGTATGAAAAGTTATGGGAGCGTTACGGTCATATCATCGTGACCTAAGACTCCAAACGTGTTTACTTCTTGACAATGCAAGTAGGAGTTATCTTGCATGTCATAGACAACATACTAACCAAAGCTAGAAGTATTGTTACTCAAGACATACCCTTTGATCGGGAGTACAACTTGGAGAACACTTGGCTTCAATGTGAAGTGGCTTGGTCAGAGAATAAGTATTATCAAGGATTCTTGTGATAATAACATACCCTTTCCCAATAATGTTGTGATGCAGAAAGAGGCTGCAATTGTTAGATTGACCAAGGAGCTGGAGTTGGAGAAAGCAGCTTTGCAAGTCTTGAAGAATGCAGAGGAAAACAAATCTTTCTTTGCTGATTTCCTTTCATGAAATTTGTTAGACCTGACCGTCCGTGCTCTGAATATCTTATGTTGATTTGGAATCCCAATGGGGTTCCATGTTTGTGGAGCCTTCCAAGCTTGTGGAATATATGGACACTCGTGCAGAGGAGAATACCCGAGATGTTCTTCATTTTGTTTAGACATCATTTCAATCTTAGTTAGATGCTCAATCTGAAGAGGTTCCAGATTTAACCATTTGGTAAAATATTGGTGTGGTGAAGCTATCCATTCATAATGCCTCACAATAGCTGAGTTGCTGGTAGGATTGAGTTCTCGGACTAGAAGAGCATATTTGAAAACAGATGACATGGATGTATGAGGAGGAATGAGACTTTCCTGAGTGCGGGATCTCCTGATAAATGCTAGCGCATCCTCTTCGGGCTCTTATTTCAACTCCATCATAGTTTGGAATTGCTTTAAATGCTCTGTTGATGAAACATCCATTGAATCTTCCAAATCAGAGCTTTCTCCGTCTTCATCTTGAGAGTAATGTAGCCATAAGCATCTCTGGATGTTCCTTCATGATCCATGATTGAGATTGAAGCATGAGTAGCTTCTTGTCGGGTGATACCAGCAGCTCTGAGAGTTTTCAAAGGAATGTCGTTGACAAAGCAGTGCCAACATCAATCAAAGCTCGTTTGAATTTCTTTCCTTTGAGATGGACTGTGGTGAGAAGTCCCCAGTCATACATCTTCTTTTCTGTTACTGGAGGTTTAGGGAGTGTCTCTTGAATTGATAAACATCTCCCTGACACGATGTGGTTCAATGCAGCAATTCAAAAACATGCTCGATTAAGGATTGAACTGCTTCCTTGACGAGTGGTTCAGAGATAGTGAAATTTATGACCGAGAGAGGGTATCCGTGTACTCCTTCAGTCCCCAAGTTAAGCTATCCCTCTTTCCTTTATGCTTTCCGAGAAGAAGCGTGCTTGTGTTGTGGCACGACTTTCCGTTTGTTCCCTTCTGCAATAACGTTTGTGGAGGGTTGGAGGTTATACTGCTTGTTGATCAAACGCCTGCTACTTCGAGTTTCTCGTGGTTCCTCGGCTTTAGTGGTCTTTGCTTTTTCCAGTAAGGCAGGTGCAGTAGTTGCTGATCTCTTAGCCGCTTCGTGAAGTTCTGAGAAAGTCTGGAACCAGAGATTTTCCAGTAAATCTCTGTAGACCGGGATCATCCCATTTATGCACAGGTCTACAAGTTGTTGTTCTGTGACGTTAGGATCATGGCAGTCCAAGGCTTGAACTCTGAACCTTTTCACATAATCATTAGGATGTTCATTACTCCTTTGAAACATCCTTCCAAGATCAGAGAGGGTGATTTGCTCTGAAACGAAGAAAAATTTTCTGTAGAAAGCATTAATCATTTCTCCCCAACTTGTGATACTTCCTGGTGCGATGTTGTTGTACCAGGTATATGCCCTGCCTTTGAGAGACTTTGAAAATTCCTTCAGACGGACGACATGGTTGTGCTCATGCTTACCCAATGCTTCGAAAAACCGAGAAACATGTTCTCGAGCGTTACCTATTCCATCATAAAGAGTGAATATTGGAGAGACATAACCTTTTGGCAGAGGAATCTTTTGTGTAGCAGCAGGGTATGGAAGTTGGTGACGGTGAACAGAGGACGTCTTATCTTTTTCACGATCCTCCAAGAAGCGTTCCAAGTCTTCACGAATGATGAAACTTGACGGCTCCTTCGATGGGGGGTTGTCTGCAGCTTTGTGAACTTCATCGTCGTCCATTACATGAATTGGAGTGACTTTAGGATCAGCGTCCGAAGATGTTTCTTTAGCTTTTCCTTTCTCGTGAGTTTTCTCTACATCTTGTCTGTAAGAGTCTTGAGATATTTGCATAACTCCTTCTGAGTGGTGGCCATGTCAGTCTGATTCTTCGCAAGAGTCTCTTGCACCTTCATGAGATAACCTATGGTAGGCGGATTTTCTCTGATTTCTGCAGGAGACCGGCCGAAGAGAGGATTGTTTCCGATATTGGTTAGAGGAGGAGTGGTACCTCTAGTGTTGTTAGAAGCCGGAGCAGTTTCTGGAGTACCTCCAGTATTGCTAGTGCTAGCATCGTTTGGGTTAGGATTTGTAACTGAACCTGGCCTAAGATCAACCATCTTGATGAATCGAGATTGCAACCGAGAGAATGATCTCCGACTCTAGTCGCCAATCTATAAATGGGGAAAAACGAGTTGATGGTTTTTACGGAATTGAGGAGACGACCGTGCGGAGGAAACTCCTTTAACCGAGCGAACTGTCAAACCTCACACAGATGCACTGCAAAAAAATGGAGTGCTTTGAATTCGAGAGATCAATCTATAGGACTCCGGCCTAAACCAAGACAATGGCCGTTCCAGAGTCAATTTGGTCACAAGAGATGATGGGTCGATCAGTAGGAGAAAAGTTGAGAAATGTGTGAGATCAATGGTGATTGAAGATTATAGGTGTGTTGGGTATTCTGCGTGAAGAAATAAGATAAGCTCTGATTGATTGAATTTTCTCTGTTGAGAGTAATTGCTCAGACGTTGAGTTGTTAATCTCTTGTTGTCTGTTTTACGAAAGATTGTCTTGTCCTTCAATCATGATTCAGAGACTTATTTATATTGCTAGAATTGTAAACACCTTGATCCCATGAAGTGTGACAGTTGCTGGAGTCACAAAAGTGGGGAAGTGGAAATTGTGTTAAAACCGGTTGCTCATCGTGCGGAGACTTGGTTGATTTTCCATCCACTACTTTGCTAACTCCTCCAACTGATTGCACGACTTGCTTACATTATGTTCTTGTGTATGAACACACGTGCCGTAGACCGCCAGACCAAAACCCTAGTTAATATCCCCCCATGTGACACGATTTATATCTCGTGATTGTGGAGTCTGCAAGGCAGACGTGTATGTAGTTAGTCAGTTGTTGACTTTATGGGACGATGAGTCCTTGTATTGCTGAGTCGAACGTGATTTGTAAATGTTCTAAGACTCATGAATCGAACGTGTCTATTGAGACAGAGGTATAATTCTCGAGTAAATCTTGATAGTTAAGGTGAGCAAATATTGCTCATTCGATGAATTGTTGAATATTGATAGTTGAACAAATATTACTTAGTCTGAGCAAATATTGCTCATCTGAGCAAATGTTGCTCGTTTAATGAATTATTGGTAGCATGACCAAATAATATATTAATTTAAAATACTGGCAACTAAACCGAGTATAATTAATTAAAATGTTGATCATGGGATCAACGTAAAATTATTAGTGTTTGAATCTAGAATTATGAACCTTGGATTCGAAACCCTAATTTTGATCAATTGATGATTTATTGAAAATCAACCACATAGTAAAGGAGAGACTGGATACATGGGATGATGGACCGGCCATGTAGCGCCCAGATGCTCGAGTGAGCAAATACCAAAGTCTCTGGAAGACCAGTTGGTGAAAAGATGATTAAATGCTAGTTTAATCATTTATTAAAATAATGCTCGTCTGAGCCTTAGGTGATAAAACCTAATTTTTGAAGAGATGAGGGACCGACCAAGGGGTCATAAAACCGTCCTTGGTTGGTCATGGGACCGACTGACGGTCGTTTTATGAAATTCCAAGTTGTTTGGAAGAGTTTGAACCTAATGTAGTAATGTGAACAAATTAGGTCAAAATGGTGAAAATATGTGGGACCGGGCTCCTTGCAAGCCAAAGAGCCAACCTTGGTCGGTCAAGGTAATATGCTCATGTCACCATAGTGTCCGCGTCTCAGTCCTGAGAATTTTAATATTTTCTGGCGTGCATTTGAGCAATCATTTGAGAAAATATGAAGAAATCAAGGTTTTTGCTCAAACTGAGGAAATTTCATGAGATGAAGGAAATAATAATAATAAAATGAAGGAATCGTGAAGTGTGGGACCGGATATGGCCAAGGCATGGCCGGCCGGACAATAAGCCCGGTCCCATGGCACTATTCCTAATTTTATATTATTTTCATGATTTTAGGGAAATACCATGAAATCAAGGAGTTTTCCTTAAAGTGAAGGAGTTTCCATGAGATGAAGGAAACCATAATCTTTCTTTATAATAAGAGACCCTAAGTCGCCACATGTCGCAGCCACAATCACTCTCGATTGTGGTGAAGCCATGTCAGCACAAAGTACACATGTCATCGCTACCTGATTGGCTATTTAAATAGGATATGATCAAGTAGATGATTCCTAAGTTTCCCTCCAACAGTCGCAACTTCAAGAGTCACGAATTCTATAAGACATAACCCAATAGGCAACCCTAAAGACCCCATCCAACTGTCGCCACTGTTTTAGACTTAATCCAAGACATAATTCAAACGGCAACTTAAAGAGTTGCCAGAGATGCTGCATTGTGTAAATCTAATATCTAGGAAGGTATCATGAGGGTATATGTTGTGTCCTACCCGAATTATATGTTAAAAGAAACTATATCAGTGACAGGTCCCGTATCAAAATTAAAAAACAGACGTAAACCTAAACGTACCTGTTCCAACTGTGGCAACCCACTAATCTCAAATCATCAAACTGTTTGGAAGTATTATAAATACACACAACAACCAGTACCATCCCTCAACAAACCAAAGTTTTTACATTTCGAAAATCCCAGAACAATGGACGCAGAAAAAGAATCGCATAAAGCGATGAAACAGGCAGGTACCACATCATCAACATGAATTGTTCATCACATCTATTTTGCGGAATAACCAATCTAGCAGAACTTTGGAATAGACACTAGAGACAACTATTGATGATATTCTGCCATCAACAGAAAGTAAAAAGAAAAAAATATGAAGATCTTGAGATCGATGATCAACACCTCAAAAACGCTGCTATATTTGAAGTTGGGAAAGCAATAAACCTGATCAACAAGTCTCTCAAAGAATTCCCAAAGCTCCCATACCCTCTACAAAAAAAAAAGACTCATCAGTGAAGAACTGGACCACAACAAAACCCAAATTTTGAAGATTTCTTACAGTTTGAACAAGAGACTGAACATCGAGCAAACATACGTCTTTGTAATGGAGGCGGTTGCATTCAAGGTGCTTTCATTTACGCAAGTGGCGGGACTGTAAAAACATATGAAATATCTATAAAAGCATTGGCGATCGGCTTAAGATCCGTGCAAAAATTTGTTTTAGCAAAGTGGCTTCGTCGGGAATAGCATCACTTTCATTGCCGGGAGGGAGGACAACTTGATGAAAACTCGGTGTGACATAAGAAAGGAAACAAATTTGGCAAAGATTAATGTCCGGGTAGACCTAATAATATATGATGAAGCAACGATGATGCTGGTGCATAAACATGCATTTGAAGGGATGGATAGGACGCTGAAGTATATGATAAGCGATCCGACAGAGATATTCGGAGGAAAAACAAAAGTGTTCAGTGGATATTTTAGGTAGATGCATCGATTAATAGATCAGATCTGTGGAGAGATTTCAGATCTTGAACTTTTATGAGAATATGCGACTAATTTCTTGGATTTCATCAGTTGGGAAAGAAAAAGAAGAGTTCGGTAAATTTATGTGTACTTGATCTGGGAAATGGAAATCTTCAGGAAATTGCGCTGTAGGACCAGAATATCGCGACAACAATACTTCGCGAGAGTAATAAACAATTACATTGCGAAGGTGTCGCAAGGAAATAATTTAAATGACGCACCAGATGACGACAGAATTAACATAAGAAAAGTATGAAGACTTGGCGAGATTTAGGAGTGTCGCGAAGTCTAACGCTTACATATTTGCGACGCTTGAAGAGTTCCGAAAATAAAGGACTGACTTAGTCATCATCCACTATGTAATACCCTATATAAAGGGTTGAGTAAGTCTGATTGTGGGGGGGATTCTTTTTGAATTATTTAGCAAGTCATTAGGAGAGAGAAAATTAAGAGTGATTGTAATTTCTTTAGCTCTGTTCTACATTTCTTTGTAAACCTTTCAAGAAAACAATTAATAAAATATATTGTTATTCATCTTCAAATGGGTTGATTAAACAAATTCGAGTGAGGGTGTAGTGTGGGATTTTACGCAACTACATATGCGCTAGAAACAGGGATTGAAGAAGATTGAAGATCGAAGAGTGCGATTAAAATCATTTAAATCAAGAAAATGAGAAAGGAGAATGTTAAATCGGATGAGGTAGAGGAGTTAAGAAAAAGAAATATAACGAAGATATGAAATACAATTCAATTACAAAAGCAATAATTGATGAATTTCACGAAAATATTAGAGGAAGGATACATAAACGAGATCTTGAAGGAAAGAAGATTGTAGATGAGGAGAAGACATCGTCTTTGAAGGAATGGGAAAAACAAAAATAACGTTCACAGCAGCAGTAAGTGCCTAGAGAAAGTTTGAATCATACATCTCCACTAGTGATTACGATAAATGTAAGCGAAAAAGAGAAGAATCGGTAAAACAACGGAAGAATGGGCAATAAATAGAACTTTGGTGGATACAGAGAGTTTGGTGAGTATCATGTTTTACCATACCTACAAAAAATTAGGATATAAAGATGAAGAAATGAGTTCCCCAAGATATTATATCCATGGTTTTGGAAAATCTATAACAGTACCTAAAGGAGAGATAAAATTACGAATTTTACTCGAGAAATTGAAACACAGGTAACATTAAGTGTAGTGGATATGGAATCGCCGTACCACATATTGTTAGGGAGACCTTGGGTACATGCAATTAAGGCGGTAGCGTCAACATTTCATCGGTGCATCAAATTTCCTATGCCGAGTGGAATTGGTGAAATCAGAGGAGATATTGATAAAGGAAGAATATGTCATCAAATCTAAGTGAAGCGTTATGAAGAGCAAGTGAAGAAGCGAAAAGATCGCAGGAAGATGGTAAAAGCAGCTAAGAAAGAAGAAGAATTTAGAATTTATATGATAAGAGCAAAAGAGGGAAAAGGAATACCTAGCGAAATCATGGGAAAAGGGAATGAGTTCGCGAAAGAAATGAAAGGACCAACTCCTATGGGAGAACCGAAATCTAGTTATATCGCAGTAGAACAAACAAAAAAAGTGAACGTTGGAACCAAGGAGGAGCCCAAAATCTTAAAAAATTGGGACTAAAATGGAAGCGGATGAAGAAAGAAGAACTGTTGATTTGTCATGAGATTACAAAGATATTTTCGCGTGGGATATGGATGAAATGCCTGGTATAGATCCATCAAGTAGCTTGCCATAAATTGGAAATTAACAAGAATGTAAAGCCATTTAAACAAAGAATTAGAAAGATCGCAACAAAGATATCATCCTCAAATAGAAGAAGAATTGCGAGAAAATGTTGGACGCAGGAATCATTAGACAAGCAAAATATCCCGAATGGATAGCAAATATGGTTATAGTTCCAAAGAAGAAAAAAGGAATAAGAATTTGTATAGACTTTACTGATCTAAACAAAGCTTGTCCTAAAGATAGTTTCCCATTACCAGATATTCCGCAATTGGTTGAAGCAGCGGCAGGAAACAAAAGGATATCATCTCTTGATGGATATAAGGGTTACAATCAAATTCCTCTCGCCAAGAAGATCAAGAACATACTCGCTTTCTTTGCTCCAAGAGGATTGTCTTGTTATACAAAAATGCCGTTTGGTTTACTTAAATGCCTACGCGACATACCAAAGAATGGTGGAAAAGGTGTTCGCGAGATGGATACACAAAACATTAGAGGTATACGTAGATGATATGTTAATAAAAAGTAAAAAAGCAAAAGACCACATACAAGATTTGAAAGAAATTTTTGAACAAATGAGGCAATTTAATATCAAAGTAAACCTGAAAAATGTACCTTTGGAGTCGCCTCTGAAAATTTTTAGGGTACATTGTATCCAAAGAAGGAATTCAAGTCGACCTTAAAAGTACAAGCGATTCGCGATATGCCAACACCTAACGATGAGAAAAGATGTTCAAAAGTTAAACGGGTTGTTAGCCTCGCTAGGGAGGTTCATCTCGCGATCATCTGACAAATGCAAGCACTTTTTCAATATCCTTAGAAAGGGATCGAAGTTTAAATGGACAGATGAGTGCGAAAAGCCTTGCAAGGAATAAAGGAACATTTAATGGATATATCAATTTTGCAAAAAGCGAAGAAGGAGAAGAATTGTTGATTTATCTAGCGACAACCTCGCATGCATTAAGTGCGGTGTTACCACGAGTGGACGCAGGAGTAGAAAAACTAATTTATTACATCAAAGAAAACTTTCAATGTCTGCAGAAAGGAATTACTCAAAATTGAAAAACTAATCTTGGCATTAGTTTATGCAACATTTAAGCTTCGTATATATTTTCAAGCGCATGTTGTCAAGGTGGTGACAAAAGTACCAATAGAATCAATGATGAAGAATTCTAAGAGGTCGGGAAGAGTTGAGAGATGGAATGCTCAAATAAGTCATTGCAAACTCAAATATGAAATACTATCTTCGCCAAAATCACAGGTTGTCGCAGACTTTCTAGCAGAATTTCCTTTGGAAGAGGATGAATCAATAGAAGAAATGATGGATGTGGAGGAAGAACATGGAGATCCAAAAGATTTGTTAACGGAACCAAATAGATGGGAGATATTAGTAGATGGGTCATCAAATGGAGAAGGAAATGGAATAAGAATTGTTGTGATATCGCCAGAGGGCAATAAAATAGCTCTTTCTTTCAGATTGGAGTTTGCATCAACAAATAATGAAACAGAATATGAAGCTATAATACATGCTTTGCGATTTGCAATAGAAATGAAAATGGAGAATGTGAGGATTACTAGTGATTCACAATTGGCAATTCGCCAGATAAAAGAAGAATATGCCATAAACGAATTGTCTTTGCAAAAATATAAGAAACTTGTTGATGAGTTGTCGATGCAGATACCAAGAATAAAGTGGAGACATATATCAAGGAGAAATAATAGGCTCGCAGACGCTTTTTGCCTTTATATCAAGTATGATGACAGATCCGGTTGCAGAAACATTAAAATACAAACACTTTTGATGCCGTCAATTGACAAAGAAGAAGAACAAGAAACCGATGTAATGGTAGTAGAAGATGGAACACAAACACTTTGCGAAGAAGATTGGAGAGCAGAGTTTCATGCATATTTGATGACAGGAGAAACACCAAGAAATAGATTAGAGACACACAAATTAAAAAGCCGTGCAACAAATTATGAATTAAGAGATGGAGTGCTATACCGACGATCTTTTAACGGGCCTTCACTTAGATGCTTAACAAGAAAGGAAGGGGAAATCATATTGAAGATGTTGCATAGTGGGGATGCTGGTAATCATAGCGGTGGAAGATCTTTAGCACATAAAGCAAAAATGCAGTGGCTATTATTGGCCATATATGCATGAGGACGCGAAACAAGTGTCAAGGCGTTGCGAGGATTGCCAAAGGCATGGGAAGAAAATACATGCACCAGAGCTCCGTTAAGTTCTTCAACAAGTGTCCGGCCATTTGGAAAATGGGGTTTAGACATTGTAGGACCATTTTTACCAGAACGGGACAGAGAAGATATTTAATCGTCGCTCTGATTATTTCACAAAATGGCCAGAGGTGAAAGCGGTACAACATATTCGCGATAAGGATGTTTTTACTTTCATATTTGAGAACATTATATGCAGATTTGGGATTCCAAAGACAGTTGGTATCCGATACAATGGGAAACAGCTTTGAAGGACAAAATATAGAATTGCTGCTTAATGCATTTCGAGATACGGTGGGAAATCAACTCCTCTATACCCACAAAGGCTAATGGCCGAGTGCGAAGCGACAAATAAAACAATCGCAGACATATTGAAGAAGAAGTTAGAAGGATACAATAAAGGATGGTGCGAACAAATACCCAATGCGGTATGGGCTTATAATACAACTAGAAGAGAAGCTACGGGCATGTCCCCTTTTGTTTAACATATGGAGTTGAAGTCGTACTCCGATGTGGTTAAGATTCCAACTACAAAGAAAGAAGCTTGGGAGAAAAATCTCGGTCTGGGTAACATTTTAATCAAGTTAGATGAATTAGAAGAGAAAGAGAGAGAGCACTACAATATATGGAGAATTATCAGCGAAGATTGGCCGTAGAAATATAACAAGCGTGTCAAGATACGTGAATTTCAGCCAGTGACTTGGTGCTGCGAGAAACACCTATATATCAGCGAGAAAATGGTGGCAAGTCAAAGAAAATGGGATGGACCTTATATCATAAAAGAGATAGTTGGTACGGGGGCATATAGATTGATGGATCCCGAAGGCAAAGATGTAGGACAAAAATTAAATAGGCCATGGAATATGTTATATCTTAAGAAATATTACCCATAGAAGATGGGAGAAATGGAATGAGCCTTTTGTGATGTAATGTTTTTGCGATGATAGATTGCGAGATTGAAGAAAATAAAGCAAGATTGTGCGAATATCTCGCAAACAATGCATGATAATAAAAATGAATGAGTGAGTGAATGGGACGAACCTTTATGGCGTACACCCTAGTTCGCGAATAATATTTCGTAAGAGGCAAATGTAAGACCTAAAGTGCGTCATATAAGGGGGTATCTCTTGACATGGCTCGGTGAAAAGGTTACACCGCTCCCGGAACCCGAGTCATGGAGATTGGGGATAATAACATCCATCCGGGAGAGATACCTTGGATTTCCAACTATATAAGGTTATACCATGGTTGGGCGACCGAGGGTCTCTTCCAAGGAGTCACTGTATGACCAAGGCGCCGAGGTACACGGTTGAGTCAAGAGTGCGGGAGCATGGAACTTCCTTACCACTCTTGACAAGTCTTGGCACATGCTTTCGGCCCAAGAAAACTCCACTTAGGGTGCAGTCTCAAACCATAAGCCCTATAGGTATAAGGGATAAGAGGTCACGAAAACAACCGCTTGCTTGTTAAGACCGGATGGGAGGAGCTAGTCTTGTATGGCGATGTACGCCTCCTTGAAGGGGCAACCAGGGAGATGATAAGGGCGGCACCCTCCATTAGGGAGCTGATAAGTGTCAAAAGACGCAAATGTCATGAGACTTTATTTTCGCAAGGAAATATAGGCTTGTCATATTTGTGCAATGATCCTAAAGAGGCAAAAATACTAACATGAAGGTGAGGCGAGATCAATGGGTTTTTTCATTTAAAAATGAAAAAAACGTCCTGCGATTTCGTCGCAAAGCCGACAATGTCATGGGATTTTATGTTCGCAAGAATATTTAAACTTGTTATATTGTCACAAGTACAATATCCTGCAGAGGCAAAAATACTTGCGCAATGATAAGGCAAGGTCAATGGGTCATTACATGAAAATGTAAAGACGTCCTGCGAT
Organism: Papaver armeniacum; assembly: GCA_023531295.1. Taxonomy (NCBI): domain Eukaryota; kingdom Viridiplantae; phylum Streptophyta; class Magnoliopsida; order Ranunculales; family Papaveraceae; genus Papaver; species Papaver armeniacum. The sequence goes on along the minus strand of JAJJWW010010225.1, from coordinate 105,079 downwards.
CTTGTCGCGAGGAGGGATGGCAAAGTAAGACCTTTAACTAGGAAGGCAAAATAAGACCATACAATTAATGGTAAGACAAGATCAATAGGTTTCTTCATTGTGAAGAAATCCTGCGATCTTGTCGCAATAATACATTTCAACAAAAATAAAGGTAAACAAACATGCTTGCGAGATTATAATTACGAGGCAAGATATATAGAGAAAGTAATAGGAGATTAATCATCAGGGAGTTTGTCCCCCAAATCAAAAGAAGTACTTCAACAGAAATTCAAAAGCATCCTATGCAAAATGTCATCCAATTAAGGGAGTTTAAATAAAAATTACAGAGAGAATTCAATTTTCTACATCAACTCTCTCGACAATAGGAGATGTTACTGGTTCTCCAACAATTTTATCAAGATATTTTTCGCCATTGGACGATTTTCATCAAGTTCCTTCATTCGGTTCCTTCGAAAATTTCATCATTAACGACTTCTTCGCAGCTTTGATAATCATAATCACCGTCGGGGAATTGGGAACTTCATCATCACTCACTTCCCGGAGGTGCAACGATACGGGATCAAGAGATTTAGATAGCAAAACACTATGTTCACAAGAACTTCAAATTTTAAGATGAAGTTGACGAAGGAGCGTTTCGATTCTTACTCTCTATGTCTTTGTAACCGCACATATAGTTGAATCTTCTTTACGCTCTTGTCGCGAGAATGCATAAGGGAAGTAGTAAGCATTTTATTCTCCTTGCGAATTTTTGAATGGTCAGATTTCAAAGCAGTAAGGGAAGAATGAAGATTTTTCTCAGACTCTGCGAAACAAAGAATAAAAACAAAAAATATTATAATAAACAAAAATTATGAAGCACCGATAAATGAAGAATAGATGAGGCATCCAACTGTTATGACTACCTTCCTTTTGCGAGATAAGGTGCTGGGTTAATGCCGAACAACTATTTTCCAGTTGGTCCATGGCGATATCAAAGTTATCTCCAACTAATCCTTTCAAACGAGCTCATGATTTTTCTCGTTAGAGATAAGCGTGGCATTTTCTTTGCGAGGAAGAATTGGATTTCTCCAATTGGGAACATTGATCCTTGAGTTGGTTTGCTTTTACACTTAAAGTTATTCTACCCTGAATAAGTTTATTTTTCTCGATAGTAACTTCTTCAAGATTATTTCTCAGTGAGCGAAGAGATTGTTCTTGCTCTTTACATAATTTTTGACAAATATCATACTGCTGCGAGTAAACTGACACCTTGTTTAATAAAGTTCGCTTCTCTTGAGAAAGAATTCCATTCTCATCTGATAAAGTTTCCAACTCTAAATTAGCTTTAGTCAAAGAATACGAGAGGCGAGATAAGTCATTGCTTAACAAGTCGTGTTTCTGAGCTAAATCAAAGATTTTCCTTAGAAAGATTATCTATTTGGTCAACAACATATGTATGGAGATTATCTAATTGGTTATATTGCCCCACCCAAGAATCTTTATCAGCTCGAACTTCTTCAACAAGAGATTCCAACCGATATATCTCCATTTTTCGTTTAGTTTTAAAGCTTGAAGGGTGAACAAAGACTTGAGTCTTAAAAAAAAAAAAAAAAAAAAAAAAAAAAAAAAAAAAAAAAGGGGTAGAGGCAAATGTACCTTTTAAATCTTCATTCTTCTTGCGAAGATTGTCGCAATCTAATGAAATGTTGAGAAGATTGTTCTTCAAGATCTTAACTTCTTGCTCCAAAGATGATTGCGACAACGTGCCGAGCCAAAGTATTTATTCAAGGATTCAAAACACAAGACTTGATAGGATCGGTGGAGGTTTTCTTGACATCGTTCATGGTGTCCGATAAAACTTTAAAAGCCACATCTATCCCTTCTAAGTTTTCTTTGGTAAGAGGGTAGACTCGGAAGAGGAGGAAGGAAAAGTCAATCATTCTTGATCATAAGAATGCCAATTGAAGAAGTCGATAAATAGGTGAAGGAGAAAGAGAAGTATTAAGAGAAAGAGTGGAGAGGGGTACACTTTGAAGAATTTCATTCACGAGAAAACTCGGGAATTGATTTATCCTGCGAGGATATCGCAGAGAGGATGGATTATCTTGAAGAGAAGGGGTTGGTTTCTCTTGCGAGGCAATCGTGGAAGAGATGAATTGCTTTGCGAAGGCACAACAGAGAAGAAATAAGATTGAACCCGGGAAAGGAAACGAGAAGGTGCGACAGGGCTTAGAGTGGCGATGCCTCTTGGGAGATCTACCTTCATTTTTGCCATCCTGCGAATTACAAGTTAAATAAGAAACAGAGGCAACAATATTGTTATTAAAAGGGTAAATGTTTCTTAAATACCTTTCCACTCGCAAGATGCTTTTTAGAAGCAAAGGATTTCAATTTTGAACCCGAAGAAATATTAGGGTTCTTAACGGTGAATTTGGAGTCAGGGTTTGTCTTGGCTGAAATAAAAATGGTGGGAGAAACATTAAAAGAAGAGCAATATTCAAATAAAATACTACAATAAAAGAGATCAATCATGAAGTAATAAAAATTGGTGAAATCAACGAGACCTTGATGCCATAGAAACAAGAGCGTAAGAATTAAAGCAGAAGACAATGAAGGAAAACGACAGAGAAAAATTGCAGGACAATAAAGAAGATGAAGTAAAAGAAGAGAATTTTCAAAGGGAATTCCTCTTTAAATAGACGAGAGAAGGGTAACCTGGTCGAACCTAGGTAAAAAATAAAATCTTAGATACGTGTAAACAAATCATTCCTAAATTCACGGGATCTTGTCGGTAAAAGAAAAACGAACGAAATTAAACGGTGGCGACATATCGAAACATTAGTTCTCATGACATTCTCTACTTCGCAGAAATACATGAGAAGAGGCAAGATGTAGGACTGAATATCGCGACAAAGAATATCTTCGCGAGAGTAATAAACAATTACATTGCGAAGGTGTCGCAAGGAAATAATTTAAATGACGCACTTTTGATGACGACATCCGAACATAAGAAAAGTATGAAGACTTGGCGAGATTTAGGAGTGTCGCGAAGTCTAACGCTTACATATTTGCGACGCTTGCGAAGAGTTCCCGAAAATAAAGGACACTTAGTTTGTCATCCACTATGTAATACCCTATATAAAGGGTTGAGTAAGTCTTATTGTGGGGGGATTCTTTTGAATTGTTTAGCAAGTCATTAGGAGAGAGAAAATTAAGAGTGATTGTAATTTCTTTAGCTCTGTTCTACATTTCTTTGTAAACCTTTCAAGAAAACAATTAATAAAATATATTGTTATTCATCTTCAAATGGGTTGATTAAACAAATTCGAGTGAGGGGTGTAGTGTGGGATTTCCTGCAACTACATGCGCACTTACAGAAATGGAAGTCCCAACTTGAATCACTACCAAAATACCAGATGAGTCCCAAATCGTATTAGATGAGGATTGCGAGTAGTTTTAGTAATAAATTTGGTATGGTATTGTTATCTGATAGTAAATAATTCAAGATTTGGATATTCATATGCGCGATAGATCATACAACACTGGGTTCTACATCAATATGATTCGTGAAGAGACCAATTCTAAGATGGTGTTTATTTGTTATCTGATAGGAAAAATTCTTAACTTTGGCTTATGCTAAAATCTGCTTTCTGACGACAATAAAAAACTCAGATATCATTAGGAACTCATTTTGATGATATATTTATTTGCTAATAGAATCAAAACATTTAAAACGGAGTTGTAAAATGTTTCCTCATGTGTTATATATATGTCATAACAATATACATATGGTTCTCATTTTCTCAATATGATAATGTAAGAAACGCTATATTGTAAGCAACGTTGATTCATAACAATGTAGTTCAAATGCGACAGATGAGTGAGCCAGGATGGGAAATGCGAATCAATTACTGACACTAAAAGTACCACATGATAGAAACAAATGAATGCTTGACAAATATGGGGATACATAGTACTTAATGAATGAAGACAATGATTATACCACGAGATATGAAAGTCTGAGCGACTGAATTAGCTCCTACGCTCCTACCATGGAGAAAGATGAAAAGGTATGTTTTCAGCTCATTATCGTAATAATGCTTTCTGTGGATAGTAATTACAACCTTCCAAGTTTCATATGCACTTTTCATGACGCCCAGCGATAGTACTATATCTAGCGACCGAATTTTGTCTCTCTACGATTTAGACACTCTTGAATTATCCGATGTGTATACACCGGGTTAGGTGCTTGTAATTAATAATAATAAAATAAGGGCGTATGGGACCGGCCACGACTAGGACATGGTCGGCCGGCTTGTCCTGGTCCCGCGAGTCTTCCCTAATTTTACATCTTTTCCTTGATGTGAAGGAAATATCATGATATCAAGGAATTTCATGGGATGAAGGAAATAATAATAAAATAATAAGGAATGCAAGGTGTGGGACCGGCCAGGGCAACTAGGGCATGAGCCGGACCAGACACCTAATTTTTATTATTTCTTTGAGCACCATGAAACCGAGTTTCCTTAAAATGAAGGATATTTTTCAAATGAAATTTTTGAGATTAATAAATATATAATAAAATTGACATTAGGCATGGAAACACCATGAATTCCTACGTCTCAACTAGTATTTTATTATTATTATTTTCTTCTTATTTTTGAGTTTCGTTTCTTAAAATGAAGGATATTTGTTCAAATGAAGGATATTTATTACTAACCCATGGATTCTGGGAAGAACCATGAATTGAAGTAACGAAATATTATGAATAATGTAGAATATTTTCCGAGATTCATTAATGAATCTAATGATTTGGAAATAATTAATTGATGGCTCTGTACTAGTACGATCATCTAGGAGCATTAATTATTCAGGAATTGAGCGATATGAGCTTGTTGAAGCGTCATATTTCTTTTATATAGTCAGGGAAAACATTGTCACATCCTGAAGACGTTATTGCTCTATACTAGCAGGCAAGCTGTCTAGGAGCCGTCCAATCTTTCGATTCTATATAAAAGTAATTACTATAATTGCTCAGTATTCATGAGATATGCTGTTGCCTCAGCTAAGAGATTACACATCTATATATACTCTGAGAGACAGTATTCTCAGTCAGAGATTCTTGCGGCATGAGCTTTCATGCTTCGATGAGAGATATGAGCCTCAATACTCATCTGATTGCTGGATCAGGAGTATGTATAATTATGGTTTTATGATTTTATCCTTTGCCGAAGATCCACCATCTACAAAAGTATATCAAAGAGTTATTATCTCTCGATCCCTCGATTTAATTCTTACTCAAGCAAATAGAAATCTGCGAGTCTAATTAAATACAAGAGAGATAACTTAGATGGTACCAAAGACCAATATCCAAGTGTCAATCAATGTAAATCAACAACCAAAGGTTGGATATTCTTATTGATTGATCTAACGCACAACCTGTGATATTTCAATTATATAACAAAATATAATGCGGAATAGAAATAACACTGTTGATGGTGGTTTTTAAACAAAGGGTAAAATCGTAAAACCCCAAATAACCTAATGTCACCGGTGACACATTTATTAGGACATTTAATGCATGTAGTCAGTTATTAATAGGGGGTATTTTTTCAAATTAGGGTTACAACGAACAAAACCCTAATTCCCCTCTGTGCCAATGGCAAATCATGCCAGCCACATTTAGCCCGAGCTAGCCGCGCCATGCCAAACGCACTCTGCCTTGGCCCTAGCTACGCTAGTCACACCACGCCAAGCCAAACAACCTTACCTTGGCCCTAGCCGCACCTCTGTGCCAATGGAAAATTATGCCAGCCACACCAAACGCGCCAAAGCATGCCATGCTAGCCGCACCTCCGTGCCAATGGCAAATCATGCCAGCCACACCTAACCCGAGCTAGCCGCACCTCTGTGCCAATGGCAAATCATGCCAGCCACACCAAAACGCGCCAAAGCATGCCAACCATGTTAACCGCACCTCCGTGCCAATGGCAAATCATGCCAGCCACACCTAGCCCAAGCTAGCCGCACCTCTGTGCCAATGGCAAATCATGCCGACCACACCAAACGCGCCAAAGCATGCCAACCATGCTAGACGCACCTCAGTGCCAATGGCAAATCATGCCAGCCACATTTAGCCCGAGCTAGCCGCGCCATGCCAAACGCACTCTGCCTTGGCCCTAGCTACGCTAGTCACACCACGCCAAGCCAAACAACCTTACCTTGGCCCTAGACGCACCTCTGTGCCAATGGCAAATTATGCCAGCCACAACAAACACGCCAAAGCATGCCAACCATGCTAGCCGCACCTCCGTGCCAATGGAAAATCATGCCAGCCACACCTAGCCCAAGCTAGCCGCGCCATGCCAAACACACTCTGCCTTGGCCCTAGCTATGCGGGTCACGCCACGCCAAGCCAAACACCCCTACCTTGGCCCTAGCCGCGCCATGCCAAAGTAGCGCCCGCACCTAATCTTGCAAACCGTGCAACCTAGGCCAAATTGGCCACGCATGCCATTGGCACATGCCAACACGCTCGCTGGTAGCTTTTCTTACCAGGACGTGGCCCTAATGGCCGGACGTGGCCCTAATGGCCGAGCATGCCATTGGCACATGCCAACATGCTCGCTGGTAGCTTTTCTAATGGCCGGACGTGGCCCTAATGGCCGAGCATGCCATTAGCACATGCCAACACGCTCGCTGGTAGCTTTTCTTACCAGGACGTGGCCCTAATGGCCGAGCATGCCATTGGCACATGCCAACACGCATCGCTGGTAGCTTTTCTTACCAGAACGTGTCCCTAATGGCCGAGCATGCCATTGGCGCATGCCAACACGCTCGCTGGTAGCTTTTCTTACCAGGCCGTGGCCCTAATGGCCTTCTTACCAGGCCGTGGCCCTAATGGCCGAGCATGCCATTGGCACATGCCAACACGCTCGCCGGGTAGCTTTTCTTACCAGGATGTGGCCCTAATGGCCGGACGTGGCCCTAATGGCTGAGCATGCCATTGGCACATGCCAACACGCTCGCTGGTAGCTTTTCTTACCAGGACGTGGTCCTAATGGCCGAGCATGCCATTGGCACATGCCAACACGCATCGGTGGTAGCTTTTCTTACCAGAACGTGGCCCTAAGGGCCGAGCATGCCATTGGCACATGCCAACACGCTCGCTGGTAGCTTTTCTTACCAGGACGTGGCCCTAATGGCCGGATGTGGCCCTAATGGCCGAGCATGCCATTGGCACATGCCAACACGCATCGCTGGTAGCTTTTCTTACCAGAACGTGGCCCTAATGGCGAGCATGCCATTGGCACATGCCAACACTCTCGCTGGTAGCTTTTCTTACCAGGACGTAGCCCTAACGGCCGAGCATGCCATTGGCACATGCCAACACGCATCGCTGGTAGCTTTTCTTAGCAGGACGTGGCCCTAATGGCCGAGCATGCCATTGGCACATGCCAACACGCTCGTTGGTAGCTTTTCTTACCAGGACGTGGCCCTAATGGCCACGCATGCTATTGACACATGCTAACACGCATCGCTGGTAGCTTTTCTTACCAGGCCGTGATCCAAATTGGCCACGCATGCCATTGGCACATGCCAAACATGCACGCTGGTAGCCCAACTTGCAAGCCGTGCAACCTAGGACAACTTGGCCGTACACGCCATTGGCACATGCCAAAACCCACGCTGGTAGCCTAACTTGAAAACCGTGCAACCTACCACCAAGGCATTCCACACATGCCATTGGCACATGCCACACACGCCACTAGCAGCTCTGGCATTGCCACTTGCGCTCGAGGTACAACCCGCAACAAAGGCATTCCGCACATGCCATTGGCACATGCACTCAAGGTGCAACCAACACTCGAGACATCAACATAAACAAGGGTATGCTTTCCAGGGTCTTGGTTTGGCGGTCACAGCATGCAGCGTACACTACGCTCACATTAAGAAAGCGTGAATAGGAATAAAGCGGTCAAATAAATGAGGAAATAATGGTGAAAACGTTTTCACCCATAAACACCATGCGGTTACCACCTCCTCCCATTATTTCACCCTTTACTCTCTTCCTTCATGAGGCCAGGGTACGTTTCAATCTCGACTTGTATAAATAGGTCTTACCTATTTCCACCAGACAAGTAGTCCCGGTCAGGAGAAAAATACAACACTCTCAGAAAAGGCAACTTTGCAAGCTCTCCAAAAAGCTTACATCTCTTGCAAGCTTCCTAAGCTTTCACTTTCTGATACAAGTCGAGACACTACTCTCCTGCACTATTCTCGGTCTCAACACCTTTCTTTGCTTCCCTCCCCAAATCAACCCTTCTCCTCCACTTTGTGACCGAAAACAAGTCCGGAACGGCCATTTCTTGGTTTAGGCCGGACTTGTACAGATTGATCTCTCGAATCTATAAAGTGCTCACGTGCAACACATTTGTTTAGGGTTTAAACCAGTTTCTCACTCACCTACCAATTTACCAAAATCGGCGGAAACGATTTTTACCCATAAACAATTGGCGACCACGGTGGGAGGTTTGATCTTTCTACACAATGTCAACTTTCAACCAGCGATCTCATTCTTCGACCCGGACGTCAAGATGGTAGAGGAAGGCAATCCACTCCGACTCGGTTACTCGACGTCTCGATTATCACCATGACATGACAAGAGGCGATCAGGGACTTCTCACGAAGCTAGAAGCAAAACGATCCGCCCGTGGATTAACGGCACGCTTATCCGACAACTCAAAGAATGATTCGGAAGATTGTAGACTTCCCATGACCATGTTTCTCAAAAAAAAAAACTTGGTCTTGCACCGGAAAGCTTATTCTCATCAGAAGACCTGAGAAACCGAGTAAGTCTTATCTAGACAAAAATACGTGGTTTGCTTTTTCAAGTTCTGATAAAACCGATAGCCATGTTATGTTTCATCCCATATCATCTACCAACACACGGTTCCATGGTTTTCCTGGGATGTTTGTGTCACTTTCAATCATAACTAAAACAATCAACTCCTAAACAATTCATTCCAAAAAGAATAACCCAAACTGTCAAGGTAACATTTATCTATCAAACCAAGAAATCCAGGAAGACAAAAACCATAAACCAGGCGCTTTGTTTGCCTTTCAAAAAACAAATTCACCTACCCGTACATACCTACTTTACCTGTCACTATTAGCAGACGTTACTACAGTGACATTTGAAGAATTTTTTATGATGAAGTATTTTCACAAGTTTATGAAAGGCATACCTATGGCTACGGTTTACACCCGAGTCTGAGAAAATAATAAAACAAATTGAAAGAGAAACGCTGGAGTGCGTAGCTGGAATATGCTTGCCCACTTTACCACTACCGCTAACACCATGACGTGATAACAAAGATACGAGGTAAAAAGGGGAGCCAACCCATTTCATAAGCATAACACTTTTTGGAATTTGAATAAGGAAAGGATTTCCTGTTTGAGCTACGTATGGGAAGAGGCAATCGGGGCCCGCAGAACAAGTCCAAGCCACGCCAAGCCAGCACTGTGCCAAGCCAATGGTCCACACCATACCGAAATCCAAGCCAGCGTCCATGCCTAACCCGGCGTCCACACCAAGTCACGCCCATTCCAAGACGATCCGGCGCCTACCGACGCGCTTCCCAAATGCGCTTACGATGCGCTTGCCGACGCGCATGCCGAAGCGCTTGCCGAGCGCTTGCCGACGCGCTGCCGACGCGCTTGCCGTACGCACATGCCAGGCACACATGCCGCACGCGCATGCCAGCCGCAGTACCACACTTTGTGCTAACGGCTTGCATCCTTCCAAGACTAACATCTTGCGCCCTTCCGGACCATCCTCGCCCTTCGAAACAGCGCCATGGCTCCAAAGACTTCGTGATCAAAACCGTGTCATCTCTCGCACGATACACTTACGATCACCAGGCCAGAGCCACTTCCACCACCCCAACGGTTCTTCAAGCATGGAAGCTCCAACCGTCACCAGAGACGCTACTCCACCATCAGGGCAAGATACTGGAAGATCCGGAAGAAGCCGACCTCCTTTTAGCACTGTTGATTTGATGAAAAGACAAAAGATACTTCAGCAGGACGCGCGTTTATAGATGAAGAGGCTCGCGTTGCTCTTGAACGCCCAGTAGAAGGGGATAAGCAATCCAATTTCGTCACACGTGAAGATCGGGAAAGACTTCTCCAAAATCGAAAGCAAGGGAAATCAACAACTCTCCTGAGTTCACGGAGACCCTTCTTCCGTCAGACCTCGCATAATGGGAACTTCGCCCACAAAGTCATACGATATGATGAAACAGCTTATGTGAGATTCTATATTTCTCCAAGGCGTAGCGTCAAGACATATTTGCACCCCTCAACCGCACCGCATCGGAAAGCGAGGCGTTTCCGGCCAGGGAAGCCGTTCCCAAACCCCAACCTCTCCTAGAAAGCACGATCGACAGATGTAACTGGGGACTCCTAACCTCTGTTCTCTTGAGGGATGTCGAGTTTGACAGAACGTGACGCGTCCTCCGACTTCAAAATGGTAGCCGTCAAGGCTCTGAGAGTTGCAAGATGTCGTTTCAACGTCCTCTCCAGAAGTAGCTCCGCATCAACGTTCTCTCCAGAAGTAGCTCCGCATCAACGTTCTCTCCAGAAGTAGCTCCGCATCAACGTTCTCTCCAGAAGTAACTACGCATAAACGTTCTCCAAAGGCTTCGCTTCAACGCTTCGCTTCAACGACACTCCTTCCTCCAAAGGGTCATGCCGCCACACTCCCCATATCAAGGAACATAGCCACAGCCAGCCAATCTCCGTAGTCATGGACACCTTTTAATCCATCTCGCCAAAACTCGTAATAATGGACAGTTTGCTCGCTTATGCATCCAGCCAATCCTCTTACTTCCACGGAATCCCATAGAATATCATCCAACCTACTTTGTTACCACGACAATGTAGTTTCTCCTGATTACATCTCCTACCAAGAATTGTTGCCCCTCATTCATTGATACCAGCCAGAACTTCACCGCAGCAGCAATTACTACAAAGATGGAAACACGTATACCATACTTGAGGACGAAAGATATACACGGGATCCCTTCACTGTCAAAGCTCCGAAGACACAGTCCACCAAAAATCCGTACCCACAACAAGGTCCTCTACTCTTCAAGGGTGCAACACAAGAATATCATCACCTCTCTATCTAGAAGACGCCTTCAACACTTTACGAGGCCGCGGAGGATCTCGAGCCTGCACTATCCAGAATATGTCATCATATAATTTCTGAGCATCCCAGTGTCACATCCAGAAGAATCCGATAGGCTTATATCAAATACCGTGGAGGGGGGATTCAAGGCGATGTAATGAAAGTAGGTTATGCATGGGGACTACCAAATAAGAGATGCTTTCACCCCCTCAACCAGGTTATTACCGATTTCAACATCATCACTATCGAGGTTTTACGATCCGCGGAATTTCTCAACATGAAGCCATACATGTGCACCGAAAAACTCCAAAAGCACGCCGAGGAGGGTTACGTTCACGTATTCATCCATGCCATCATATCAAACCGAAGTATGACCGGGGACTTCTCACCGCATCCCATTTCATACGATAGTCCAAGATTCAATGAGATGGTTTGAAGGATTAACTTGGAACAAAGTCCTATAAGACTTGATAGCGGCGCATCGGCAATGGAACGTCTCCCTATTTCATCTCGGGCGCCGTGTTTTCGACCATGCAATCATTCACAACAACTTGAACATGTCCATACCGAAGTCTGTGGAATAACATCGCTTTAACCCTCTACCCCCGTTTACAACGACTTGGATACTATTGTCCGGAGATGGAAGACCAATCTCGATTACTCCGAGAAGATCCTAGGGCGGAGGAACATGCAAAAGCATACAGAAACAGGATTTCCGGGCGTGCACAATGTACCATGTAAAATCCAGGGTTTTTAAGGAAGGAGATCTGGTGCTAAAACCGCCAAACACATCCAAAGAAGATGCATCGACACCGAAGTTTTCTCCCAAATGGGAAGGGCCGTACATAATCACTAAAGAGTATGACAGTGGTTACTACAAGATTATCAAAGAAGATGGGGGAAAGCTAGAGGCGGTCATCAACGGAAAGTGGCTTAAGGCATACTACGCCTAATCACTTCCCTGCAACATGCTACATCAAAAATGGCCAAAGCTTCCTCCTCTTCCAGCATGGCTTTTGTGGCAGGAATCACACCAGCAAGAATACCAGCTTTGTCGACCTTCACAATATTGAGACGATGCCACAACTAGCTGATATTAAACTCCAAGGATTCACAGGTGGACACCATGTTCTCCCACCTTTGAATGGCTGACTCTGCGACAGCACAGACGGCGGACATATTCTCCATCTCAAGAATCATTGGCAAAAGACAGGTTCACTACGGAAACCAAGGCGGATGAACAACACTTCACTACGCTCCCGGTAGCGATATGGCCGTATGTCTTCCATATCCTCGTATAAAGGACCACGAATTCTTTCCGCACCAGAAACCGCCAACATTCCGATAGTTGGAGGAGAGACACCTCATACGAGTCCCAAACGACAAACCTGCATAGGGGTATTCATGACAAGAGAGCCCTAAATCAGCGTTCTCCAAGTCTGCAGCAATCAACAAGGTCGGATTTGAAGGAAGGGGAACGACTAGGTCATCCTCGTCAATAACAGTAACGCATGCTCCAACGGGATATCTCTGCACAAAAGGGAAATTTTCCATTCATCCAACAAGCGGTAAAGCGTACGTCAGTCCACCAAAGAAGAAGAAAACATACCGGTATGATTTTCTTAACCCGAATAGCCTTTGTTGGGATGCTCCTGCAAGAGTCAGACCTCGCGCCTTTACCTGGAGAATCTGGCTGGTTAGAAGATGATTCGTCTCTGTGTGACATGACAAAGAAAGAAACTCAACAAGAAGAAACCTTTCTCAAACGAGGGAGATGATGCAATTACGTTGGGTATGAATACGGAACCTTAAAAAAGGAAAGGAAGAAATGAGGTACATAACGCTTCCAGATTTTAGCATGGATAAGGCCCTGATTGGAGTCGCGCGCGTGAAGGAAGGCAAGATAATGAAACTTTGCTACCTGTAGAAATACCTACTCCCTCCTTGTTTACATCGGTCCCGCCAGCTAGCACGATCAGCTTCCCACATTGCGCTGGTCCCACCAGCTAGCACGCTCAGTTTCCCAACTCACACCCTACTTCCCAACGTCTCCCAAGTTGCACCGGCCCCACCAGTTGCGCCAACTTCCCAATGACCGCCCAAGTCACGCCAGCAAGCACGTTCAGCTTCCCCACCTTGCGCCGGTCCCGCCAGCTAGCACGCTCAGTTTCCCAACTCGCAATAACTTCTCAATGCCGCCCAGCTTCCAGTCTCTCACGACGCTAACTTCCCAATTGTTCCATCCTCCCGATTTGCGCAAAACTTCCAGAGGCAAGGATTCCAAATCCTATTTATAAAAAGGTCAGACGAGCCTCCTCAATTTTCTTTACAGTTTGCTGTTGATAGTTTGTCACCATCTTATGCTTACCTCGCAACAAAGCTCCTGTTCCGAGCTAAGCAGGGGACTGAATGTTGATGGTGGTTTTTAAACAAAGGGTAAAATCGTAAAACCCCAAATAACCTAATGTCACCGCTGACACATTTATTAGGACATTTAATACATGTAGTCAGTTATTAATAGGGGGTATTTTTTCAAATTAGGGCTACAACGAACAAAACCCTAATTCCCCTCTGTGCCAATGACAAATCATGCCAGCCACATTTAGCCCGAGCTAGCCGCGCCATGCCAAACGCACTCTACCTTGGCCCTAGCTACGCTAGTCACACCACACCACGCCAAGCCAAACAACCTTACCTTGGCCCTAGCCGCACCTCTGTGCCAATGGCAAATTATGCCAGCCACACCAAACGCGCCAAAGCATGCCATGGTAGCCGCACCTCCGTGCCAATGGCAAATCATGCCAGCCACACCTAGCCCGAGCTAGACGCACCTCTGTGCCAATGGCAAATCATGCCAGCCACACCAAAACGCGCCAAAGCATGCCAACCATGTTAGCCGCACCTCCGTGCCAATGGAAAATCATGCCAGCCACACCTAGCCCAAGCTAGCCGCACCTCTGTGCCAATGGCAAATCATGCCAGCCACACCAAACGCGCCAAAGCATGCCAACCATGTTAGCCGCACCTCCATGCCAATGGCAAATCATGCCAGCCACATTTAGCCCGAGCTAGCCGCGCCATGCCAAACGCACTCTGCCTTGGCCCTAGCTACGCTAGTCACACCACGCCAAGCCAAACAACCTTACCTTGGCCCTAGACGCACCTCTGTGCCAATGGCAAATTATGCCAGCCACACCAAACGCGCCAAAGCATGCCAACCATGCTAGCCGCACCTCCGTGCCAATGGAAAATCATGCCACCACACCTAGCCCAAGCTAGCCGCGCCATGCCAAACACACTCGCCTTGGCCCTAGCTATCTTTGGTCACGCCACGCCAAGCCAAACACCCCTACCTTGGCCCTAGCCGCGCCATGCCAAAGTAGCGCCCGCACCTAGGCTTGCAAACCGTGCAACCTAGGCCAAATTGGCCACGCATGCCATTGGCACATGCCAACACGCTCGCTGGTAGATTTTCTTACCAGGCCGTGTCCCTAATGGCCGAGCATGCCATTGGCACATGCCAACATGCTCGCTGGTAGCTTTTCTTACCAGGACGTGGCCCTAATGGCCGAGCATGCCATTGGCACATGCCAACACGCTCGCTGGTAGCTTTTCTTACCAGGACGTGGCCCTAATGGCCGAGCATGCCATTGGCACATGCCAACACGCATCGCTGGTAGCTTTTCTTACCAGAACGTGGCCCTAATGGCCGAGCATGCCATTGGCACATGCCAACACGCTCGCTGGTAGCTTTTTACCAGGACGTGGCCCTAATGGCCGGACGTGGCCCTAATGGCCGAGCATTCCATTGGCACATGCCAACATGCTCGTTGGTAGCTTTTCTTACCAGGACGTGGCCCTAATGGCCGTACGTGGACCTAATGGCTGAGCATGGCATTGGCACATGCCAACACGCTTGCTGGTAGCTTTTCTTACCAGGACGTGGCCCTAATGGCCGAGCATGCCATTGGCACATGCCAACACGCATCGTTGGTAGCTTTTCTTACCAGAACGTGGCCCTAATGGCCGAGCATGCCATTGGAACATGCCAACACGCTTGCTGGTAGCTTTTCTTACCAGGACGTGGCCCTAATGGCTGAGCATGCCATTGGCACATGCCAACACGCATCGATGGTAGCTTTTATTACCAGAACGTGGCCCTAATGGCCGAGC
Organism: Papaver armeniacum; assembly: GCA_023531295.1. Taxonomy (NCBI): domain Eukaryota; kingdom Viridiplantae; phylum Streptophyta; class Magnoliopsida; order Ranunculales; family Papaveraceae; genus Papaver; species Papaver armeniacum. The sequence continues at coordinate 89,733 of JAJJWW010010225.1, read as the reverse complement.
ATGCCATTGGCACATGCCAACACGCTCGCTGGTAGCTTTTCTTACCAGGACGTGGACCTAATGGCCGAGCATGCCATTGGCACATGCCAACACGCATCGCTGGTAGCTTTTATTACCAGAACGTGGCCCTAATGGCCGAGCATGCCATTGGCACATGCCAACACGCTCGCTGGTAGCTTTTCTTACCAGGACGTGGCCCTAATGGCCGAGCATGCCATTGGCACATGCCAACACGCATCGCTGGTAGCTTTTCTTAGCAGGATGTGGCCCTAATGGCCGAGCATGCCATTGGCACATGCCAACACGCTCGCTGGTAGCTTTTCTTACCAGGACGTGGCCCTAATGGCCACGCATGCTATTGACACATGCTAACACGCATCGCTGGTAGCTTTTCTTACCAGGCCGTGATCCAAATTGGCCACGCATGCCATTGGCACATGCCAAACATGCACGCTGGTAGCCCAACTTGCAAGCCGTGCAACCTAGGCCAACTTGGCCGTACACGCCATTGGCACATGCCAAAACCCACGCTGGTAGCCTAACTTGCAAACCGTGCAACCTACCACCAAGGCATTCCACACATGCCATTGGCACATGCCACACACGCCACTAGCAGCTCTGGCATTGCCACTTGCGCTCGAGGTACAACCCGCAACAAAGGCATTCCGCACATGCCATTGGCACATGCCACACGCGCCCCTAGCAGCGCCACTTGCGCTCAAGGTGCAACCAACACTCGAGAAATCAACACAAACCGGGGATGCTTTCCGGGTCTTGGTTTGGCGGTCACAAAGATGCAAATGTACACTATGCTCACATTAAGAAAGCGTGAATAGGAATAAAGCGGTCAAATAAATGAGGAAATAATGGTGAAAACGTTTTCACCCATAAACTTCATGCGGTTACCACCTCCTCCCATTATTTCACCCTTTACTCTCTTCCTTCATGAGGCCGAGGTACGTTTCAATCTCGACTTGTATAAATAGGTCTTACCTATTTCCACCGCACAAGAAGTCTCGGTCAGAGAAAAATACAACACTCTCGAAAAAGGCAACTTTGCAAGCTCTCCAAAAGCTTACATCTCTTGCAAGCTTCCTAAGCTTTCACTTTCCGATACAAGTCGAGACACTACTCTCCCGCAATTATTCTCGGTCTCAACACCTTTCTTTGCTTCCTCCCCAAATCAACCCTTCTCCTCCACTTTGTGACCGAAGCAAGTCCGGAACGGCCATTTCTTGGTTTAGGCTGGACTTGTACAGATTGATCTCTCGAATCTATAAAGTGCTCACGTGCAGCACATTTGTTTAGGGTTTAAACCAGTTTCTCACTCACCTACCGAATTTACCAAAATCGGCGGAAACGATGTTTACCCATAAACAAACACAGACACCAGAATTTTGTTAACGAGGAAACCGCAAATGCAAAAAAAAAAACCCGGGACCTAGTCCAGATTGAACATACACTGTATTAAGCCGCTACAGACACTAGCCTACTATAAATTAACTTCGGTATGGACTGTAGTTGAACCCCAATCAATCTCACACTGATCCAAGGTACAATTACGCTCCTTACGTCTCTGATCCCGGCAGGATACTACGCACTTGATTCCCTTAGCTGATCTCACCCACAACTAAGAGTTGCTATGACCCAAAGTTGAAGACTTTAATAAACAAATCTGTATCACACATAAAAGTCTACGGTAATAGATAAATATGTCTCCCAGAAAAACCTACGAGTTTTGTTCCGTTTTTTGATAAATCAAGGTGAACAGGAACCAATTGATAACCCGGACTTATATTCCCGAAGAACAACCTAGTATTAGTAATCACATCACAATAATATTAATCGACACGGCGAAAGAAGATATTGTGGAACCATAAACGATGAGACGAAGGTGTTTGTGATTACTTTTATATCTTGCCTATCGGAAATATCAATCTCAAGCCAATCGTTACGATTGTACTCAATACGATAGAAATAGCAAGATCAGATCACACAACTACAAGAAAGTAGTATTGGACTGGCTTCACAATCCCAATGAAGTCTTCAAGTCGTTAACCTACAGGGTCTCGGTAGAAACCTAAGGTTAAAGGAGAATCGACTCTAGCTATACAACTAGTATCACACAGGAGGTGTGGGTATTAGATTTCCCAGTTGCTAGAGTTCTCCCTTATATAGTATTTCAAATCAGGGTTTGCAATCAATGTTAGCTTAGTAACAAAGCATTCAATATTCACCGTTAGATGAAAACCTGATTAGATTCAAGCTCATATCTTTCAACCGTTGGATCAAAAACTTAGCTTGTTACACACAAATGAAATGCACGTTTCTAGGTTTGTGTAACCGTACCCGAACATGTACATTTGTTAGTTCAACAATAGTTAACCAAATGGTTGGCCATATGAGCACTTTCATATCAACCATATTCTTCTTCACCATAACTAGTTCAAATGACTCAAATGAACTAGTTAGAGAGTTGTTCATTTGCTTAGATCTTATAGAAGTATACAAGACACAATCGAAGCAAAAACGATTTGATTCACTCGAATCGATTCATGAACTTTATAGCCACGGTTTGCAAATTGCATTCCTTAGTTTATATAAGTATAATTTCACAAATAATCGTCTTTAGAAATAACCAACTCAAGTACGCGGACTAAGTTCGCAGACTTAAGTTCCCAGAAGAAGTTTACAAACTCAAAGAGATTTTTTCTGGTGAAAACCTACGACAGTTCATGATCATTTGTTCGGTTTTCCTTATCAACAAAGTAAGCATACTTCGGTTCAAGGAATAAGGACTTATACATGTATGTGTTTCCACACAATGCTTATATCCAACAATGGTTATATAATCTAAACTCTCATTTGAATCATTGAAACATTCTTAGAGGACGTTATATAGTTGTTATTCACAAACTATTTTTCGTCAAAGCCATTTTCAAAGTGATTGAAACATAACATGACTTTCGTCACTAGGTAAAGATGAACTTGGCCAAAGCGAAAGCTTACCAACACATATTTCGAGAAATAGATAGGAGAGATAAACTCGACTCGAAATAGCAAATGTGTATAATCAAAGTCTATATAGCAAAATGACTTTTGTCTCAAGATATGAGATAGAGTAGATAGACTTTTGAGTGATAGATAAGTTCAAGTCTCCACATACCTTTTAGTCGATGAAGTTCCACTAGTTCCTTGAGTAGTTCTTCGTCTTGTATGATGATCACCATGGAGTTCTTGAGCTCAACTACACTTTCTATCCTAGTCCGAGACTTAGCTATAGTAGACTAGAAATCAAGACTTATATTTTTGATCACTAATATTGACAAACATGCTTGAGATAGCAACGCATGCGAGTTCGACCGAGCAGTAATCTAACAATTTTTGTTACATCAATCACAAATGGATGGAGTAACACTGTTCAAATTTGAATTTTCTTGAGGTACTGGAGATATATTATTTTCAGAATTAGTTCTGATACTGCTTTGACACGCATACTATCAATATTAGAAAAGTCTATATGAGCTGAACTCCTACAATGAGACAAATTACTATTCTCATAAGTACTAGCCATATATCTACTTTTAACGCGGCAAAGAAAGACAAACTTCTAGGAGAAACCAACTTACAAACAACCACAACTTCTTCAAGAACAATATTTTGTAGCTACTTTAAACCATCCTCGGGATATAACTTCGGGATCCTAGTCGCAGATCGAAGCAACAGTATATAAGGCTAAAGAAGGGAACCAATATGGGTTTTCTCTTCTCTCTCTCTTGAACTCTGATACCATGTGGAAATCAGGGACGTCCCTCGCAAGGGGCTAACCCGGACTATAGTCCGTCCTTGTTTTTAGCCCAAATTTTTTTTACATAAGAAAGTTTGTTAGAATTATGTTCAACCCACTTTTATTAACGAATGTAGTATTAGCCCAGTAACTTTTAGCCCAATATCTAGTTTAAAACATGATTTTTTTTTTCATCTATTCTATTTTTCTTACATAAATCTTTTATTTCCTCCAATCCCATTTTATTGTTAATTTTATGCATTTTACTAGTTTACATGTCTATCTATCTAGTATTTTATAGCCGAATCCCAATTAACCACCAATCATGCAAATTGTTTCAAAAAAAATTGTCATGGCCTTCAGCCGCATTAGTAATTTTCAGCCTCTACCCTAAAAATATTTCTGGTCCGTCCTCGGTGGAAATCAAGAGAGAGTTGATGGAAGAGTGTGTTCCACTCGAAGTGTAAACCCCTCACTTTATACATCATCTTTGTACCATTATAACCCCCATCAGTTGTGCATTATCCTCTTGGACCCCACTACGGCCTCATGTTCTTCCTCCAACACTTCCACTAAAATAACCCTTGTCATTGTGGACGCCCATTGAGTTTGAAACTTGTCTTCCCGGTATGTCTACACTTGTGACAATAATCACAATATAGAGAGTCTTTCTCGTCAGGCCTTCGGTTGAGACTGTTGGAACATCAGTAGATGGAGCAACGACATTCAAGGATGAACTTTCCTGAGAAACCTGAGATGACATAGCAGCTCAACGAAGTTCTTCAGATCTAACAATTTTATAAACTCCTAGAAGTGTCAATGGATCTTTTCCCAAAATTTGAATCCCTATGGGTGAAAATCTGAGTCTAGTCCAGAAAGAAACTTAATAATTCGAAAATTTTCAATTATCTTCAGTAACTTGGTGGTATAAGCTACACATTCTATGTCACATGGCTAGAGGAAATCAAATTCTTTCCATAGAGCTTGAAGAGCATTATAGTAAACTGACAAAGGTCTATTATTTTAACGTGTCTCTATAATTCGACGATTCAAATCATAATTTTCACCAGAAGAGAGTAGTGTTGGATTCTCCATGAGGAATTTTATAGACAAATGTGATTGTAGATTTCTTACAAAATGCAAATGTATAGTCTATCCAAAGACCAATTCTTTGAAGAGTTTCCAAAAACAGCAGAAACAAGAAAGAGGAAAGAGATCTGTGTAGCATCACCACTCAGAACATAAGTCTGAGCAACAACGTCCTATATTTCTTTTGCAGTGGCTCGGAAGCATAAAACTACTCTTAAGGTCAAGATCCATTGGATCCAATAACCAGCTGATTATCACGATGTGTTTTTATCCACCCAGGTATCATATGTAGGGTCCGTGGTCAAGTACCCACGCTTTCATTTACTAGTGAGTAGGGATGTAAAATTTCACACAATGAGACCAAACACTTAGTTTGTATCATCCAACTTGTAAGATGTCATCTTGATGACATTCATGTTTTCATTATGAGAAAAATCTAAAGATGATGAACTTCTCGAATGAGAAAACTACGTATTATTCTTTAGACATAGATCGACTTTTAACTTTACAAAAAAGACAAAATTCAAAGGAGAATTCAATGTACAAACAACTACTGGATCGTCAGGAACAGCTCACAACTTCTTCAAGAACATCTTAATAATCTAACATACAAATTTAAATCTCAAATTTAAACTACAGTAGGTCTTTGGTCCCTCCCTCCCTCCCTCCCTCCCTCCCTCCCTCTGATACCATGTAGAAACATAGAGAGAGGGTGAATGGAAGAGTGTAATTACACCCATAGGAGAAGCTCCCTTTCTATACACTTATTATGCACAATTAGTTATTAGGGAACATATCTTGGTTACACTGTTCACTAATCACTGTTGACTGTTCACTGTACCCACGTAGCACTGTCATATATACACAGACTATGAGACTCTTTCTAACGGAGTTGACCATTGAGCTGTTGTGAATGGAAGTGGCTTCCTGTGTTTTTTCATAGCTAAACATTTGATGAGTGTTAATATTCTGCCAAGTTTTAACCCAGGAAGCTTTCGTTTGCTTTTAATTTTTACAAGTAGCTCTTTAGTAGCTTTTCATGCTATCACCAAGAAGTATAAATATTTTCTCTAATAAGAGCTGATTTTTTGTCTCGCAGGCAATATCTGGAGGAACTAGCGACCGAGCAACGATGATGGATACTGACAGACGTCAGGGTAAACAAATTTAAAATTCTTAGATGCTCCACATGGATCTCATTTATTTTTCATTTCAGATTATCGACTTCTTCTCAAGAATCTCAACTTTATTCGTCTGTTATAATGCAAATAGGTAGAAACACTATATCCTTTCTGGCTCAGGTGACAGAGCACATAGGATCAAGCACTGCTGCTCGTCCTGGAGCTCACGTGCAATTCAAATCATCAGCAGGCAAGGATTTAGGTGTTGATAATACCCTGTAAGTATTTTTGTTATACCAATGGTGATGTTTTTCTTTCCTTTAGATCATTTTCAAAGAATTATAAGTCTTATCATGTTGTACTTGTCTCTGTGGATTTTCCTCTTCAACGCATCATTTTCTTGTTTAAATCAGGTGGACATTGTATTAACCTATCATAATTGGATAGGATATTCATAGATACACTTATTTAGTGCACTTACAAATAGTTGTTGTTTGCACCTAGAAATATTTCCAGGCACTAAACACGATGATTTTGGTGTTGTTGATAAAAACAGGGCTAATGACAGGAAATAATCAGAAATGACAGACACACGGATTTAACGTGGTTCGGCATGGTTTGCCTACGTCCACGGATGAATCCCCTTGGTGATATGTGTCTAAAACACCTAATTTACTATCTAGTAGTTACGCTTTCTTTGATATTTTTCTTGTGAATTATGTACTTTACGCGTGTTTTTGAGTTATTAGGTACTTTGGAGTCGCACGGAGGAAAAGAAGCGGAAATCATTCAAATTGAGTCGAAAAGGTGTAATTGTCATTTCACATGCTATTGGGAGCTGAGCCAAGGTTAAGGGGCAATTCTATTTGGAGGAGTATTAAACAAAGACTAGTCAAGGTTAAGGGTATGCCATCTGGGTAGCCCTTATCAAGGTGACAGAACATCAATTATAACCTACTTACACAACCCTAAATTCGAGAGATGTTTTCTCTCAATCATTAGTTCATTTACGCATCTGAAATTGAGAGGAACAATGGGTGACGAGCAAAGCAACTGTGAAATCGATAAATGAGAGCTATTTGAATCAGAGAACCGAGGAGATCGATGGAGACAGAGGGTGTTGTTTCTGTTCAAATAAAGAACACAAAAAGGATGAGATCAAGAAATTGCTGTCAAAAAGAAGAACTGGAATCAGTTGGTGGTGTTATGAGAACTGCAATGAGAGGTTGAATCGAGAAGAAATTGAGATAAGGGGATCTGTGGAAATCGAAACAGGTGAGAAGAAATCAAAGGTTGTTTTCGATTTGAAATGGTTTCTTGTTGCTGCTGAAATCAAGAGATAAAAATCGTAGAAATTGCAGCTGTGAAAAGAATTGGAACAGATGAAGAGTGGATACGATTCTGTAGAAAGGGTTGTTGTGGATGATTCGAAGTGGGACTCTCTGAATTGGGGATCTCTGTTGAGGTCGAAATGATGGGTTGGTGACGAATTGAGGGTTTGAGCTGATATGTTACAGGGAGATGGATTTATTGTTGTGCAAGAGCAGACATGGAAGATGAAGGAGGAGATCTGTGATGGGTTTTATCCCGTGAGCTTCCGGAATCGAGAGAAGAATGGGTATGAGATGGAGATGGTGCTGCTGGTGTTACATGAGATGATACAAGGAATGATGGCTTGAGAATGTGGTGGCGTTTGCAATTGCAAGTGCAGAGCTGTAAGCTCTGGTGATGTAGCAACAGATGCAGATGAGATTTGGTGTAGCAGAAGGCGGCACTGAGATTTGCAATAGACCAGCTAGTGTTAGCTGTGAAGATGCAATGCATAGATGTATGTCTAGGATACATGGGAGCAATGGTGGTGGCACTGAATCAAGGAGATGAATGATTTTGCTGTTGGTGGTGTATGTGAGATGCAAATGAAGAACTCATAGTTGGTAGTGCAGCTGCAACTCAGCTATTGGTGGATGATTGCAGTTCAGTATGTTGCTGGAGAAGTTAGGTTGTGGTGTTGCAGTGGTGATTGAGCTGAGATTGCAGGCATGTACTGAGATGGAGTCGCAATTGTGGGAGTGCGGCTACAGCTATTGCAGGTGATGGTGCTGGCTGGCCTGATGGCAGTGAAGCTGGTGCGGTGATAAGGATGCAAGAGTCAGTGCAGATGGTGAAGTTGCAGCTCGGTTGGGAGAGCCGAAATTGCAGGAGATATTGAGTGGAGTGGTGATTGCAATCAAGTGAGCTAATGGGTCTCTTGGTATGGCTGAAAAGGAGAATGAGCTGATATATTGCAGGTGATCTGTGGTGTTATTATGAGTGGTGCTATGTTAATGAAGTAGCAGCTGGTGATGTTGTTCATCATGGCTGTGACTGAAATGGACAATGGCTCAAGAAGTGAAAGATGGCAGAGGAATGGAGGAACTGGGATGGATGCAATGGAGTTAAATTACAGGCATGGAATTTAGGCGAAATGAGTTGTTACTGATAAAGGCTTGGTGTTATGTGGAGAATGCATCAAGAACAAGGAGATAATTGTGGCCTGAGTTAGGTGGTATTGTGTGTATGTATTGCAGCTGAACTGAATGGTAATGAGTTGCAGGCTGAGTGGGAAGCTATTGAAAGAGAGGCACTGGTCCTGATGAGCTACAAATATTGCTTGTGCTAGCTCATTGCAGGTGACAGAATAGGGTGCAGCTATAACTGGAAATGCACATGGCATTGGTGGAGACGCAGGAGCAAGGATTGAATGGTTTGTGGTGATTGCTGGTGATGAGAATGAATGGAACAGTTAAGCTTATGACTGAAAGAATTGCAGCTGAAATGAGCTTGAGAAGGATATTACACCATGGTGGTGAAACACTGAAGACATGAAGCGCCATCTTAGCGCAACATAGGATATGGCTTGTGCGAATGGCCTAGGCCGTGCAAATCAACCAACTCAGCCAAGTCAGTTAGATGATCCAGACCCTGACTCACCTGACTCGGCCGGTTTGAGCCGAGTTGACCCGGTTGACTCTCTGGATCGTTTGACTCGGCCTGACTTTCCGAGCTGACTCGTTGACCGGTGACCGGGTGGACTTTGCCGGTCACCTGAGATATATTTTCCGGCCACAATACCAGTATTCCGACGACCTTTTTGGGGCATACTTTCTACATGGTTTTTTCTCACATATGGGCTTGGTGGACTTCTATCTATTGGACCTTTGAGATTAGACCTAATTTTGGAAACAAGAGAGCTATTTAAAGAAAAGACTTCTACAACTTTGAATCACGTATTATTCTTGGAACTTGGGGAGAGCCACTTTTGTTTACGCTTCTAGGGTTTTCTTTTGTTCATCTTCTTCTTTTCAATTAATATTTTTATGACGAACTCCATAGCTATGAGTAGCTAAACAATTATTATTGGTTATGGGATAAAGTTGATTTCTCAACATGTTATATGATTCCATGAATTAGTTTTGTCTCAATATTTTATTGTTTATGATTCATTATTAATATTGTCATATGATTTGATTGTTTGTTTGGTTGAGTCCGGAATCAATCCGATTTACTTTCATCTCTATTGCTAGACTAGGGTTTTCAATACGAAATAGTTGTTTATCCCTGATTCTAAGTAGCATAGTGTGGTTATTACTTGTAGTGATACATCTTTATAATTGCATATGAATCATAACATTGGTTAAATTAAATTAGTGATTTTACACGTTTGATTGCCTTGATTAGTCTTATTCCAGAGAACTTAGTGCTTTGAGGAAGTTAAATCTAATTGTGCTTTTACACTTTAGGTTACTTTCTAGGAAGAATTCACATATGCATCTTTTAATGTGGTTGTGATGAAATCAGGGAATTAGCGGGATATACTTGCGATCAAGGTATCCTAGGACTTTTAATAAACGAGAGATTAAAATACCAATTCTAATCATTGACGAAAATACATGTTTGTGAATGATACTATCCCGTGACCAATATCTTCTCCTTATTGATTATTACAATTATTTGCTTTGCTTTATTTTATTTTTACTTTAGTATTTCGCTAAAAGAACAAAAATCCCCCCTTGGTTACCTTAGAAACTGAAAATCGCATAACAACAATTGCCTCTCTGTGGAAACGAACTCTTCCTTACCTTGTACTTCATTTATATTTAGTGAGTAAGAAAGTGAAATTATTTTTGACGCTTACGACAACGATCAAATTTTGGCGCCGTTGCCGGGGAGGTGAAATCTATTCTAGAGAAGACGGTGAACCCAACAAGGAAAGATTGGAGCATGCGACTTAATGATGCTTTGTGGGCGTATAGAACCGCCTACAAGACACCTATCGGGATGTCTCCTTTTAGGCTTGTGTATGGTAAACCTTGTCATTTACCCGTGGAAATTGAGCATAAGGCGTTTTGGGCTATTAAGCAATGCAATATGGAGATGGATGGGGCTGGAAAGCAAAGGAAGTTACAACTCCAAGAGCTAGAGGAGCTTCGCAATGATGCATTTGAAAGTTCACACATTTATAAGGAAAAGACGAAGGCATTTCATGATAATATGATTTCTAGAAAACAATTTTGCAAAAAAGTTGGGAAAAATTAAGTGGATTTTGTTTAATTCTCATGGTGCGGTGGATTTATTTCGGAAAGGAAATTAAGGTCACGTTGGATTTAACCTTTTATTGTTACTAATGTGTTTTCTCACTAAATGGGAGGCATTTATTTCTTGTTTTTGTTTTTAGTTTTTCTTGTCTTGTTTTTATTTTTTTTCCGATTTCTTGTCACTTATCATGTTAGAATTTCCCACCTTGACTTACTTTGGATGATTCAATTTACATTGGGGACAATGTAAAGTTTAAGTGTGGGGGAGTGGTTAAGCATTTGCGTTGTAAATTTTTGAAAATTTCCAACTTTTATGTAAATTAGTGAATATGAAAACTCCAACTTGTGGTTAGTTTAGAGTCACATAGTATACATGTCGCTAAGATTACATCGATATTCTCATAAGAGTGACTGAACTTAGAGATGACAGAGAACATGATCGGGTTTCTTAATTGTATGAGAGTTAAAGTTGGATTTAACCATGCCAAAGGGCAAATAAGGTGCAGATCGAATTCGGTATTAGAGTAGTGATCCCCTATAGTGGAGACTACCCATGTTACATCATGAGAGGCACTGACCGATAGACACATTTTTGTGTCCGATTTAATCTCAATTGTATATTTTGTTAGTGCTCGATTTTGTATTTATTATGGCTTTTTGTGTCTTTGTAGGTGTTTTTGGAGAAATACACTTGTGCGAGAAATTGGCTCAAAAAGTGGAATTTGCGCACCTGAGGACGCGTGCTATTCGGACCCCTCAAATGGATAAGGGGCACCTGTGATGATAAGGGGTAACCCATCGTTATTTGCACCCCAGCATCCCCAAAGGCATCTCGCTAAAGGCACCCCTAATATGGTTAAGGGGACTCCACCTTCTTCCACACGTTCAAATATTTTGGCGGAAATATTTTTCATCAAGAAATTTTAATTAGGGTTGTTCTTTTGGGACATCTCAAGTGAGATTCAATCACGAATTTCAGTTGGATTGGACTCTAATAAGATGAACAGGCTTGGTAATCGTGTTGGACTAGGAAAACTTGGGCTTGATCATCGACTATAAGCAAAACAGAGGAGGTGGAATTATTATCGAGTTTGGGCGAGATTCTGTCAGATTTTTCCGTCCAGTTGTGTTGGTATGGATCTGTTACGGTAATACATGATTCGTATGTGTTTGAGATTCGACAAAAATGGAAGTTTACACGGATTTTTGGTTAAACATGGGATGTTAGAATATCGGATATATTTGGAAGTTACGTGCAAGAATGGGAGGATATATTGTTTGTGAGATTTAACTCTATCTTAGGAAATAATTTTGGACAAATCGTACCCTGATAGACGCGGAAAGAAGAGGGAAAAAAAGAAGGGAAAGTCCGTGACTTTCTGTGGAAGAATAATCAAGATTTTTACGGGATTAAGTTGACCTGTTGCCTATATAAAGGTTAGTTCGAGTCATTAAAAAGGTTGTCGAGAGTTGGGGGGACCTAAGGAAAGCTGTAGAGCACAAAAACCCCAAGTTGCAGAGATACAGGCGAGAGGTTGAAGAAGAACATAGAACAACACTTAATAACAGTCGCAGAAACCGTGACCTATAGTTTCAAATTCTAAAGCTTTGCAACAATTTTCCAACAATTATTTTTAGTTTGCAACAGCTCTGTTAGGGTTCTTTGTAACAAATGAGTTCTCAGAACAAATATATCTGTTACAAACTCGATTTTTCTTCAATAAAACACCTATTTAGCCATGCGTTATTATTTTGAGCGTGTTTTTGATATGGGGAGCTAAACCCCAACACTGGGATGACGGAGGAAGCCATATTTCATGCATGTGGTAATTATATTTAATTCTTTCATGACTTTTTGCATGGATTGTTAATTGTTTTATGGTTTTTATTGAATGGTTGTGATTTCAATTGATGGGTTATACTTAGGTTAAGTCTTTTGATATCCCATGCTTTAGATATACAGTAGTTGCTTTTCAAAAATCTACCTTGGAAAAACATTGAGTCAATATTTTATTATTTTTTGAGCTATAATTGTCTAGAATAAATATATGAATCGCATGAATGAATTTTATGGTGGAATCCGAAGTCCCAGTTCTCTCGATTTTTGTGACAAACTTGTGAATATATTTTCTTTGTTTTTAGTATTTTCTTAAATCAAACCTTTACAAGTCTGAGTTGAACGAACTTTTACTACCACTTTCTACAACAACATAAAAGTTACATCAATTTTTGGCGCCGCCGACGCGGACTTGTATTTAGGTTTTAGGTTTTAGGTTTTAGAGTTATTTCTATTTTTATTTTTTTATATTTTTTTGTTCTCTTTTACGCCTTTGGTATTTTTCGATTCTTTTCAGATTTGGAGCGAAGCTACAAGGAAAGAAAAAGTGCTATAAAAGGAAAGCATCGCCAAAGAAGGAAAGAAAAGAGGAATCTGAAAGGAGTGAAGAAGAAGATTTTGAATATAGTTATTTTGTTTTATTTTTTTAGAAACTGTAAATAGGGTTTTATTTTTGTAAATTTTCTTTTCCTTTTTGGACATTTTTATTTTTGCACACTTTTTGGACTTGGACATTATTTTTGAAACCCTAAGGAAGGGTTAAAAATTAAATATAAACTATTTGCAGGGAAGGACGACAGTTACGATACTATCTCGGCCCCTCGGGTTCGTACACTGACATAGGAGTCGGTGGCCTGAGTCGACTTCAACGGTTCATCGCCCGTCTGGACGGAGGTAAGACTCTATCCACCCACGAATCCCCTGTCGTGGGTTTTATTTTGTGTGACAACTCACACCCCTGCAATAGAATGTCGAACTGGTATTACAATAGCCAATACAACGAATATCCGACTGAGTTTCAAAATGGACGTTACTACTTTGACCATAATGTGAATAGTGGTTGGGAACATCAGCCTTTTCAAGGTTATAGCTCATACCATGATGAGACCAACTACTATCCACACACGCACGGGTCATACGAGCAAAATTCCTCTCTACTAGAGTCCGCACGTAATTTAGCTGAGTCAGCACAAAAGTTACTTGAGTCGACACGTAGTTCAGCTGAGATGAATAACTTAGTTATGGACGAAAGCAATGCAACGTGTGAACCTTCTTTCCTAGATAAAATCAGGAAGTCATGTGAGTCGACTCAGAAAATATTGTTAAAGGCCCAGGAAAGAACTGCTCAAGATAGTCTTAATTTTCAATATGGTGTTTCCAATAGTACCTTTGAAAATGAGGATAGTTATTTGCATAATCAAGATGACGAGGATAAAATTGGTAACACTACTTGTTTAGATGAGGTTCAACCATTTTCATGTTATTATAATGATGATTATGATGAGGATAGTGTTGATGAAGAATTTGAAATAAGTAGGCATAGTGATCAAGAATTAGTTACTCCAATTGAGCTTAATAATGATAATGTTTCTAGTTCAAATCCAAATAATTTTAATAATTATTCACCTATTCAAAAGGACGAGGATTTGACTAGAGATACCCCCGTTTTAGACGATGTAGTATATCCTTATGATTACGAAGCTAATAATGGTTTTGAGGAACGAGTTTATTCTGAGAATATTGTTTTAGAGTCTAGCGATTTAGAAACCTTAGTCTTAGACACAGAAAATGAACTCGTAGAGATGAGTGAGGATGAACCTGACTTAGAAGAATCAATTGACCATTTTCGTGAACTGGTGACCTTGAAATTATGGAAGTTGTGACTAGTCTTTCTAGAGACACTGAAAACTCTAAGTTTGGGGGTGATTATCATTCTCCATGTGCCTTAACTCTTTGAAAGGTCCCTCACTTGGGACTTGACATATGTGACTCAACCATTTTAAAAGATAATCTTCATACACGTTTTCCTGAACCTAGTGATGTCCATAAGGAAGTTCAGTTATTAGAAACCCATCCTCTGGTTGATGTGGTTTATTCAGGGTATGATACCCAGATTTACTTTGTTTTCCCACCAAATATTTTTCAACCAATTGTGGGAACGTATAAGTTTCAGATGTGTCAATTATTAAGTTTTGAGACTGAGCCTAAGTACTTTAGGAAATTAGCATCGACACATTTTCTTATGATTGACCACCAGTTTCATCGTGGTCAATTGTGTGAGTCAAAATTGATTAACTTTAAGGATCCGCAATTATTCAGTTTATTATTATGTGCTTCTAAGTTCTTATTTGAGTTTTTACAGACTTTACAACCTGAACCGGATCTTAGCTTTGAGGAATTCCAAGACGTCCAAATATTTTATTTGGACCCATTATAGAGCCCGAACTCCGAACCACACGCCTAGATGTAGTTGTCTTAAACAGAAACTAGACAAGGGTGTGCTTTATTTGTTAATTTTCTTGGCATGTTGCAGATTCCTTTTACTTGTGATAGATCTATTTGGTTTTGATGACCCACAGATATTTCGGCTATTATTTTATGATTTTATGAGGTGACTAATCCTTTTTTAGTCCTGGTCAAGACTTTAAACTTAGCACTTCTTGGGAGGTAACCCAATATTCATGCGACACGGTAATATCTTTCCTTATCTCTTTTGCTTCAAATGGTAACAGTTTCTCCTTGTTCATGCTTTTAATTTATCTTTAGAACATTGAGGACAATGTTAGATTTAATTTTGGGGGTATGGGAGAAATATTTTAGTTGCATTGATAAACTCCAGAGCTTAGAAATTTATGCTTATTAAGGATGGCACTAACCAATCTAAGTGGATGGAAGCATTTGGTTGTAGGAGTTGAGGAACCAATCTAATTAGATGGAAACATCTAAAGAGTCTATTCATAAAAGCACAGAGCTCAGGTGTTAGAATTAAAGAAAAAAACATGATAGTTTCGCCATATCTCGTTGAATCCTTTTCACTTCTATTTTTATTTTGTCTTCTTTAAATTATGTTTGTCTAAGTGATTAGGTGGGGCTCACGATTCAAGTTGTTACCACTGCTAGGGTGAAATAGAGTGATTGAGATACCCAAAAAGAAAAGAAAAAAGAAAAAAAAAAGAAAAGAAAAGAAAATTGAGACTAGACCATCAGACCAACCGGAATAAATTCAATAAAGTCGACCACTGGAACCCTTGTATATGCCAGTTGTGTTGACCTAGAGTTAGGATTATCGACCACCGGTACCCTTGTACATGCCAGTGTGTTGATATTAGTCCAGACCAATATCTCAGTCCATTAGGATAGGTTCGTTTTGGCAGTGGCCTTCAGACAGATATGAGAAACACCATTCACCTAGTCAACATCAAAACCATCTATGTTTTTTTTTCTATATCCATTTCTTAATCTGTCCATGTGATTGGTTGACTCCGGTTATGATTTCCAGAAACTATCTGAGTAGAGCTCTGTGACTTATATATGAATTTTAGTATGCTTGAGTGCAAACTCGTGTACAAAGAATTGGAATTTCGCATCGTGGTATTTCCTCCCCGTCGTCAATAAGTATGCCAACCAAGGAGATTCTTTAGTGCCTTCCAAGGTTCTCGCGTAGATAGCTAGGGTCCTGGAGTAAAGGTTTTGTAGGTATATCTCTTGTAAACCCTCCCGAGACTATAACTCGACCACCGGGCCACCTAGGGGTTTAAAGGCTTGTTGCATACGCTAAATGCAATCGACGATGCCCTCGCGACAAATGAGTTAGGATTTTATTTTATTTTTGCTCGAGGACTAGCAAATAATAAGTTTGGGGGTATTTGATAGACACATTTTTGTGTCTGATTTAATCTCAATTGTATATTTTGTTAGTGCTCGATTTTGTATTTATTATGGCTTTTTGTGTCTTTGTAGGCGTTTTTGGAGAAATACACATGTGCGGAGAAATTGGCTCAAAAAGTGGAATTTGCGCACCCGGAGGATGCGTGCTATTCGGACCCCTCAAATGGATAAGGGGAACCCAGATGATAAGGGGTAACCCATCGTTATTTGCACCCTGTGGCATCCCCAAAGGCATCTGCTAAAGGCACCCCTAATATGGTTAAGGGGACTCCACCTTCTTCCACACGTTCAAATATTTTGGCGGGAAATATTTTTCATCAAGAACAGAATTAGGGTTGTTCTTTTGGGACATTTCAAGTGAGATTCAATCACGAATTTCAGTTGGATTGGACTCTAATAAGATGAACAGGCTTGGTAATCGTGTTGGACTAGGAAAACTTGGGCTTGATCATCGGCTCTAAGTAAAACAGAGGAGGTGGAATTATTATCGAGTTTGGGCGAGATTCTCACGATTTTTCCGTCCCGCTTTATTGGTATGGATCTTACGGTAATACATGATTCGTATGTGTTTGAGATTCGACAAAAATGGAAGTTTACACGGATTTTTGGTTAAACAGGGGATGTTAGAATATCGGATATATTTGGAAGTTACGTGCAAGAATGGGAGGATATATTGTTTGTGAGATTTAACTGTATCTTAGGAAATAATTTTGGACAAATCGTACCATGATAGCCGCGGAAAGAAGAGGAAAAAAAAGAAGGGAAAGTTCGTGACTTTCTGTGGAAGAATAATCAAGATTTTTACGGGATTAAGTTGACCTGTTGCCTATATAAAGGTTAGTTCGAGTCATTAAAAAGGTTGTCGAGAGTTGGGGGGACCTAAGGAAAGCTGTAGAGCACAAAAAACCCA
The DNA here is from genome assembly GCA_023531295.1 of Papaver armeniacum. NCBI lineage: Eukaryota > Viridiplantae > Streptophyta > Magnoliopsida > Ranunculales > Papaveraceae > Papaver > Papaver armeniacum. Next base: position 72,527 of record JAJJWW010010225.1, on the reverse strand, counting down.
AGTTGCAGAGATACAGGCGAGAGGTTGAAGAAGAACATAGACAACACTTAATAACAGTCAGAGAACCGTGACCTATAGTTTCAAATTCTAAAGCTTTGCAACAATTTTCCAACAATTATTTTTAGTTTGCAACAGCTCTGTTAGGGTTCTTTGTAACATGTTGAGTTCTCAGAATAATTTTATCTCGTTACAAACTCGATTTTTCTTCAATAAAACACCTATTCAGCCATGCGTTATTATTTTGAGCGTGTTTTTGATATGAGGAGCTAAACCCCAACACTGGGATGACGGAGGAAGCCATATTTCATGCGTGTGGTAATTATATTTAATTCTTTCATGACTTTTTGCATGTATTGTTAATTGTTTTATGGTTTTTATTGAATGGTTGTGATTTCAATTGATGGGTTATACTTAGGTTAAGTCTTTTGATATCCCATGCTTTAGATATACAGTCGTTGCTTTTCAAAAATCTACCTTGGCAAAACATAGAGTCAATATTTTATTATTTTTTGAGCTATAATTGTCTAGAATAAATATATGAATCGCATGAATGAATTTTATGGTGGAATCCGAAGTCCCAGTTCTCTCGATTTTTGTGACAAACTTGTGAATATATTTTCTTTGTTTTTAGTATTTTCTTAAATCAAACCTTTACAAGTCTGAGTTGAACGAACTTTGACTACCACTTTCTACAACAACATAAAAATTACATCACCGACCTTCAATTCTTTGTACCTGTCTAAATTTGTGCTTTTAGAGTGTGTGTCACCGTACGTAAATTCCGTGCAGGATGGTGAGCTGCCCAACCTCCGACCATAGAAGCACTATTTTGATCTCTTGAGTGCTATTTTTATCAATCATGATGGTGACATCGAATTGCTAACTTACATACCACTTGTAATCTTGTTCGCAGTTAGCACCATCCACCTTATCTCTCTACACCAACAGTCCCATAGAAACACCATCATCATCAACAAGAGGAGCATCACAAATTTGAAGGAAAGTTGAACACGTTCAAGGTTTACAAGCAACGGTACAGAAATGGGCAGATTTCAGATTCAAGTAAAGCAACAAGACAAGGAGCAGAATTTTTATGAGTTGAAGACTATTGTACAAGAGTGAAAATTATCAAGATGAGAGTTCGAGAAGTTTATGATATCAAGACATACAAGTTGTGAAGAATCAAGCGGTAAAGTACTTACACCATGGCCTTGTACTTATATTTTTATTTTTTATTTTATTTGTATTTTACTTTCTCTTGTCTCAAAAAGAAAATAAAAAATAAAAAATGAAAAAAAGAAAGAAAAAAATAGAGACAAGAGAAAATTTCTTTAGGTTCATTACTAGTTTTATTGTTTAATTTCGTTTTTTATTTGTTTTATTTTTCTTGTCTTCTAAATATATATATATATATATATATATATATGAAAAAAAAAAACAGAAAAAGAAAAAAAAAAAAAAGAGAAAAAAAAAAGAGAGAAAATATATATATATATATATTGGGTTTGTATAGTTCGTTTTTAGTTTTGTATTCTTTCAATAAAGCCAATGGAAGAAGGAATATCTACAAAGAAGTTTCAAGCAATAAGGATTTAGAGGAAAAGAGTTACATTGTCAAGATTCTACGAAGTTCAAGAGTTATCATCAAGAGTTGAAGACCGAAGACGAAGATGAAGACACCGATTGAAGACCGGAGACGTTTCTATGGATGATGTGAGAGTGGTGCTAGCTGCACGTCGAACGGAAACGAGGTAAGTAAGCATATTCCCACCTTCGTTAAGTGGTTGATTTCCTTTCTTAGAGATCGTCAGAAAAATGGGTTTTCAAAATGAATAAAAGATGTGGGTTTTTAAAATACTTCAGAGGGTTTTTACCTTCCTACCATTCAACGTGTCGCAGGATTCTCTCTTCATTCCTACCTGGACACATGTGTGACCCATAAAAAAGCTGTTTATTATTGAGAGCAACTTCATAAAACCCTTTTTTGTGAGGCAGAGTCGAGACTTTTGATCACTCCGAACCCGAATTTCTTTCGAGAAGGGATGGTTATTTCTCTCTCAACTTTTAAGGATTAGATTGTGTTCATTTATGTGTCTAACTTCTTATGACTAGTGTGCAGAATCTCTATGTCTTCTTAGCGCGTTGGATGCTATCATTACGGAGAACTAGTAAGTTGGAAAAGTAGGTTTTGTGGGTATATCTCTAGTAAACCCTCACGAGACTATAACTCGTCCACTAGGGATACCTAGGGGTTCAAAGGCTTGTTATTTATGGTAAGAGTAATCGTAGCCTCGACGACACGGAGTTGTATGTATTCTTTAGAATTGTTTTGTTTGATTTGCTCGAGGACTAGCAAAGTCTAAGTATGGGGGAATCTGATAGGTGTCGAAAACACCTAATTTACTATCTAGTAGTTACGCTTTCTTTGATATTTTTCTTGTGAATTATGTACTTTACGCGTGTTTTTGAGTTATTAGGTACTTTGGAGTCGCACGGAGGAAAAGAAGCGGAAATCATTCAAATTGAGTCGAAAAGGTGTAATTGTCATTTCACATGTTATTGGGAGCTGAGCCAAGGTTAAGGGGCAATTCTATTTGGAGGAGTATTAAACAAAGACTAGTCGTGGTTAAGGGGATGCCATTTGGGTAGCTCCTTATCAAGGTGACAACATCAATTATAACCTACTTACACAACCCTAAATTCGAGAGATGTTTTCTCTCAATCATTAGTTCATTTACGCATCCGAAATTGAGAGGAACAATGGGAAAGCAAGAACTTCCATGAAATCGATAAATGAGAGCTTTTTGAATCGTAGAACCGAGGAGATCGATGGAGACAGAGGGTGTTGTTTCTGTTCAAATAAAGAACACAGAAAGGATGAGATCGAGAAATTGATGCCAAAAAGAAGAACTGGAATCAGTTGGTGGTGTTATGAGAACTGCAATAAGAGGTTGAATCGAGAAGAAATTGAGATAAGGGGATCTGTGGAAATCGAAACAGGTGAGAAGAAATCAAAGGTTGTTTTCGATTTGAAATGGGTTCTTGTTGTCAAAATCAAGAGATGAAAATCGTAGAAATTGCAAAATGAAATGAATTGGAACAGATGAAGAGTGGATACGATTCTGTAGAAAGGGTTGTTGTGGATGATTCGAAGTGGGACTCTCTGAATTGGGGATCTCTGTTGAGGTAGAAATGATGGGTTGGTGACGAATTTAGGGTTTGAGCTGATATGTTACAGGGAGATGGATTTATTGTTGTGCAAGAGCAGACATGGAAGATGAAGGAGGAGATCTGTGATGGGTTTTATCCCGTGAGCTTCCGGAATCGAGAGAAGAATGGGTATGAGATGGAGATGGTGCTGCTTGTGTTACATGAGATGATACAAGGAATGATGGCTTGAGAATGTGGTGGCATTTGCAATTGCAAGTGCAGAGCTGTAAGCTCTGGTGATGTAGCAACAGATGCAGCTGAGATTTGGTGTAGCAGAAGGCGACACTGAGATTTGCAATAGACCAGCTGGTGTTAGCTGTGAAGATGCAATACATAGATGTATGTCTAGGATACAGGGGAGCAATGGTGGTGGCACTGAATCAAGGAGATGGATGATTTTGCTGTTGGTGGTGTATGTGAGATGCAAATGAAGAACTCATAGCTGGTAGTGCAGCTGCAACTCAGCTATTGGTGGATGATTGCAGTTCAGTATGTTGCTGGAGAAGTTAGGTTGTGGTGTTGCAGTGGTGATTGAGCTGAGATTGCAGGCATGTACTGAGATGGAGTCGCAATTGTGGGAGTGCAGCTACAGCTATTGCAGGTGATGGTGCTGGCTGGCCTGATGGCAGTGAAGCTGGTGTTGTGATAAGGATGCAAGAGCTGGTGCAGGACAGGTGAAGTTGCAGCTCAGTTGGGAGAGCTGAAATTGCAGGAGATATTGAGTGGAGCTGATGATTGCAATCAAGTGAGCTAATGGGTCTCTTGGTATGGCTGAAAAGGAGAATGAGATGATATATTGCAGGTGATCTGTGGTGTTGTTATGAGTGGTGCTATGTTAATGAAGTAGCAGCTGGTGATGTTGTTCATCATGGCTGTGACTGAAATGGACAATGGCTCAAGCAGTGAAAGATGGCAGAGGAATGGAGGAACTGGGATGGATGCAATGGAGTTAAATTACAGGCATGGAATTTAGGCGAGCTGAGTTGTTACAGCCGAGGCTGGTGTTGTGTGGAGAATGCACTGAAGAACAAGGAGATAATTGTGGCCTGAGTTAGGTGGTATTGTGTGTATGTATTGCAGCTGAACTGAATGGTAATGAGTTGCAGGCTGAGTGGGAAGCTATTGAAAGAGAGGCACTGGTCCTGATGAGCTACAAATATTGCTTGTGCTAGCTCATTGCAGGTGACAGAATAGGGTGCAGCTATAACTGGAAATGCACATGGCACTGGTGGAGACGAAGGAGCAAGGGTTGAATGGTTTGTGGTGATTGCTGGTGATGAGAATGAATGGAACTGTTAAGCTTATGACTGAAACAATTGCAGCTGAAATGAGCTTGAGAAGGATATTACACCATGGTGGTGCAACACTGAAGACATGAAGCGCCATTTTAGCGCAATAGAGGATATGGCTTGTGCGAATGGCCTAGGCCGTGCAAATCAACCAACTCAGCCAAGTCAGTTAGATGATCCAGACCCTGACTCACCTGACTCGGTCGGTTTGAGCCGAGTTTACCCGGTTGACTCTCTGGATCGTTTGACTCGGCCTGACTTTCCGAGCTGACTCGTTGACCGGTGACCGGGTGGACTTTGCCGGTCACCTGAGATATATTTTCTGGCCAATTTTTGGCCACAATACCAGTTTTCCGGCGACCATTTTTGGGGCATATTTTCTACATGGGTTTTTCTCACATATGGGCTTGGTGGACTTCTATCTATTGGACCTTTGAGATTAGACCTAATTTTGGAAACAAGAGAGCTATTTAAAGAAAAGACTTCTACAACTTTGAATCACGTATTATTCTTGGAACTTGGGGAGAGCCGCTTTTGTTTACGCTTCTAGGGTTTGCTTTTGTTCATCTCCTTCTTTTCAATTAATATTTTTATGATGAACTCCATAGCTATGAGTAGCTAAACAATTATTATTGGTTATGGGATAAAGTTGATTTCTCAACATGTTATATGATTCAATGAATTAGTTTTGTCTCAATATTTTATTGTTTATGATTCATTATTAATATTGTCATATGATTTGATTGTTTGTTTGGTTGAGTCCGAATCAATCCGATTTACTTTCATCTCTATTGCTAGACTAGGGTTTTCAATACGAAATAGTTGTTTATCCCTGATTCTAAGTAGCATAGTGTGGTTATTACTTGTAGTGATACATCTTTATAATTGCATATGAATCATAACCTTGGTTAAATTGAATTAGTGCTTTTACACGTTTGATTGCCTTGATTAGTCTTATCCCAGAGAACTTAGTTCTTTGAGGGAGTTAAATCTAATTGTGCTTTTACACTTTAGGTTACTTTCTAGGAAGAATTCACATATGCATCTTTTAATATGGTTGTGATGAAATCAAGGAATTAGCGGGATATACTTGCGATCAAGGTATCCTAGGACTTTAATAAACGAGAGATTAAAATACCAATTCTAATCATTGATGAAAATACATGTTTGTGAATGATACTATCCCGTGACCAATATCTTCTCCTTATTGATTATTCTAATTATTTTCTTTGCTTTATTTTATTTTTACTTTAGTATTTCGCTAAAACAACAGAAATCCCCCCTTGGTTACCTTAGAAACTGAAAATCGCATAACAACAATTGCCTCTATGTGGAAACGAACTTTTCCTTACCTTGTACTTCATTTATATTTAGTGAGTAAGAAAGTGAAATTATTTTTGACGCTTACGACAGCGATCACTTGGGGAGAAATATTTTATTGATATTTGTATTATAATGTATCTTTTTCTCTATTTGTTACCGCTCTCTCGCTCCCCCCCCCCCCCCATTTTTTTTCAGAATTGCCTTCCATCCATTTATACAATTCTGAATATAAATGGTATTTACTTCCACTTGCATTAATTCTGCATGAAACTGCTCATTCATGCTTCCATGTTTAATTCTGCATGAAAATGCTCATTCATGCCTCCATCTTTAATTCTGCATGAAACTGCTCATTCATGCCTCCTGAATTAATTCGCATGAAATTGCTCATGCATGCCTCCAGAGTTAATTCTGCATGCTGGCAGATTGGATTGATGGTTGACAGGCATAATGGTTGGCAGTATGGATGGATGCTGGCTGGCAGACTTGATTGACTGGTTGACATGCATAATGGCTGGAAGCATGGATGGAGGCTGGCTGGCATCACAGCTGACAGCATGGGTAGAGATTGGCTGGCAGTGCGATAGAGTATTTAGCTGGGAGTTGGTTGGCAGCACCGCTGAAAACATGAGTGGAAACTGCATGGAAGCACCATCGGCAACACGGCCTTGACATTGAATGATGGCTGACTTTGACCATTGACCGGGTGTTGACTTTGACCATTGACCGGTCATTGATTTTATGTAATACTGGGCAGGATGGTGGGATGCTTCGGTTAACTGGTTAGCGGGCTTGGATGAGGGCCAATAGATGATTCAAGTACCAATTTGGCCCATTATGTGGCATTTTTACTTATGGTACAAATATCGCCCCCTCTTAACCTCCAACTTGTTGGGGGTTAAGAAATTTTCGTTTTCCTTAGTCCATGACAAAACTCTCCCCCAAGTGTGGATTATTAATGATGAGGTGATTGGCAGACTTCCCTTGTTGTTTGCGGAAATTATAATCAAGACGCCCCCAAGTGAGGCTACTGTGACTGGAAGATCGGCGGGCAACAGTTGGGCATGAACAGTTGTTGTATGCAACAACTGGACTAAAGGATGAACTAGACTGCAAAGGAAGCGTGATACTGGGGTGGAGTGATGTTGAAAGTGAGCGTTAACTGTTGATGTAAAACTGGACCGTGGTAATTGTGAGCGAAAGGGTGTGACCCTTTAGTAGTTGAGATGGTAACAGACTTTGTGTGTTGTTGGACCTCCAATGGTCTTGGCTGTGCTACTGGATTTGACATCGATCTTTATATGTCTTCAACAGTTATATGAATCAGGATAGCAGCAACGATGTCGACTAGATCACAATAGTTTCTGCGGAACTAGATTGCAGTGATTGAGGTAAACTAGACTGCGATGGCCACAGAGAAACTGTCCTCTTCAGTAACGAGCAAAGCTGGGTAGTAACAGCATTGAGCAAAGCTGGTCTGCAGCAGCTGCGATCAGCTGGACTGCAGGAGTTGTGAACAGAAGCCGATCGCAGCAGCTCCGATCACCGGCTGCAATAGCAACGAGCAAAGTCTGCACCGCAGCAGCTCGCGATCACCGAATACGCAGCTTCGCCACCGGACTCGCAACGAAGAACGAGCAAAGCCGCGACCGCAGACAGCTGTGATCGACCGATCGCAGAGTCGCGAACATAGCCGGATCGCAAAGAATCGCGATCGATGGAATGCGCAGCTGACGCAGCAAAGTTGTAATGCAAGAATCGCGATCACCGACTACGTGAATCGCGAATATAGTTGACCGCAGAGCTTCGATCACCAATCGCAGCTAGCTGGCGAGCAATACTACATCGCAGCAGCACCGTGGTCACCGGATCAGCAGAATCGCGAATATTGTCTGATCGCAGAGCTTCATCACCAATCGCAGCAGCTGACGTAGCAAAGTTGCACCGCAGCAGACTGCGATCACCTGACTCGGCAGAATCGCGAACATGATGGACTCGCAGCAGAATCGCGATCACCGAATGCAGAGCTTTGATCACTGGACTGCAACAACAACGAGCAAAGCTGCACTGCAGCAACTGCAATCACCGAATACAGAGCGACGAGCAAAGTTTCACCGCAGCAGCTGCGATCACCGGATCGGCAGAATCTGCGAACATAGCCGACCGCAGAGCTTCATCACCAACGCGCAGCAGACGAAGCAATACTACATCGCAGCTAGCTCGCGTCACCGGGGATCGGCAGAATCGCGGAATATTGGGCCGACCGCAGAGCTTGATCGATGAATCGCAAAGCAGCGACGAGCAAAGTTGCACCACAGAATCGCGAACATACCGACTCAGCAGCAATGCGATTAGTCGAATGCAGCAGCTTTGATCACCGGATCGCACAAAGAACGAGCAAAGCCGCATCGCAAAGAATGCGATCACCGGATCAAGCAGAGCCGCGAACATAGCTAAATCAAGCAGCCGCGACGAAGAAAGTTGCACCGCAGAACCGCGATCACCGGATCACAGAATCGCGAACATAAATTTCTGACCGCAGAGCTTCGATCACCAATCGGCAAAGAACGAGGAGCAATACTACATCGCAGTTAGAATGCGGCCACTGGACCGCAGCTTCGAATCGCCCGAACCGCAGCAGCCGACGAGCAAAGTTGCACCGGGCAAAGCATGCACCGCCTAGACCGGCAGAAATCGGCGAACATAGCCGGACCAGATTTGATCAGCAACGACGCAGCACACTAATCGCAGCCAGCCTACCGATCATAGAATCGCTAACTTTGTTGGGATCGCAGTAGCTTCAATCACCCGAACTGCAATGCGACGATCAAGAGCATCACTGCACCTGCGTCACCGACCGCAAGAAACTGCGTAACATGGTCGACCGCAGAGAGCCGCGATCACCGGAATGCAGCAGCCGACGATCAAGACCGCATTGCGAGTCGCGTCACCGGATCAAAGGGTGGAGTGAGTAACGCCGCATTGCAAGAAGCCTACGATAAGCCGGACTACAATGGCTTCGATCACCGGATCGCAGCAGCTTCTTGAGGATTAGACTTTAAATGGGCTTCGATAAACCCGAGTGTAATAAGTTATAAATAAAACCATACCGCATCACCAAGTCCCAATCGAGTACAAAACTAGACTACATCGATTGCGTCAACCGAATGCAAGCCGCTTGTTTAGAACTGGATTACAGCAGCTTGATCAACTTAGTCAGAAGTGAGCTTAACATTACCGATTGCAATAATTGCGTCAAAATATTAGGGTGTATGCTCGCCCCCTCTTAATCATGTAACTCGTTGGAGGATTAAGAAGTTTGGGTTACCTTTGTTTCGATTTTCAGAAGCTGAATTCCGCATTGCATTTAGGTGTTATGTAACTCGCCCCCAAGCGTATGGAGTGTTACGCAGCTCGCCCTAAGAGATTTATTTTAGACCATGAGGTGTTACATATCTCGCCCCCAAGTGATGGTTCGTCACATTGAAGTGATACGCAACTCGCCCCCAGAAGATAGTGATTTTCATGCTGCCAATACTCGCACAAGGGTGCACTACCTTGCTGCATTTTGCTCGCGCATGAAATTTTGAAGTTGTCTTCTATTTGGAATTCGTGCGGGGGGCCAATCCCACTATTCCAGATGCGCGCAGAATTGAAATGTGTGCATCTCCTCGTGAGAAAATGCTCGCCACATTGTAGGTGTCCCTTTGGATAAAATTATGAATGATTATATGAAAAGATGCGAAAATATGTAAATTTTATACGTACCATATTAAAAGTGTTTGCGACTTCTTTTATGAGGTGATTAGGATTTCCACTGGCTATGTTGATGTTTTCCAGCGACGATGACTAATGTAGTTGCCTTAGCGTCTCGGCTTGACTTGGCAACCAGATTTGTCCGCGGGACTGGAATGCACCAGTTGAATCAAAACTGGATTGAAGACAGTTGCCATGGAATTGTATTGCAGCAGCTGCGATCAGTTGTACTGTAACAGTTATAAGTAAAACTGAACTGAAGCAGTTCCTGAGAAATTGGACTACAGAAGTTCGATCAACTGGACTGTAGCAGTTGTGAGGAAAACTGGAGTAAAACCGAATAATGGCTTCATTTGGTGATTAAATACGTCACTCTTCGATGTCGCCGCCCCAATCTTAAAAAGTTTTCTCTAATCATTGAAATTTCACCCTCATGATGTTGGAAATTGACATGTAATTGCAACGAGCCGAAAATCGCTCAATTCAGAAGTACGATGAAGAAGTTATCGAACAAACAAAATTGCATGTGGAGAAAGCCGGGTGGATAGATTGCTGACGGGGCAGGAGTGGTGCAACTTCTACTGACATGGCGAAAAGTTGCTAATGTGGCAACTCGTATGGAAAGAAGTTAGCTGACGTGGCACCGGTTGAGGCGCGGTATTAACATGTTGGTGATGTGATTGCTCCAAAAATATTCTTCTCCAAATGTAAAAATTTTACCTTCATGACGTATGATATCGAAACGCGATCGCAACGATCCAAAAATCACCCAATTCGGACGTGGGAGTTGAGTGCATCATTTGAATCAAACTGGGCTGCAGATAAATGCCGTGGAGTTTAGGATATAACAGCTGCGATAAGCTTGGGTGTAACAGTTATGAGAAAGAGGACTGCGGCAGTTCGATCAACTGGACCGCAACCCTACTGAGGAACCGGACTAAAACAGTTCGATCAACCGAATTGTAGCAGTTAAGTGGAAAGGGACTGCAGTTGTTTGATCAACTGGACTGCAGTATTTGCTAAGGAACTGGACTACAACAGTTCGAACAATTGGACTGTAGCAGTTATGACCACCACCGAACATGAGCATGTTGAGGTTTAAGAGTCGTATCAGCGCTCACGAACTTTGCACACGGGCATGTTGCGGATAGAAACCCGACACAACATCGTTTGCGAACATTGAATATGATATGCAGTTTTCACTTGAATATGTTAGTGAGTGTGTGTGTGATGTCGCCGCTTGAAACCTCAAAGAAAAAAATTCAAACTCATGATTTTTCACCTCTTGGTTGTAGGGAATTGAAAGACGATTCCAAATAGCCAAAAATCATCAAATTTGGATGACGTATGAAGGAGATATCAAAGAGACAAGATTGACCAACAAGCCCAAGAAATGGGTGAAGTTAGCTAAGCCCACAAAATGGGGCTGAAAAATCCGTAAGCCAAGTAAAGATAGGCTGAAACATCAGTGAGCTAGCAGCTTAACTCGGCTAGAACTCGGAGAGCCAGCTCGGTTCAACCAGGTGGGTGTAAAATCCTCCAATACGAACGCGTGGGGCAGAAATATCTGGAAGTAAGACAATCGGGTGTACCGCGAAGCACCGGAATGGCCGCCGGGTGAGCTGCCGGGTTTGGCCGCCGGGGTGAGCCTCCGGCTAGTGCTGCCGGCAATTGTCGTCGGTACACCGCTGATACGCTGTTATCGGAGATGAAGCCGGTGCGGCGAAGTCGCCGTCGCCTGGGAAGACGTCGGCACGGCCATCGCTTATTCTTCCGACGATGATGATGACGTCATGGTGATGCATGGACGGAAAAAGGTAACATTGTTAGGAATATGCTAAAGGTAACGGATTAGCCGGCCGACGTGTCCGGGCTCAGCATCGCTGATCGCGGTTCGGGATGAATGGATTAGCTGATGACGTGGCAACCGCTCACTGGTCAGTTTTGCTGACGTGTCGCTATGGTGCTGATGTGGCACTAGTTGGCTAGCCAGGTTTTGCTAATGTGACATTCCACTGCTGACGTATCGGTCGCTGACTGGACTGTGATGGTGGAATTTGATGTATCATAGAACATCGAAGTTTGATGTTTCTATAAGAATCGAAGGACGATATACGCAGCACATCGAAGTTTGACGTAACATGAAACATCGAAATTTTCCAGAGCATTGATGTTTGATGTACTTCAGAGTATCGAAGTTTGATGTACCACAGAGCATCGAAGGTTGATATACGCAGCGTATCGAAGTTTGAAGTAACAGGAAGCATCGAAATTTTCCAATTGTCGGACGGAATTGAGAACTTCCGCCGGCTTGGCTCGCCGCCCGCCCCCGCTTTTTTGTTGTATTTAAAACTTTTCGCCACGGTGTTTTCGGAACTATGATCTATATTCCGAACATTTGGTGACAGTTTTGGATAACTGTTGTCTTTTCTGTCAAGCCTCCTTGCAACTGTTTCCTGCTTAAACTTTTAGCAACAATTTTCTTCAACTGTTTCTCATGAATCTTTTGCAACAGTTTTCAGTTTTTCTTCTTTTTCTTTGGACTTTTAGCAACGGTTCTAGGGACTGTTGCTGTTTCTCATGGACCTTTCTCTGGATATTTTTGGGATGTTTTTCTGGAAGACTTCTCTAGGGTTTTCAGGCGCCTAGAGATGTAGGCAACTTGACAACCTTGCGATCATGACAGTAGTGATTTGGACGTACTACAAACTCGAACATGTAGACACTAAGTTATTTGGGAAGCAAATTTTCCAACTTTGGACTTGAATATGTTGTGGATCGAACATCCTAGCAACAATCTTAGAGATCATTCCAATGAGTCAGTCTTGGTGTCCTCTAACTATGAAGCAGGACTGCAGCAGTTGCGATCAATCGACTGCAAAGAATCGTGATTAATCGGATCGCAAAGAATTGCGATCACCGGATCACTTTGTGATTGAAATCAAAACTGGACCCATCCATGTTGCGGATCGAATATCCAACAATAATTTTGATGAAGTTTTTACGCCATCTTTCACCGTGGACCGAACGTCCTAGGGGTGGTTTCATCGGTCTTAATAGTGATGCAGTTTCAGTGGTTTCCGAATATAATAGTTTTAGCAGATCCCGAACTGTGAATCTGGATTGCAGCAGTTGCAATCAACTGGACTGTAGTTTCTGCGATTATATGGTTTGCAGCAATGCATGATCACCGGATCACAGCTTGTTGCGATCAAACCGTATCAACAATGGTTTTTTTGACGACGTCCAAACTGCTTTTCGACGGACACGATTTTGAAGAATTCTGTACTACTTTTCTCAACGGGTTAACACGATTCTTTTTCTCATAATCCCCTTAGTCGGCGCCAATGTTTGCACCCAGAAATATTTCCAGGCACTAAACACGATGATTTTGGTGTTGTTGATAAAAACAGGGCTAATAACAAGAAATAATCGTAAATGACAGACACACACGTGGAAATGACAGATTTAACGTGGTTCGGCATGGTTTGCCTACGTCCACGGATGAATCCCCTTGGGGAGAAATATTTTATTGATATTTGTATTACAATGTATCTTTTTCTCTATTTGCTACCTCTCTCTCGCCCTTCACCCCCCCCACCCCCCACCCCCCACCCCATTTCGTAATTGCATTCCCTCCATTTATACAATTCTGAATATAAATGGTATTTACTTCCACTTGCATTAATTCTGCATGAAACTGCTCATTCATGCTTCCATGTTTAATTCTGCATGAAACTGCTCATTCATGCCTCTTGAATTAATACGCATGAAACTGCTCATTCATGCCTCCAGAATTAATTCTGCATGCTGGCAGACTGGATTGATGGTTGACAGGCATAATGGCTGGCAGTATGGATGGATGCTGGGTGGCAGACTGGATTGATCGGGTCGACATGCATAATGGTCGGCAAAAGATGGATGGAGGTTGGTCGGGCATCACAAATGACAAAGACGGGTAGAGACTCGGGCCGGCAAAGTGCGATAGAGTATTTAGTCGGAATTGGTTGGCAAAGACCACTGCAAAATGAGTGGAAACTGCATGGCAGCACCATCGGCAACACGGCCTTGACATTGACTGATGGATGACTTAGACCATTGTAGTTGCAAGAAATCCTACAATACATCCCTCATAAGAATTCATAATAATCAACCCATCTTTAAGATCAACAATCACACTTTCTATTAATTGAGTTAAAGAATTTTACAAAGAGGAAATGAAATCAAGAATACAACTATTGCTCTAGACTTTCTCTCTCTTCAAAACTTTTTCTCCACTATCAAAAGATCTCTCTCTTCTCTTAAGCCTGCTCGGCTCTTTATATAGGATATTACATAGTGGGTGACAGCTAAGCTGTCCTTTATTTTAGGATCTGACTTGCGATATTCTCGCAAGTATACAAGTGTTATATTTCGCAACACTCCTAAATATCGCTAGGTCTCCACATCTTTCTCGTGTTTAGGTTGTCGTCATCTGTTGCGTCATTTCTGTAACTAGTCTGCGATATCTTCGCAGTGTGTTGTTCAAAGGTTTCGCAAAGGTATTGATGTTGCGATATTCTGATCCTACATCTTGCCTCTTCTCATGTCTTCTCTGCGAAGGAGAGAATGATATTAGAACTAATGTTTCAAATTGCCGCAACTGTCCATTTCTTTCCTTAAATTTTCTACCGACAAGATTCCAAGAATTAAGCATAACCGCTTACACGTGTTAAATATTCCCTTATCCACCGGCACATTAAATGCTAACCAGTCATCACTTTCTTGTCTATTTAAGAAGAGATTTATCATAAAAATATTTTCTTTCTTTTACTTCATCTTCTTCATCTCCACATTCTCTGTAAATCTTTTTGTCGTCTGCAACTTTTTACAAGTTCATCTCTCTGCTACTGTTCTTATGGAGCCATCAAGGTTTGTTGACTTTGTTGAAACTGATCTTTCTGAAATTAATCTCATCTACTGAAATTGTCTTATTTGATTTTGTTCATCTTCGTATAATTCCCATACTGTTTCTGTTTCAGAAAAAACACCTCTAGCATCAAGTTTACGGTCCAAAACCCTAATATTCCCAAGGGTTCTCAGCAAAAGGTCACCGTAAACAAAAGGAAGCCTGTGAATAGCAAGGTAGTAAGAAACACTATTCTTTTAATAACAATATTGTTGCCTATGTTTCTTATATGAATTGTGATTCGCAGGGTGATGGAAATATCGATAAACCCCACAAAAGATCTCGCCACCTTAAAAATGTGGAAACTTCCGTCCCATTTCCTATGTTTAAGCCTTCAACATCTCCTGCCGAATCTTACTTCCCGTTCGCCGAATGTATCACCACAGATTTCTCCCCTGTAACTGATCTTTCTGTAGTTGAAATTCCTGGTGATAACCCTGCTGCGAATGATCCGTTCTCTTCTCTGCTGTCAATATCTCTTCTCTTGACACTGCCTCAACCCCAGTCGTTAATCTTCATCAAATTTCATCTTCGAATGACGCATCTATGGCAAAGGATGATTCAACTCTTCAACCTTCTGCCATCACCACTTCTTCATCCGAATCTCTCCCTTTTACGGTGACCTTTTACTTCTTTACTTTTTATTAACATATCATCCACATACACCTCTAACGTTTTGTGTATCCATTTCGCAAACACCTTCTCTACCATCCTTTGGTATGTTGCTCCAGCATTTCGCAAACCAAATGGCATTTTTGTATAACAATATAACCCTCTTGGAGCGAAAAACAAGATGCTCCCCGATCTTCTTCAAATGAGAGGGATTTGATTGTAGCCTTTATATCCGTCTGAGAAGATATTCTATCATTTCCTGCTACCGATTCGACCATTTGTGGAATATCTCGTAACGGAAAACTATCTTTCTGGACAAGCTTTATTTAGATCAAGAAAGTCTATACAAATTCTTATCCCCTTTTTCTTCTTTGGAACCACAACCATGTTTTCTATCCACTCCGGATATTTTGCTTGTCTTATAATTCCTGCATCAAACATCTTCTGCAATTCTTCTTCTATTTGGGGATGATACGTTGTTGCGATTTTTCTGATTCTTTGTTTGATTGACCTCGCATTTTTGTCAATCTACAACCTATGAAACGCCACAGACGGATCTATTCCAGGCATCTCATCCATGTTCCACGCGAAAATATCTTTATAATCTCCCAGCAGACCAATAGTTCTTTCTTCTTCATCTGCCTCCATCTTAGTCCCAATTTTTAGTATTTTGGGTTCTTCTTCGGTTCCAACATTCACTTCCTTTGTTGGTTCCGCCGCAGTTTAACTGGTCTTAGGTTCTCCCATAGGTGTTGGTTCTTTTATCTCCTTCGTAAGCTCATTCCCTTCTCCTGAAATTTCGCTGGTATTCCTTTTCCTTCCTTTGCTCTTATCATATAAGTTCTAAATTCTTCTTCTTTATTTGCCTCCTTCACCATTTTTCTGCGATGTTTCGTTTCTTTGCACGTCCTTCATACTGCTTCACTTCAATTTGATAACATAATTTCGCTTTATCAACATCCCCTCTAATTTCACCAATCCCACTCGGCATAGGAAATTTAATGCATTGATGTAATTTTGACGCTACGGCTTTGATTGCGTGTATCCATGTCCTTCCCAACAACATGTTGTATGGTGATTTCATATCCACCACACATAGTGTCACTCGTGTTTCAATCTCTCCTAACAGAATTCGCATCTCTATTTCCCCTTTTGGTTTTGTTGTAGATTTGCCAAAACCATGAATATGATATGTTGAAAGAGACATCTCTTCATCTTTGTACCCCATTCCTTTGTATGCATGGTAAAACATTATATCCACCGAACTCCCTGTATCCACCAAAGTTCTGTTTATTTCCCATTCTTCCATAGTTTTTGCTGATTTCCCCTTTTCTTTCCGTGTGGTTACTGTGATTACCAAAGGAGATGTGTGGCTCATATTTTCTCTTGGTATTTCTGCTGCTGTGAATGTAATTTTCTGTTTTTCCCAATTTTTCAAGGTGATACCTTCTCCCCCATTCTGATTTTCTTTCCTTCAAAATCTCGTTTATGTATTCTCTCTTTGATATTCTCATGGAATTCATTAATCATTGTTTTTGTAATCAAACTACACTCCAGCCTTCTGTTTCCTTGATTTTAATTCTCTCTTCCTTAACTGATTTATCGATCTGTTTCATCATTTTCTTAATTTGAACAATCTTAATAACGATCTTTAACTTTATATGCCAATCCCTATTTCTAGCGCCAATATGTAGTTGCAGGAAATCCTACAATACATCCCTCACAAGAATTCATAATAATCAACCCATCTTTAAGATCAACAATCACACTTTCTATTAATTGAGTTAAAGAATTTTACAAAGAGGAAATGAAATCAAGAATACAACTATTGCTCTAGACTTTCTCTCTCCTCAAAACTTTTTCTCCACTCTCAAAATATCTCTCTCTTCTCTTAAGTCTGCTCGGCTCTTTATATAGGATATTACATAGTTGGTGACAGCCAAGCTGTCCTTTATTTTACGATCTGACTTGCGATATTCTCGCAAGTATACAAGTGTTAGATTTCGCAACACTCTTAAATCTCGCTAGGTCTCCACATCTTTCTCGTGTTTAGGTTGTCGTCATCTGTTGCGTCATTTCTTTAACCAGTCTGCGATATCTTCGCAGTGTGTTGTTCAAAGGTTTCGCAAAGGTATTGGTGTTGCGATATTCTGATCCTACAACCATTGACCGGTCATTGATTTTATGTAACATCAAGTGGTCCGGTAGGTCGCCTTTGGCCAATCGGTTAGCGGGCTTGGATGAGGGCCAATAGATGATTCAAGTACCAATTTGGCCCATTATGTGGCATTTTTACTTATGGTACAAACAGTTGTCTATCCAAAGAGTTGTTCTTTCATCAGTTTAACTTCCTATTTAATTATGGATTTCTTTCTCTTGCAGGCTCGAAGCAGTTTTCCTGAGAATGCAAACATTCCATCTACTTCATTTTCTTTGGCTCCAGGCACCAAGAGAAATGGAACGGGTAACAGAATTGGTCCCTCAAGCAGCTGGCCCCCTTCATTAGAACACAATTCTTCTGCCAAATAACCGGTAGGGCAATGCATACATCTGAACCAAATGCATTTTCTCTATACCTATATGTATATACTCCCTCCGTTTTAGGAAAAGTGATACTTTCACTTTTTTCAATTTGGCCTATTTTTAGGCAAAAATGAAAAAGTGAAAGTATCACTTTTCCTGAAATGGAGGTAGTATGAGTTTTGGAGGAATGCATGAGTTAGATTCTTGTAAGTGTTTTATCGGATAGAGTACTTAATCACTTTTTATTCAACAGTGAAGGACTCAAAGAAGTTGTTTCTGTGGGTGTGAGATGCTACTGAATCATCGCTCTAGTCCCTTGGTGGATACTCCTTCTTACACTTGTTTTTTAAGGTGACTACGGACATGTCTGGTGATACTATAAAATCGGTCTCTATTGAAAGCTTGGCTGCCGTACATAAATAGCTGCTCCCAATTAAGTCACTGCAGTCATGGGATTTCTGGTTCCATGTAACATGGCTGTTATATGATGACAGTGTCCCTTTAGTTCTGCTGTTAATAGATTATACACTTCTTTTGTGCTATATGATATTTGTGGTACATGAAAGCGTGGTTATATTTTGTTGATGAGACCGTTTGTTAGATGCTCTTTACCTTTTGAATCAAAACCTGTGATGCTCGTCTGAATCAGTTTTAACTTACGTACTCGAGTTCTTCAGGATCTGAATCAAACACAGTAATCTAGTGTTTCAGGTTCCATTTTCATGGTTTCTCATATGGAGCTTTCACCAGCTACAACATGCCTAATTCTGTGAGTTTCCTAATTGACAAAGTTTTTTTTTTTTTTTTTTTTTTTCTTCTTCTTCTTCTTCTTCTTCTTCTTAATCATGCTAGCAAACACGTATCTAATGTTGTACCACCACGTCAAGTGAAGAAGTTTAATTAAAGAGTTCCAGTCAATTTCCAAACACTTCTTCACAAAGAACAACTATTGGATTTTGAAGGAATGAGATAAGGTATCACTGGTTTAGTTTTTCTGATTTAACAAGGGAAAAGATGAAACTAGTACATCTGCTTAGCATGTCTTTGTGGCTTTAAAATATCGGAAAATTGGTCATTTGTCCAAATATTTTTAAAACATGGTTCAAATGGACGAGTAAAAATTAATATGGGTGAAATTGACATAAAAAAATAGCAAGAATGAAATTGGATTCATCCTGGTATAAACTTAAAAAATAGCGAGGATGAAACTGGATGCATCCTGATGTAAATTAAAAATAAGAAAAAGTAGATGAAAATGGTTAGGATGAAACTATTTACATCCTGGCTATTTTTACATTCTCGTCCATTTAAACAGTATCAAATTTTACATGTCTTTTTCACCCAGGAATTATCATTATTGGGCTAATTGACCAATTTTGTATTAAAATAATATGTTCCTCACATAGACGCTACAAAATATTTTGCGATGCTAATTGCATTTTATTTGGCCACTTTTTAGCTTTCTAAATTCACAGCCACTTGATCTCAATGACATGTATTTTGTTGGTATTGGTAATTTTTTATTAGGTCAAAACTTGATCAAGCAAAAGACCTTACCAAGATGAAATTCAGCGGTCAGTGATAAATTATCTAGTCTTTATTTCACTTCATGTAATCTGGCTAAGAGTGACAATCATGAGGTTGCTAATGTGCCCGACAAACACGGGCATTCGTCTCGAGGTTGCCAAGGTCTCTGGTTGCTGGTCCAAATTTAGTATGATCATTTGGTAAAGTTGCAAGATGCTGGAACAAATGCAAATTGTGGCTTCAGAATGTATGTTTATGTGGAAGCAACATAAATGCTTTCTGTTACAAGTTTGCAGTAGGAAAATTCAGATGTACAATGTGTTAACTTATTCAAGCACCTCTATTTACATGCTTATAATCGACTAACGTACTGTTTAATCGATGAAGTGAATGGAGGAAATCCTGGTAAACCAAATTAGATCAATTTTTGGAATCCAGGGGTGGTATCTTGAAAGACTTAATTGGTATCGAATAAGGTTTTTCGAAAGGGTTTAGGTATAGCTATGAAGGATACCTGATCATCACCTGCTGCGATTACAAATTTATTTTCGTCACTTGTTCTTTGTTGAGTGGTCCATCTCTGAAACTGGGTGGTATGATCAGACTGCATCTCTAAGCCATCATCATTTGACCTCTGATCTTCGTTGTTTTGAGGATTCAGTAACCTATAAATGATGTAAAAAAGTAATCGTATCCCGAAAATGATGCCAATGATCATAAAAACTGACAGCACAAGTGCTTTACTGCTGTAACTTTTGCACCCCAAGAGAACTGCAAAACAAGCCATATCTATGCATTGATAGGATGAAGTAATAAACTTAAATGATCAGTCAGATAATTCGTCCCTTTCTTGAAGGGCTGAATGACTTCAGTGCCAAGTTAAACACAATGTTGCTAGAGGAGGAGAATCAGGAGTTGAAGCTAAAAACATTACTCTCTTGTCACGTCTTATGTTTATTCATTCATCCTATAGTTTTTTGGTATGGAATGGATATGTGCTGGTGAGGGAATGGTTTCCTAACATTGGGCTTGTTATGGGCTACCGACCTATCGTGACTACTACCAAGTCCAGCAGATCCTCCCAAACAGTGGATTGTGATCTACATACTTCAACACATTAGCAAGGTCCCGGAAACATGTTGAAAGAATTTAGAAGGGAAATATAAATAGGACTCTTCACACTTGACTTGACTTGACGTGCCAAGGGTTCAAGGGTACAAATCATGAAGTCGTTAGGAAATTTCAGTGCTGCAGAATTTTCATTCACAAGTACAAATTTTAGGACTCTTCATCGGCCAACAAAATTTTAGACCTGGAACCAAACCGGTTTGATTCTTGGGTAAATGGATATCCATTGACAATCCTAGTCTGCACATTAAAAACCAAACTCAAATCACTACTGTGCATGTGGTTTTTCTCCACAATTTTTGGGCACCTGTGATTCAACTGTCCCCTAGTTAAAATTTGGTGTATGGAATAAGTTTGAAACGAATTGTGTACAGAAGAAAAGTTTGAAACGACCAAGGCTCTATGTGATTCGTTTTAAAGTTTCAGTCAATCATTCATGATCAGGCATCATTTAGAACAACACTAAATACCAAGTGGTCTGGTGGTTAGCATGCTCCCTCCCATTACGGAGGTAGGGGTCGAACCCTGTAATTGCTGAAATCCACTCTAATTTAAGGAGTTTGGATGTAATCTAGGGAGTAGGGACCACTAGTCTAGGGCATAATAAAAAACGAATACGAGTTGTTACGTACACGGATCTAGCACAGAAAATTTGGTTCGGGGAAATAATCGTTTGGTCCATTTATACTTGGGACTACAACAATTTGGTCCAGCAGGGAAAACACGCTTCCTGTTTGGTCCATAATTATTATATGAAAATATTAAATAGACCAAAATGCCCTTCCATGTTAATTCTTATTTATTTTCTTGTAGCAGTTCATTATGTTTGATGAACTACCAGGCTTTTTGTAGATTTGAGTTCATTATGTTTCATGAAAACTCTACACTTCATTATATTCTATGAACTTCATTACACTTCATTAAATTTTACAAAAATTTGGTTATTAAGAACGAAAAATCAGAGTTCATTTTTTCAAATGAACACACAACAAAAACTCCACTATTATGAATAAAAACAAGAGTTCATTCTTTCAAATGAACACCTAATAAAACCTATATGAATACAGAGTTCATTCTTTCAAATGAACACCTGATAAAACCTATATGAAAACCGAGTTCATTCTTTCGAATGAACACCTAACAAAACTTTCGTTGTTATGAACAAAAATTAGAGTTCATTCATCAAAATGAACACCCAATCAAAGTTCATTATTATGAACAAAAATCAGAGTTCATACCGATCCAGTGCCATCGATGAACAAGGATTAACAGAACAAAAGATTAAAAACAAAAAACAAGATTTGGTGAAAAGGAAAGAAAAAAATCAGAGAAACCAAGCGGAAGTGAGGATCTCTGGTCCTCTTAATACCATAGTTGTATTAATCACTCCTAAGAAATACAAGTTCTTCAAGATTTGTTTTAATGGATTCTGCAATTACTCAAAGTAATTTTCTTACTTACGTTAATCAAGAAAGCACAAATTATTCCTACTCAGACAGAAAATAACTGACACTCAGTGACCAATCAGAAACACTCACTAAGAGCCAATCAGAGGACAAGACACTAGAAATGACAGCTAACTAGCACTAAGGATCACAGGCTGTAATGACATTGTCACTTGAGAGTGTTAAGGAAGTGTCACTGAGTCAGGTTGTTATTACTCTTAACTCTCAATCATTTAGTGTAAATTATCAAATTGGTGATCGAATTCTTCTGCGGATTTTTCTAAATAAATTTGGGGACCTAACGTGTACTGTGTAGTTCAGTCACCTCATAAAAAAAAACACGTTTATAGTTTGGGGGTTACTAATTACTCACAAGCTCTTATCAACTAAACATTTGCTCTCTCACTTTTCTGTCACTTGCATTTCATAATGATTTGCTCTTTATATCAGATCGCAATATATCCATCCGACAAACTAAAATGGCGGTAGCTACATTATGGCCGAGGGCAGTCTATTCAAATAAAGGAACTCATTTCTTAAACAGAGAAGTGCTGTCAAACCAACATACAGTAGCCTATTATCATACTTAGGAATTAGGATCACACCCCACCAGGAACACACTTGTTATCACCATAATTAACTGAACGGTAATCTACCCGTGTTCTGTTTTATATCTCCCCCCTTAATGAGAGCAAGACTTATCAAAAGTCAAAGCATTAACTAATATCAGCCGTTGGATCTCCTCCCTTTTAAAGCTGAACCGTTGGATAACGGTATATTCCTTAAAAGATTCCCGTCACAGTTCCGTGTGATTTTTTTTCGTTACTCGACGAAAATGCCCCTCCATCTTTCCTTCTATTTTTCTTCTATTATACTTAAAACTGCCGTAAATCCTTATAGAACCAGGGGCAAAAGCGACGGCAAAATTCTTTTGTACTTGAAACAAAAACAAACAAGACCAAAATTTGTCTCTTCTCTCTCGATTCCTATCTTCTCCACCAAAACCGAAATCTCTCTTCATCCTCATCAATTTCCCACCATCAACTTCGAATAATCTTTACTTAATTTCGACTTTAATGTTCAGAGTTTCGATTTGATTGACTATTCAATCATCATCATCTAACCTGTAACCTAAATTCGAAATTGGGTCAATTGATTGAATCACTTCAGAATTTGGTGAGTATTATCAACAAATACTTCCTGATTAATTTGGGTGAATAGTCTTCTCTTCAGGTAACGCTTGCAACATTAAGTGTTTGTATTTTGTAAATGCCTAATCAAAAAAACCCGAAAGTAAAAACACCCTAATCTATTTTTCCAGGGTTTTCAGCTCTCTTCTTGGAGGAAGGTAGGAGGTCTCTGATCTTAGCGCATGTAGTATTTTCAATCAAGGTTAGTTGTTCTGTGCTTTTTCCCTGACTGCAATTAGAGATTTTTTGTTTGGTGGTTTGTTTTCTTATACTGCGTTTCTCATTTCAGAATACCACAAATGCAGTAATCAGATTGGCAATATTAATCTTACAGATATTGCTGGGGTGCTAACAAATTTGCAAGTTACAAAGAGGCCTATTGGGAAGGAGTGGCAAATGCAAGGAACTGACAATTGTGAGCTTGAGTTTTTTCATTTACTCGCACGAGACTGCAAGCCAGAACCACAAACATTATGACCAGAATCCATTGATCTCAAAAAATACAATACATGTGTGGTAGAATTTCCTGAGTTGTCAACATAGTTATCACTTATTAACATGTTTCGTGTGGTATACATTTTTGGTTATGGTGAAAGTGGCTGCCAATAAAATTGCACCAGAGCAATAAACCATATTCACACTGATGTTACTAGATTGGATTTGAATTGTAAAAAACTCCATGTTTGCCAAGGTGCGTTGAATTTAAATTATGAAACTCGGTGGTTGGCAACGTCCATTCGACTTTCAGGTTAGTTTAAAACTAATTCATTTTCTAATTTCAGTTCTTTAGTGGGCATATCATGTTAAATCAATGCTTTCAGTTCGGGTTTTGTTATTAAAAATGGGTAGAAGAAAAATCTTGACTTATTGATATTGCAAGATTGCACTCAGTCTTAGTGGATTTTCGGATTGTAAGGCCATTTCAAATTTGCAGCAGCTTTGATAAAATATTCGTTTTGCGCCCAGATACTTTGATGTAAACTATTATGGCGTATGTCTTCTACACACTCACCATCCATTTTAGTTTAGTTATATTAAGTGCAGTTATGTTATTCATTTGTTTGAAGCAAGGTTTGCCGAGAATAAAGCCAGTAACTCTAAAAAAATGGTTCAACAAAGTGGTGGCTCAACCAAGTAGTGGCTCAAAACCACATGTGAAATGTGTGACAGAGGTTAGTTTTAGGGTGTGTAGTTCAACAATTGGTAAGGTTTTCATATGTTAAACACAGCAAAAAGCATGAATACAACTTTAACATTTAGCAGCTAAGCTTAAAAGCCCCCTCACATCTTAGAAGATACACGATGCTGCCCATACAAAACAGAGGCTCCAGAAACTCTTCCTGGACTAACTGATCCTGGAAATTCTATGGCTTCTTCTTCTCTTATGTTTTCATTTTCATTTTCTTGATCACTGTTTTTGTATGTCATCCCTACAAAATAACCTGTCATCTGGGAATGGTTGTTGACTCTGTGGTCTGTACATTCCTATAGAAAATTGGGTAGCCGTCTCCCATCTATGCCTCTCTTAAACCCGTTCGTCCATTGTTTAATAAATATCAAGCTAATTATTTTTTTCCGTGTAATATTTTCATGTCAGGTTCATCCATTCAACAAAATTTAAAATGTCAAACTGTTGTGTATCTGTGGACCTTTTTTTTTTTGACCGGGAAGACATGTCCAAGAACTTCCCACAAGTCATGTTTCAAATAAACTGACTGTAGAATCTGTTTGCGTGTTCTTATATACAAGTTCATAATATTGACTGTTGAACATATATCTTGGTGTTTGGTGAATATATATTTGATGTTTTCGCTACAATATCCTTATGGCTGATATGCGATGTGGCAAATTAACAGCAACACTCTTAGCCATGAACTTGAAAAAGTTAGAGTTTGCCGACGTGCAACGCACGTGCACTCTACTTGTTTAAGTAATGTTTGAATCAGTAGTTTCAAACACTCGTACCAAGGCTTGAAAAACGGGTCACGGTTCAGGTCACGGGCACTAGGCGTGACCATTATAACGCGTTTTGACGGATGTGAGCATGTTTCGGGTAAAAAACGTGTTATTTAGAAAGAAAGAAAAATGTGTTTTTTTGTGCGTTTTTCTAAAATAACGGGCGTTATAACAGTTAGATAGAAAATATAAAAAAAAAAATTTATAATTTGAAATTCCCATCTAAAGGTTATAACGTGTGTGAAAACGTTATAACGAGTCTAAAAAAATGTTGTTATTGAGTTTTTTATTTTATTTTATTTTTTAATACTCCCTCCATCCCTAAATAGATTACCTATTCATTTTTAAATTTTGTCCCACTAATAGATGATCTATATCATTACAAAAAGAAATATTCTAAAAATTATCCTTTTAATTGATTATTGTTAGCATAAGAAATATATATAATTTGGTAGTCATATTTATATTCGTTATGTATGTGTTTTAAAATGTTTTTCAATAATATAAAGTTTACGAATATCCACGATATAGTTTGAGAGATAAATCGTTTCTCAATTTTACTAATTATTATCTACTAGGATATAATTGTCAAAAATAGTTAAAAATACTCCTATCTCCTCTTTGCCTTTAAGAATTGTGCAAATTTGAGCTAGCTCACCTATCGATGGACGAGAGAGTAAATTTTTATAATCTTTTTTAGTATTTTCACTGTACAAATTTACGAAAGTTAGATAAAATTCGTGACAGTGAATTATAGCCATTAAAATTTTAAAATTGTAATTATAAGTTTTAAGCTTTCATTCCAGAGAAAAAAACTCAAAACAATTAGTAAGAAAGTTTTTTACACAATTACAACGTGCGTGATAACGAGAAAATAGTTCTAAAAAATGCACGTTAAAATGTTATTTTGAAGAAAAAAAACATTCAAACTAATTTTAGAAAAACGGTTATAACGTGTGTGAAAACTGAAAAACGGTCATAAAAAACTGCCGTTATGTCCTATTTATCGGCATTATGTAGGCACAGGGTTCGGGGACCCTCACGGACACGGTATATGAGTGTGACCGTTTTAACGGACGTTTGTTCAGGAAAAACGGGTGTTTTTCAAACCTTGACTCATAATACCATTGTCCAACTTTTCAGTTGAAAGTTTCCGGTTTATGCGAAAATGCTAAGTGCTCCCCGGATTACTCCCCCAGCCTTTCCCCCACTCTCACATGCCTAATGATGGTGACCCCTTGTTTTCTCCACGAGGTGGGGGCACAAGCAAGATTTGTAGTGGGTATTGTTGCCACCTATTGAGGGAGGAATGTGTGTGTGTGTGTGTGTGTTGGGTGGGGTATCAGCTTCAAGATTTATGTATATGATCAAATAGTTAATACATCAATCTAGCATGTGTGTTAGAGCATTGCTCGGTCAAACTCGCATGCGTTGATATCTCAAGCATGTTTGTCAATATTAGGGATCAAAACTATAAGTCTTGATTTCTAGCCTATTTATAGATGTCTCGGACTAGGACATAGATAGTATAGTTGAGCTTAAATCTCTCGACATTCATCTCTTGAAGACGAAGAACTACTAAGGGGAGCTTGTGGAACTTCTTCGACAAAAGCTATGTGGAGACTTGAACTTATCTATCACTTGGAAAGTCTATTTCTACTATCTCCTATATTGAGACATAAGTCGTGTTACGATATAGTTTTCTTTATACACATTTGAAATTTCGAGCTGAGTATATCTCGCTTACATATTTCTCGAAATATGTGTTGGTAAGCTTTCGCTTCAACCAAGTTCATCTTATATCATGAGAAAATTGCCGAGTAACATCCTACATGGTTTGTGTGATACAATCATTTGGTGTAAGACTTGGAAGGTTTCAATAATGATTATTTCAATATCTTGAAAATTGCTTTGATGCAAATATTGTGTGAAAACGGCTATTGACATTATAGAAGAATGTTTCAATGATTGAAATAAAGAGTTGATGATGTAACCATCTTTGGATATAAGCATATAGAGTGTGTTCGCACATTAGAGTATAAGTCCATAAACCGGAAGCCAAGAGTATGCATATGTGTGTATACGGAATTGGTGAAGGAGACTGGTTAAGTATGCGATCACGTACGCATACTGGCGGAAGTTCTCAAACCGAGAATTTCTGCTGAGTTTTGTTTTGGCAAAACTCTTAACTAGTCACCTTAAGTATGCGAACTTGTACGCATACTGGGGAAAGATTTTGAACCGAAAATTTTTGCTGAGTTTGGAAACTTTACAAACTCAAAAAAACCGGTTGCTTAAGTACGCATACTTAAGTTGGTTACTTTGTCAAATCGGTCAAGTCCATGAACTTAAACATTTAAATCATAAGGAATGAAATCTTTGCAAACCGTGGCTATAATGTTCATGATTGATTCAAGTGAATCAAACCGATTTGATTTCAATTGTGTTTTCTAAACAATTGAACAACTCTTAACTAGTTTCATTTGAGTCATTTGAACTAGTTATGGTTAAGATAAATAAGGTTGATATGAGAGTAATCATATGGCTAACCTTGGTTAACTATTTGTGAACCAAACTGGTGTACACGTTTAGGTACGACTACATAAACCTAAATGAGGGTACATTTCATTTGTGTGTAAAAAACTAAGTTCGATCTAACGGTTGAAAGATATTAGCTTGGTTGAATCGTGTTTTTCATCTAACGGTGAATATTGAATGCTTTGTTACCAAGGTAACTTGGATTGCAAACCCTTATTTGAAAACTATATAAAGGAGAACTCTAGCAACTTGGAAACCTAATCCCCACACCTCCTGTGTGTTACTAGTTGCATAACTAGAGTCGATTTTCCTTTAACCTTAGGTTTCTTCTCGAGACCCCGTAGGTTAACTACTTGAAGACTTCATTGGGATTGTGAAGCCAGACCCAAATATTATCTTTGTAGACGCGTGATCTGATCTTGCTATTTCTATCGTGTTAAGTGCAATTGAAATAATTGGCTCGAGATTTTATATCTCCGATAGGCAAGATAGAAAAGTAATCACAAACAAACTTCGTCTCATCGTTTGTGATTCCACAATAACTTGTTTCGCTAGTCGATTAAGTTTATTGTGAGGTGATTGATAATACTAGGATGTTCTTCGGGAATATAAGTCCGGTTTATCAATTGGTTCATGTTCACCTTGATTTATCAAAAGACTTAACAAAAACTCTTGGGTATTTCTGTGGGAGACAGATTTATTCAATCCTATAGACTTTTCTGTGTGAGACAGATTTGTCTATCAAGTCTTCGACTTTTGGTCATATCAACTCTTAATTGTGGGTGAGATCAGCTAAGGGAATCAAGTGCGTAGTATCCTGCTGGTATCAGAGACGTAAAGAGCATAACTGTACCTTGAATCAGTGTGAGATTGATTAGGGTTCAACTACAGTCCAGTCCGAAGTCAATTGGTAGTAGGCTAGTGTGTATAACGACTTAATACAGTGTGGTGTTCAATATGGACTAGGGATCGGGGTTTTCCTGCATTTTCGGTTTCCTCGTTAACAAAATTCTGGTGTGTCTGTGTTAATTCTTTTCCGCATTATATTTTGTTATATAATTGAAATATCACAGGTTGTGCGTTAAGATCAATCAATTAGAATATCCAACCTTTGGTTGTTGATTTACATTGATTGACACTTGAACATTGGTCTTTGGTACCGTTCAAGTAACTCCTCTTATATTCAATCGGCTCGCAGATTTCTATTTGCTGATTGCGGATTGAATTTAGAGTTAGAGATATTAAACTCTTTGATATAATTTAATCTAGATTGTCTGTCTGTCTATTTGATTCTCTAGAAAGTGTATTGGAGTAAGTCCTCTCATATTTCCAAACGAATTGTTGGGTGTGGTTGTTAGACCCCCGTATTTTCAATTGGTATCAGAGACGGCAAACACATTAAAGACCTCATAAGTCTGTGTTTGTAGCGATCTAATATGGACAAAGGTGTTATCTCTATAAACGTACCACCAATCTTCGGTGGCTCTAATTACTTATGCTGGAAAAATTGATATGCGTGCCTTTCTTCAAGCGCGTGATTTTCAATCATGGGTTTATGTAGTTAATGGCTATGATGCTCCCGTTGTGGCAGGAGGAAATGTAAACGTTCCTAAGAACATTGGTGAATACAATGCTGCCGAGATACTTGCTGCAAAACAAAACTTCGACGGTTTGAATACCATCATACATGCCATTACCCCAGATCTTCAGCACCATGTGACTAAGTGCACTCGATCTAAAGATGCTTGGGATATCTTAGAAACCGTATTCGAAGGTAATACCAGTGAAAAGGAAGCTAGGATTTAAAACCTTAATTCCTATTGGGAAAACCTTCGTATGGCAGATAAAGATTCATTTGATGAGTTTAATCACAAAGTGTCTGAAATTGTTAATGCATCTTTTGCATTGGGTAAGAGTATTCCTGAAAAGGACATTGTGATGAAAATTCTCAGATCGCCACCATCTAGATACGATTCTAAGAAGCATGCCATCGTTGAAGGAAATAACCTTGATGCTCTTTCCAGAAACACGTTGGTTGGAAAGCTAAAGATCTTTGATCATGAGCACACATCCAAAATCGGAAAGGATGCTGCCTTCAAAGCACAAAAGAACACAAAATATTTTGACAAAAGTAAAAGTGTTTATGTCTCTGAGGATGATCTTTCTGAGACTGATTCATCAGATGAAGATCTTGACAAATCAGTCTCTATAATCACAAGACAGTTTAGGGATCTTCTATTGAAGAGAAGTAAACAGTTTTCAAGAAACAAACCTAGGTCGTCAGTTAAACCTCACAATCGCGTTCCTCCTAAAAACAGGGATGCTGACGAGGCTGATGACGAGGATATGCCACAATGCTTTAAGTGTAAAAGTTTTGGTCATTTTGCAAATGAGTGTCCAAATCGTAGAAAATATACTGGAAACAAAGGTCTTGCTGCAACTCTTGATGAAATGTATGATCACTATGATTCCAATGAAGACGAAAAATCAAGTGTTGCACTTCTTTCTGAAGATATCAATTTTGATAAATGTAGCAATACATACATCAATCTTGATATTCTTCCAGAAAGAAACTCAACCAGTCTGGAAGAAGATATTAACCTTGCTGTTGGAAACCCTTTATCTGATTTTTCAGGTTCCACTCTGTGCCTATCAGCTTGCACATATCGGTAGTCTGAATCAGCGTATCCATCGATATGTTCTTATTGTTCACTCAAGGGTCATGAACTTTCAAAGTGTTTCAAGAACAAACACAAGATGGGACATGTCAAGAGACTTTAATGAAGAGCAAATCGCCTATCAAACAAGATCAAACTTGTTCAAAAAACCGCTGAGGTATGTAAGATTTTATCCTCTTCAAAGAAGTTGGTTTCCAAAAATAGGTCAAGGCCACTAGAGAAAAGAGTATGGTCTAAACACTTTGATAGACAGGGATCTATGAATTCCTTTCAAAAGGGTCATGGTGGACAAATTGTTGTTCACCACAACACAAATTAATTGTTTTGTTTTTGTGCATCTTGTCTCATGTGCCTGATTAAAAGAGACAAGAACTTGCACACCTCAGGCTTAAAAAGATGAAAAAAAAAAAAAACTTTTTTTTTTGCTTTTCTTAGATTTGTTGTATGATTTGAAATTCTTTCATATCTAATTGATATTGGAAGGAACCTCCTTGTTTATCAAAATAGGGTTATTCTCGACTATTCCACTCTCTTTAGGGTCGTGAATCATGCGTGCGTGAACCTGTGTGGTTAAAAGGTTCCATAACCCTACATTCCTTTTTTCTTCTCTGAAACTCTTTTCATCTTAAGACTGCCTGTTGAGTTTATATTGTGATTTCCTCTCACAAACCCATACATGTATGGAGACTCCAAGCATCATGTGTTCTGATGGAAAAGATGTTGACATGATTGTTAAGCCATCAATCATAAAGGAAAAAGAAAAATCTCCGTTGCCTCCGACTTTGAAAAGAAAAAGAATGAGATATACAAGTAAATCAGTCAAGCAACGTATACAAACCTTCTCTCATGTTTAGTAGTGAGATTATTTCTCACTCTGTTACCTAACTATAGGTAATCTCATCCTTGAATCTATCTTGAGAGGTACAAGGATGATGACTATGGGAGTCTCAAGATTTGTTGTATATATGCTGTGAGTTGTTGTCAATCAATCTGAGTTATGCAAGACTACTTCATGATTCATGCTCTAATTTTTAAGAATTATTGAGCAATATTGGCAAACGATTTTTTTTCTTCTGCTTAATAACTTTCGCTAAAATCCATTCCTCTCTTGTGAACGGTCCGTGAATGTCCGTGTCCTACTCCTAAGAGTTCATAGGGTTTCCTTTTTGAGAAGTGTGTTCTCTTAATACATATATACCTTATACTGTATTAATCTATCCCTATCAAAATTTTCATGGAGAACCTTGCAAAATCTCAAGAGATTGTGCATCTTGATATGGAGGAAGACACTCAAGGACGTGATTCGATTCAAGAGCTGGTTCTAAAGAAGATACTTGCAAGAAAGGACCACAACTCCTGGATTGATGATTCCGTCAAGGATTTAACTCGTTTTCAAAATGATTCGAAGGTCGAGTTTGCAAATATCCAACTGCAAATAAACCAAATCCTAGATGGTTAGGCCAAAATCCTTGCAAATCAAAATATTCTAATACGAAATCAGAAAAATCTCATCATGGACTGTATCAAAGCTAGACAACTTGTTAGGGTTGTTGATCGAAAGGTTTGTGTTCTAACTCTCGAACATGGCGTGTCTACGGTCAAGAGAGTAAAGGAAATCACTGATACCTTCCATGATGGATTCATTGAAAGGTATGAGGTTCTCAAAGAACTTTGATGATGTCTATTAAATCTTCCTTTTGTGTTTTTAGAAGAATAACTAGGGTTTGGAATAGCCATTATTGTGAGTACACATAGCTATGTCCAACAATTTTCATCTTCATTGTTTTTAGATTTATTTATTGAAATTCTAAAGTTTTTGGAAGATGATTTTTGCAATTTTAATCTTTATGATTTTATATATTGAAAATTGTTATGGGATATGTTGGTTACGTCCGTGAACCTGTGACTGTCTCATACCTGTTCTAAAGTTATCTCTATTATGTCGATATGAAAGTATTGATAGAAGATAGAATGAACTTTTGACATTACAAAAGTTAAAGCCTTTTATGTCATGTTTTGATAAAAAGAAAGGATAAAACTTTTGTGTACAAGGATTAAGTCTATTATATGTCATTGTGCAAATAGTGATGGAAAATATAATGAATCCTTGTCTATTCCGCAGTATTTGGTCGATCTACGATCCACAATCTTTGTGCATATACTGTGTTGTTCCATAAGGTTTATTATGTTGAGCACAATCGACTGAGTTGTTCATTCTCTTATGATTAACTTAGTTGTTGCTCCGCGAGGTTCCCTATGTCGGACATGATCAACTAAATTAATCAGTTTTTTTTTGGTTATTTTAGTTGTTGCTCCGTAAGTTCGCTTATGTCGAGCATGACCAATTAAATTGATCGCTTTATGTGGTTAATTTGGTTGTGTATTTCAATTGAATTAATCATGGGTTCTCTTGTGATTAATTTGGTTGTTATTTTTCGATTGAACTAACTATGGGTTAACTTGTGGTTATTTAAATTGAATATTTTTGGATACAAATTCATGTTTTCATGTGATTTGTTTGTCCGAAATAAATCCTTCTTTTCTTGTGAAAGTAAGGTCGCCTTTGTTGTTCCTTCGGGGATGACATTTTATGGGGGAGAGTTCTTTTGAACTTGTGCTTAATTGCCATATCTTTATGGGGAGTGCGGCTGTGGAATTTTTAGGGGTTATCTTGTATCTTCATAACTCCTTGATGAATGCATTTAGCTTCGACTTTATGATTGCATCTAAATTTGTTGGTATGTTAATACACCTTTTGGTCATGATGTATCTCCGTGGAAATTTCATTAGGATCCCACTAATTTTCGTACATGTGCCAATTTTTTTGACAAAAAGGGGGAGAATTAATGTGTAGTTCACACTACAAATACATATGGTTTACGGATCATTATGTAAGGGGGAGTGGTTTTCATGTTGAGATATGTATTGACTAAGGGGGAGTGATGCACATCACCATAGTGTTATTGTCAAAGTTGTGATACGATTGAAATTTGATGCTGTGTAATAATACTATGACACTGTATAACAATGATTGAGAGCATTTTGTTTTCTCATTGTTATATCTACGGATCTTCAACAACTGTGATGCTGAACTTACAATCTTTAGGATCATGGGGTACTTGGAAGTGACGAAGATTTTGAGTCGCGTTGAAGATGCCAAGGAAATCAAGCATGTGGATAAGAAGCTTATTTTTTATCTTTTTGTAATCAAAGGGGGAGATTGTTAGAGCATTGCTCTCATTCAAACTCGCATGCGTGTCAGTCACTAAAATTGACAAAGGGGAGATTGTTAGAGCATTGATATAGCATCGCGAAGGAGTTGTTTTGTTTGTCACTAAAGTCTTGATTTTCAATCCTATTTGTAGATGTCTCAACCTTCTCTATCGAGATTGTAGATAGTGTAGTTGAGCTTAAATCTCTCTTGATTTTCTTCTCGGAATCAAGCGTTCATCTCCTACTTAGAAGACGAAGAACTACTAAGGGGAGCTTGTGGAACTTCTTTGGGAGTCGACAAAAGGTATGTGGAGACTTGAACTTATCTATCACTTGGAAAGTCTATTTCTAATATCTCCTATATTGAGACATGTTTGTTTATAATTTGAGATTAGTGATCAAAAGAAATATGTGTTGGTATTTGAATTCCCAAGCTATATAGTCTTGATTTCTATCCTATTTGTAGATGTCTCGGGTCGAGTAGGACATAGATAGTGTAGTTGAGCTTAAATCTCTCGACGTTCATCTCCCTAAAAGAAGACGAAGAACTACTAAGGGGAGCTTGTGGAACTTCTTCAAAATCAGACAAAAGGTATGTGGAGACTTGAACTTATCTATCACTTTGAAAGTCTATTTCTAATATCTCCTATATTGAGACATAAGTCGTGTTACGATATAGTTTTCTTTATACACATTTGAGATTTGTCGCGAGAGTGAATGTATTCTAAAGGATAGCTTAGCTACATATTTCTAGAAATATGTGTTGGTAAGCTTTCTAAGTGTAATTCTATTATCGAAACCAAGTTTATCTTATATCATGAGAAAATTGTTGGTAAGCTTTCCGTTTATCTTATATCATGTAACATCTTACATGGTTTGTGTGATACAATCATTTGGTGTAAGACTTGGAAGGTTTCAATAATGATTATTTCAATATCTTGAAAATTGCTTTGATGCTAATAGTGTGTGAAAACGGCTATTCACATTATAGAAGAATGTTTCAATGATTGAAATAAAGAGTTGATGATGTAACCATCTTTGGATATAAGCATGTATAGTGTGTTCGCACATTAGTGTATAAGTCCATAAACTGGAAGCCAAGAGTATGCATATGTGTGTATACGGAATTGGTGAAGGAGATAGGTTAAGTATGCGTACGTACGCATACTGGCGGAAGTTTTTGCCGAGTTTGGAAACTTTACAAACTCAAAAAACCGGTTGCTTAAGTACGCATACCTGTACGCATACTTAAGCTGGTTACTTTGTCAAATCGGTCAAGTCCATGAACTTAAACATGTAAATTATAAGGAATACAATCTTTGCAAACCGTGGCTATAATGTTCATGATTGATTCAAGTGATCAAACCGATTTGATTTCAATTGTGTTTTCTAAACAATTGAACAACTCTTAACTAGTTTCATTTGAGTCATTTGAACTAGTTATGGTTAAGATGAATAAGGTTGATATGAGAGTAATCATATGGCTAACCTTGGTTAACTATTTGTGAACCAAACTGGTGTACACGTTTAGGTACGACTACATAAACCTAAATGAGGGTACATTTAATTTGTGTGTAACAAGCTAAGTTCGATCTAACGGTTGAAACATATTAGCTTGGTTGAATCAGGTTTTTCATCTAACGGTGAATATTGAATGCTTTGTTACCAAGGTAACTTGGATTTCAAACCCTTATTGGAAAACTATATAAAGGAGAACTCTAGCAACTTGGAAACCTAATCCCCACACCTCTTGTGTGTTACTAGTTGCATAACTAGAGTCGATTCTCCTTTAACCTTAGGTTTCTTTTCGAGACCCCGTAGGTTAACGACTTGAAGACTTCATTGGGATTGTGAATCCAGAACCAACTATTATCTTTATAGTTGCGTGATCTGATCTTGTTGTTTCTATCGTGTTGAGTGCAATTGAAATAATTGGCTCGAGATTTTATATCTCCGATAGGCAAGATAGAAAAATAATCACAAACAAACTTCGTCTCATCGTTTGTGATTCCACAATAACTTGTTTCGCTAGTCATTTAAGTTTATTGTGAGGTGATTGATAATACTATGACGTTCTTCGGGAATATAAGTCCGGTTTATCAATTGGTTCCTATTCACCTTGATTTATCAAAAGACGGAACAAAAACTCTTGGGTATTTCTGTGGGAGACAGATTTATTCAATCCTATAAACTTTTCTGTGTGAGACAGATTTGTCTATCAAGTCTTCGACTTTGGGTCGTAGCAACTCTAAGTTGTGGGTGAGATCAGCTAAGGGAATCAAGTGCGTAGTATCCTTCTGGGATCAGAGACGTAAGGAGCGCAACTGTACCTTGAATCAGTGTGAGATTGATTAGGGTTCAACTACGGTCCAAACCGGGTTAATTGGTAGTAGGCTAGTGTATGTAGCGGCTTAATACAGTGTGGTGTTCAATCTGGACTAGGTCCCGGGGTTTTTCTGCATTTGCGGTTTCCTCATTAACAAAATTCTGATGTCTGTGTTATTTCTTTTCCGCATTATATTTTGTTATATAATTGAAATATCACAGGTTGTGCGTTAAGATCAATCAATTAGAATATCCAACCTTTGGTTGTTTATTTACATTGATTGACACTTGAACATTGGTCTTTGGTAACGTTCAAGTAACTCCTCTTATATTCAATCAGGCTCGCGGATTTCTATTTGATGATTGCGGATTGAATTAAGAGTTAGAGATATTAAACTCTTTGAAATATTTTAATCTAGATTGAGTCTGATTGTCTAGTTGATTCTCTAGAGAGTGTATTGGAGTAAGTCCTCTCAGATTGCCAAACGAATTGTTCGGTGTGGTTGTTAGACCCCCGCATTTTCAATGTGTAATGTACTTTTGGGAGTGGGTCTAAACAGACTACAAGAAAAAATCTACTCAAAAAGAAACCAAGATCTTATTAAGGCCGGTTCCTATGGGAGGAGGCATAAAAGTTGTTTTGCCATGCCACAAATACGTTTCTCGACTATGGATAAACTGGAAAAAACTGGCAAATCTTAGATAAAATAATATATTTGTTTTGATAAGTGGGACCTTTGTTAATACAAAATTAATTTGTGTGGGTGTGGTAGAGTATTTATAGGATTTTAATATATTTAGCGGGACCCTATCTAATAGAAGTAATATTAGAATAACAGAAAGTAGGAGAGAAGAAAATTTTAAAACATTAAAAAACTAATGATCGATCAACACTCAACCGTAATCTATCAACACTAGATCACTCGGTCAACACTAGGCCGCCCGATCTAGACTCCACCGTTCGGTATAGACTCAACCCCACCTGGCTAAGTGCAAATTTACCACTTAGCCAATTCAGTTTGCCAGTTAACCAGCTCCATAGAGGATGCAAAAATGGCAAACTTCATAGTTTGCCATGCCCATATGAACCGGCCTAAGAATGTTAAGTACTTCTTGGGATGGTGGAGTTGGTAACTAGATGAATGCCGACCCATTGCTAATGTGAGTGTCTGAATCTGTTCGACACACTTAGTTTGGCATTGTAACCTAAGCTTTTTTTATGTATACATAGAAAAAAAAATTAGTTTTAGCAGTTTTTAGGCCGACCGAGCGACGCGAGAAAGGACACTATATATAGTGACTTTGTGTCAATGTGAAGCATGACTTTTTTCCAATTTGAAGCAAAAAGAGTGGATTTGGTGTGTGTAACCAAAGCTGGTTGGTCATTTTTTCTTTCCAAAATTGTCCCTCCCTTTTAGTTAAACTATTATAACTTCTTATGTATCCTATTTTTAAGGGGTATAATTGGCAACCAAACTTTAATATAACATATCTAAAAATCTGTGCCTTAGAATTTTGCAAATTTTATCTCGTTGGAATGGTTTTAAAAAAAATCTACGCAATGAATACAAACAACACTATTAAATTTAGAGTTTTTACGAAAAATTCGGAGGTGTTTATTATTTTAGGCACAATTTTCGAAAATTAAATGTATATCCATTTTACAAACCACCACAAATGATACATAATACTTTATTAGCCATATTTTGGTTTATGCATCAACTTATTTTACGTTGCAAATAAAACGATATACTCCCTCTGTTTCAAAAAAAAAAATGATACTTTCACTTTAAAATAAGTCATTAATCTAAACGATATCCATTTTGTAAGGCTTCTCTTAAATGTAGCCCATGTTTTTGTTAACTATAGCCCACATAAAATAAGTCATTAATCTAAACGGATTAAAAAGAAAATTATAATTATTAACATAACCCATGATACTTTAGACAATTTTTTTTTATATATAGCCCAAAATAAAAATCAAATCCCTAAATCAACGTACTAATATAAAATAAAGTTAAATTTATGTAAGATTTATAGCAAAATTGATGATTTTTAAGAACACTCAATTTAATGTAATCGTGATCGAAAAGGGAATATCATCTTAGACTTTTTTTTTTAATAGTATAATAGTGCTTATGGAGTTTAGAAATAATTTTAGGAAAAAAATTAAAACCTTGGTTGATTTCATTTTGGTTTTCGATTGATATTGTCGTGGAGAATTTTTAAGGGGAGTGTATAACCCCAATCGACATTACTGTAATCATGATTTTAGGAAAAATAACATCATTTTAGAGAAAACGTGAAAGTTAGGTTTAGTTTGTTTTGGGGAAAAAGTAAAAGTTATGGTTTATAATGAACACGAAATTGGGGGATATGAATTACTTCCCCCAACCAATAGTGTCTGCTAAGGGGTGGTTTTGGGGTGCAAAAATACTAAAATATCCTCCCTTCAAAATAAAAATCAAAAAACAAAATCATATCCCCCATTTCCATCTCCACTTCTTATTAATCTCTTTCAGGGTTAGAGCTTTGAAACCCAAATATTCCCCATTCCCTTTCAAATTCTAAACTCTCCCCATTCTCTTTCAAATTCTCTTCTCCTTCTATGCCGGCTCCTCACTTTGAAAACGATTTTCTTTTTTTAATTCGGAAGTGATGAAGATCATGCTGCAAGTGATGAAGACCATGCCGGAATTGATGAAGACCATGCCGGAAACCCAAGTGCCGTGATGCTTGGTAACTAACATTCAATGTCGTAACTAAGTACCCCAAGGCATGTTCAATAGAAATCTATCAATACTTGGTAGTCAAGTGAAAAAAAAATCAACTTTCTGGATACTTTACATCATGTGCCGGCATAAAAATTAAAGCAACATACTATGCCGGAAACTGGTGCCGGCATGCTCGAGAATTAAGTAATTGTGCCGGAAGTGGACTGATTAAAACCAGAAAAAAATCAAATTGGAATATTTTTTTACATCGCCGGAAGTGATGAAGACCATGCCGGAATTGATGAAGACCATGCCGGAAACTTGTGTCGGCATGCTTGGTAACTAGCATTCAATTCCGTAACTAAATACCGGCATGCTCGATAGAAATCTATCAATGCCCGTAGTCAAGTGGAATAAATATTTAAGTTTCTGGATACTTTACATCATGTGCCGATAAAGAAATTCAAGCAACATACCATGCCGGTAGCATTGCTGATGCTCGAGAATTAACTATCTCGTGGCTTAAGTGGATCAAAACTAAAAAAATTCAAAACGGAATAGGTTTTGAATTTCGTAACAAAAGGCTACGCCCCCGACCCCCTGCACCCCGCATAGCGTTCAAAAATAACTTCGTACCTAAGCATAATTTTTGGGTTGAATACTATGCCGATTGAATCAAAATGGGGGATAAGCTCGTCTTGAGCATGGTACATGGTATGAATACCATGCCGGTAGGAATAGTTCCAGAATTGTATTCATACCACGTCCATGCCGGTACCTAGCTTTTTCAGCTACAAAAATGGTGGATTCAAAGAAAAAAAAAACAAATTTTCAACCTCTCAACAACAATTCTCTCTTCACAATCATCCTCCATTTTCCCCCAAAAAAGTTCCCTCTCAAATACTTTTTCTCTCCTTCTACTCTCACCTCACTCACCCAAAATCAAATAAAAACACACACTAATCATTTATCAAAAATCTTATGATTTACTAATGATTATTAATCACTAATCCTGATTAGTGAGGGGTATATTAGGCATTATTAAAATACTGAGATAAGGGGTGACCTTGATTTTATATTTGGATCCGGTTTTTGTCCTTTTCCTATATCCCCTAATTCCTTTTTATATCCCCTAATTTCGCTTTCTTTATAATAGGGTAATTTGTAAAAATAATGAGAGGACAATTAAAAATAAATTGAAGTGTAATTTAGTTCAGATCTAAAAATAAGTTAGGGGTTATATTTTGATTTTGAGGAAGAAGTAGGATTATTAGTAAAAAAAATTAAGACGTGTTTGGTAACTTTGATTTTTCATTTGAACTTAAATTTTTTGTGTTATACAATTAATAAAAGTGTGGGCTATATTTAAGAGAAACCAGCTATAAAATAAATACTCCCATACTCGATTTTATTTCCCTCTCCAGGGCGCCTCTCACTCTCTCTTAGATTCGTTTCTCCGTTTGTTCTCTCTTCGCAAACCAAAGTACGGAGTACAAAATAATGTTAATGTCTACAATCTTCATCTTCAACGTGATGTATTTTACAGTAATTTTGGGCCAAACCGTTCAAAGAAACCCCAAAACAACCTAAACTTTAAAATGGAAATGGCGAATTCTTTTTTGGGAATATTGATAAACTGCCCCACTCTCAATTTACGGTTTGATAAGTTGCCCCCGTTTTTTTTTTCAACTTTTCAAAACTGCCCCTACTGTTAAGTTTTCCATCTAATTTAATTTTCCATCTAAATTTTTACCTATTTACCCTTTACTTGTCATGTTTATCTTCTATTTCAATTTTTCAGGTTAGTCGAGTTCGGTTCATGGATTCAGGGTTCAGGTTAGGGGTTTAGGGTTCATAGTTCAAGGTTCAGGGTTAGGGGTTTAGGCTTCAGGGTTCATATTTCAGGGTTCATAGTACAGGGTTCATGGTTCAGGGTTAGGGGTTTATATTTCATAATTCAAGGTTCAGGGTTAGGGGTTTAGGGTTTAGGGTTCAGGGTTCATGGTTCAAGGTTCAGGTCATAGTTCAGGGGTAAATATGACTTTTTAATAGGTGAGATAACTGCCACCCTGCATTTAACCGGATGAAAAGCGTTATTTGAAAAAAAAAACGGGGCACTTTAGAAAAGTGCAAAAAAACGGGGGCACTTTATTTACCCTAATTCAAAAGTGGGTCACTTTATCAAAATTCCCTTGTTTTTTTTTTTTTTTTTTTTTTTGTCTTTTGAGAGTGTTGGTTCGAGGGACGGAGGGATATAAAAACCCCACTTGATTTCAAATTTTGACTGATTTGGGCTTAGTAGTTTTGAAATTTACATATCCGGTTGGGGCAAATATGTATGATAGGTTGGGGCAAATATGTATAATAGAATTGAAATCTGACTCATAATGGGTCTACGCCATAAAATGTGGTACAAAATAAACAAAAACACATCAGATGTATAACCTAAATATAAAAAGAACTATATAAACATCATATTTAGCTTAATTAAAATGTTTCATAATTTGATAATCACTTAAATTATATTAAAACATCAATTAAAATGCGAGAAAAAATGGGAGGCCGCTGATCTCTTGGATGCATCGATTTCTATCATATGAATTTTGTTCCCTCATGAAAAAATATCTGGCTTGGTCACGGGTTGTTTTCCAAACTGAATATCATAGGACTACACAAAACCTGTATGTAGGAGGCAGACAACTTTGTAGGACACTCCGTACTTACAGCGCGTTCGTTTCAGAATTTTCAAATCCCAGGAATTCAATTCTGGGGTAATCCTATTTCTCCGGAATTGAATTCCATTTCCACCGGTCAGAAGATGTAATGGAAAAGGAAAGTTTTAAGGGAATTGGATTCCCGCAGAATCCAATTCGGAAAGATTTGTGTCTGTTCGGTTGAGGGAATTAGGTATATTCCCCCGGAATCCAATTCCTGGAATCTCAAAAACCTGAACCGAACACGCTGTTAGTATATTTTCTCTAAATCAACATAGAAAAGGAGAATCTCTCATTTTTAACTTATCAAATCTAGTGACTGAACCTTTTCAAAAAAAAAAAAAAAAAAAAAAAGTTAGTGACTGAATTCCGTTGTGGATTTTCATAAACTGCATGAATAATTCGGGGTTACGTCATAAAAGGCACGTTTACAGTTCGGGGCTACTAACTGAAGTCACAAACTGTGTACAAATAGTTCACCCTGACCCAATTACTACTAAAGGGACTGTTTCCCACAAAACCTGAGCCATTGCTTTCTTTTCCTCTCATATCAGAAGGCAAATTATTAACCGACAAATGACAATGCAATCACATATCACATACAATAAAGAAAACATATCTTATCAGAGAAGCACTGTCAGGTAGTTTCTTTAATGAGAATATATACAGTAAAAAGAAATATAAAGGAAATCAAATCAACCTACTTTCCGACTTTTGCACAGAGCTTGAGATCCATAGAAGCTGCTTCCCATCTACTGGTGCCATACACCATCTTAATACACCTCTACGTGTCATGGACCACGCAGCCGTAGATGTAAAATGGTGGGTTTGAGAGAGCTTTCGGGGACCAATAGGGGGAAGGCACATAAGCAAGGTATTTTTTTTGGGTATAGAACCGACAGATGGAAAGCATTTTCGGAGATCCAGTTTTCCTAAGTTTTTTGTCCTGTGCAAATGTTCTTACATTGCAGCTCTTCCTTTCGGGTTTGGCCCTACTTTCTTAAGAGCTTTGTGTCAAATGAGTACTTACGGATAAGGTGAAATCCATTTTGTGGGAGTGGAGCAACAGGGAATGCAAGAAGGTGATGGTTGAGAAGATTTCGGATATGTTACTTTTGCTATTTGGTAGATTTTTTTATTTTTTTTTGATCGGTAAATAAAGCTATTTGGTAGAATTTGCTGAAGGAAAATAATAACAGACGCTTTTCTGTAAAAGGAGGTGCATCAACTTGATTATTGTTGCAATGAAGTGTACTTTTTGTATTCATAGAATTGAGCTCTTAATTCTCATATTTAAATTTAAATGGTTTCTCTGTTAAGGAGGGCAATCGCTTCTTTTAGAGATCGAGCTATCTGCTAATGCCTTCCTCTTAAGCATTAAGCACCCCCATTGGATGTGATCAACCCTTAGGACCCGCGTGATATGAATGAAGGCCTGGCAGGCCTTTTCCTTCTACTTCAGGAGCCCCTGGACGTTTGACATGACATTTAAAGCAGATATAACATCGAGAAATTAAGAAACATGTTTCTTTTTAAGCAGAGAAGAAACATGTTTGACTTGAAACCACCCAATAGCATTAAAGCAGAGGCAGAACAGAACAACCACATATAGAGACTATAATAATTGAAGAGAAGAAATACAAATCTCTAATTTGAGATATTGATTGATCCCCACTCCACTTTACCAAAAAAGAAAAGAAAGGATATTGACCCCCACTCCACTTTACGAGGTTGTGAACGTCCAGACTGTTAGAAAAGTTTTAGCAACATATGAATCTGTGCATGCTAATGAGAGAAACCTTCTTCTTTTGTTCTGGAGCACTACCTATTACGCCATTTAGCACTTTTGTTTTTATTAGCTGAACTTTCTCTATGCAAATAATTATTGGATAAAATCTTAACTTTTAATCATTCAGAAAGCATGTTTGCCATTACTCAATCTCTTTGCCAATTAACGGGAGGGAGTTGTACACATACGAATTTTCGGTCTATGATAGAATCCAACGGGGATATCAGTTTATCAGGGAGTGAGTGTAAAAAAATTAAAATACCTTGCAAAACTCATACATAAATAATTTTTTTAAATTTATTTTATATGGAATTTTGTATCTCCTCGGTAACAATTTGACACCTCCAATTAGCAGTATTGTGATAGAACTTAGAGCATCCACACCGGTGCGACTAAACCCAAAGATCAAAGACCAAAAAATTTTAGACGAATCACGCACGTTAAACCCAAAGATCAAAGACCAAAAAAAGACCAAATTTTAGTTTGGTCCATCGTGTGACGCAAACGTGGTCACTTGGCCAAATCCCGGACCGATACTAGGTGTGTCCGTTATAATGCGCTTCTGTGGGTGGCGAGTAAATTTAGGTACGGGGTATAAGTTAGTTCTTTACTGCATAAACCCACCATGGGCTGGTGTGGGCGTAAAGTTTATCCCCGCAAGCACAATGCATGAAAAAAAAAAAAAGGGGGCGAACATATAATGTCCGCACCATGGTGTGGGGATCACATATAATGTTCGCCAAATACCACACCGGGATCCACACCAAACTAATGTTCGAGATTAAATGAACAAAAAAAAAAAAAAAAAAAGGTGGGAGGGGCGAACATTTTAACCTCCGTGTGGGCGTAAACTATATCCCCGCCAAGCCATGATCCTCGAAGTTCAAATCTCATACAAAAAGCGTAAACTTTAAGTTCATTTGGGGACAATACTCGGTT
Source organism: Papaver armeniacum (assembly GCA_023531295.1). NCBI lineage: Eukaryota > Viridiplantae > Streptophyta > Magnoliopsida > Ranunculales > Papaveraceae > Papaver > Papaver armeniacum. Next base: position 28,710 of record JAJJWW010010225.1, on the reverse strand, counting down.
TTGTGGAATCAACATATGATTCGAACATTATATGAATGAAGGATATAATTACACGCTCGACTATATTTGGGTTTAGTCTTTGGTCCCCGACCAAATATAATCGCCAAACAAAGAATACTTGTTCATTTAGTCCTTTTAAATGATATGAATACTAGTGGTTTTAAATTTGTATTTGTAGTCCGTCCCATCATTTACGCCCGGTTTTAGAAAAAAATCTCAGTTAAGAAAAAAGAAATCAGACCAAAAAATGGGTATAGTCGCCCACTGCAGTTGCTCTTAGAAGGAGTACATACTACATAGTAAGTTTTAAATAATAATAAATATAAAAATAACTTTTAAACCTTAACAGGAGATTCATGTTCGATTGGTTTTATGTTGGACAGATAAAGGTCTCGGTCATCGGTTTTTCTTTTGAAAAACGTGACGCTAAAAGAATGATTAAAAACATAGTCCAATAGTAGTGCATGAAAGTGTTTTATATGGAAAATTACTACTTTACAATCACCTAGTTATTGCGCGTCTATGTTGGATGATTCTCTTTTTCTTTGGCATGGTCCAGCAGTTATATTTGTGTCTAAAGTGAAGAAATTAATTTTTTTTCGGTGTGGGCTAAATTTTTTTCCCCAACAGTTATATAAGAACCCTAATTTGGGGCATACAAGATAAGACAAAAATTGGGTGGCTAATAGTATTTTTAGGGTAGCTCTTATCCTCCTCTTTTCAAAAATGCGAAAATACCCTTATGAGATTAGTGTTAAATTAGTGTTATTCTGATTAATTAGTTGTTAATGATTTTAGTTAGTTTAGTGTTAATTTAGGATAATAATTTTCTTTTTAAAGATAGTTAGTGAGTTATTTTGGAAAAAGAAGAAGGAGAAAAGAAGAAGGAGAGGAGGGAAAAAAAAAATCTTTGTGATTATTGAGAGATGTCTGATCCAAATTCGAGTGAGGAAGGTGAATCTTCATCACGTAAACCTAACATATCAATTACGATGGAGATCCGGAGATGGCTTATTTGTTGGATTATGAAAATGATTTTACCCAAACTCAAACTCAATCTCAAACTCAACTTTTTTCTCAAGCTTAAGATGATGACTTTTTGGAGCCAAATCCCGAAGATTAGTACATGGATGAGGAACCCAATGCTAATAATACATAGGTATGGTTGTAGATGTTGTTTAATGTCCGTTTTGTAGCTTGAATTCACCAAAAGTTTTGATTTTTGTATGTAATTCGACACAACAGAGTTAGGTTCGGCAGATAATGTGTATGCCGAACCTTGATAAATAAGAACAGTTCGGTTTGTATGATTGAATTCTTTATAAGCCGAAGTGTCATAGAATTATTTTCGCACCAAATAAATTCCATGGTTCGGCTTAAAGAGGATGTGCTAATGAGCCGAACTTCAAAGATCGGCTTTCAAATAGTATTGCAAATGAGCCGAACCTAACCCCAAACGATAATGAAGTCTACTAATGGAGAACATCAACGTCCAAATTCAACTCATTCAAATCAATGATATATTATCGCCATCTTCAAGAGAATGAAAAGATGAAAAACAACGCAAAAAAAAATGAGGCCATTCCGACATCGGACGAAGAAGTTATGGCCAAAATAAAATCTAAAAACTTGAGAGTACAGAGATAAGTTCGGCTGATAACTCATCATCACGAGTTAGCCGAACCTGGAGCATACAAAGCAAGATTTTCGAAGTGTTTACAGAGATAAGTTCGGCTTAAAAGTAATCTAATCGAGTCAGCCGAACCTGACAACCACCTGGGGTAAATTTCATTTGTCAGGTTCGGTCGGGAAAGGTTGGAAAGGTATTAGCCGAACCTGACACTGTGATGGGGCAAAAATTGACTTTTATCTCAAGGAGAAACGGTTTTGGAAGGATTCTAAAGCCTAACTTTGAGAGCTCTATATAAGAAAATCCTTAAGAAGAGATCTTTCAATCTTTAACATCTCTTTACACCACATTTTATCATTCATAATATCTTCCACATCATAAAAAATACATCCAAAGGTCTAAAACGACATGCATCAATTTTGAGAAGAAAAATCAAGTTAGAGGTTCGCGATCACCACCATGTTCATCATCCCGTCCTCCCCCTCCACCACCATCTTCATCATCACCTCATACTACACCCTTATTTTCATCATTATCATCCTCTTGTTCTACAGGCAAACATCCACCCGTGTCATTTCGCCTTTTCCCTGCATGCAAGTTTTTGGTGCCACCACCTCAAGGTTTGAGAGTTCTTGAATTAGAAAGAGTCACTTCCATTGTTCTCCTTTTAAGCTTCTCTTTGAATTTTCCCGGATGGGTGCTAAAACAAATGATACACCTTAATTAATTTTTCAAACTAAATAAATATGACTCTACTAAATAATGTGATAAGTCACCTATAAGTGGACAAGTTTACAGTAAGCTATTGGCCATACACAGCGTAAAGTTCGGCAGAATCGATATTTAGCATTGTGAGCCGAACAATGTGACCAAGAGTGCTAAATGGATTACTAAATAATGGTATACAAGTTCGGCTTATTATCATACAAAATATTACAAGCCGAACACAAAGGTTCGGCGCATTCGATTTTCAAAAGAAGAAGCCGAACCGTTCTTCGCCTGAAGAAACAAATGAAGTTCGGCTGCTAAATTTAAGCCGAACACTACTCTGGAACTTCCAAAACCCAGAGGAATCATCGATTACATGTGAGAAATCAACGAAATACGAAAAACCAAGCAATGTGTTTGTGGGAAATACCTTTCTATGTGCAATTTTAAAGAATCAGACTCTATTTCTCGCTCTCCAACACCAGGATTCGGCACCGTATTTCTAGGGTATTGCTTAACACGAGGTGCCATTAATGTGTTTAATCGAGAAGTTAATCGAACAAATAAATTTTCAGAATTTTGTTTCTGTTTTTGGAGAAGAAGATGAGAAAAAAAGAGAGAGAGAAGGGTTTTTGGTTTTTGGTTTTTGATTTTAGAATTTTAATTTTAATATTTTTTTTTAAGTAACGGTTAGTGAGTTAATTAGTGGGTAGTTGGTTAATTAGTTAGATGGGTTAATTAGTAGGAGAATTTTAGGATTAGAATTTAATTAAGTGGAAGGGTAGTAATGTAATTTAAACTATGCAGGGGTATTATAGTAACTTAAGCAACATTAGGACAGCCCTTATAATTTTGCATGGGGTGCCATCATAAGCTGTATGCCCCCAAATTATGCTGTATGCCCCAAATTAAGGTTCTTATATAATAGTGTTATATTTGAGCCCAAAACAAAGATTAACTCTTTTTTTTAAGTGATGGTAATTGATGGTTTATAGAGATGGTATTAGATCTTTGTATGTGAGGGGCTGTACACGTGCCAAAGAGTTTTTGGCTCATAAATCATCTCCAATATATATATATATATTTGATTTTATAATTTGGTACGAGAATATATAGAAAATTAAAAAACCATTTTTTATTTTTTTTTTATTTTAAATAATGAAGTAAAAAGAATTGGTTAACTTGGTATGGTGGCCAAACTGCGAAACTGTATTTCTCTATAATGTCAGTCATCACTCTTACTTTGTATGATCTAATCCCTCGAGAAAGAATTCATTCAGATGATATCCAAAATGTGCCAATATTGTTGAAGATGTTCTAACTGTGTTGGTACATATATTCATAATGTTACTGGCATAAAGGCAAATAAGTTACATATGATCTGTAAACGTCGTACTTCAAAAATCTGGACGAAACGGCACTGGATCAAAAATCTCACGCGAGATAAGGGATTTTCCCGTGATTTGTATTTGAACCTTAAAAATAATGTGCCACATAGGAAGCATCCAAGTATTTAGAAAGATAATCTTCAAGCCCTTTTATTAACAAAATGATTTAAGGATAAAAGCGAAAACAATATATATCGGTAAATCAATGACATATAAATACATAAAAGATAAAAACATACTTTATTTACTCATTACATTTAAGAATTAATATTATTAAAACTCAAAACATTCCATTAAATAATCAAACTAAATAAAACTTTTGGATGGAAGCCTAGCAACAAGCTGGGCTCCAACTCCTCTTTGAATAGCAACACCTAGTCTATGAAAGATAAAACTACCAAAACCACTACTAGCATCATTACTAGCAAGACAGTTTTTCAGACGCTTGAAAAAACACAAAGTATCTTCACCAAGCTCCCCTAGAATTTATATCCTAATGCGAAAAATAAATCTTATTAAGAAATATATAATGTATAAAAATAAAAAAGTTTCTCTCTCTTATTCCTCATGAAAGAGAGAAAAACCTTAGCCTTCATCAAGCTCTTGTTCAAATCTTGTCAGACCAGATTTGGGCAAGTGTTTTTTGTTAATATTTAATCTATTGAAACATATTTTTTCGAACACGCAATTGGGGATATAGAAACTAATTGGGGGATATAGCTACATGACAAAAACGGTGTCCCAATAGCAATTCTGGGTGACCCCATATGTAATTATTTTTTTAATTCCTAATCTAGCCCTCACTAATCAGGATTATTGATTAATTATAATTAGTAAAATGTTAAGTATTTGGGGGATAAATTAGTGTGTATTTATTTTTATTTGAATTTGTGTGGGTTAGTTGAGAGTAGAAGGAGGGAAATGGTTTTTGAGTGGAATTTTTTTTTTTGAAAATGGAAGATGATTGTGATGAGAGAATTGTTGCTAAGAGGTTGAAAATTTGATTTTTTTTCTTTGAATCCACCATTGTTGCAGCTAAAAAAGCTTGGTGTCGGCATGGTATTTAACCAAAAAACCATGTCGGCATTTGCTGGAAATTTTCATAAATTGTTTGCCACTAACCCGGGGGGGTTCGGGGGGCGTAGCACCCAATTTTTTTCTTCAGGTTTTGATCTTCAAAACCTATTTTTTCTGGTTTTAATCAGTCTACTTCCCAAGACACGATTATCGATTTTCGAGCATCATGAACTACTTCCGCATGGTTTTTGCTTAAATTTCTATGCCTAACATGATGAAAAGTATCCAAAAATTGATTTTTTTTTCACTTAACTACCTAGGCATTGATAGATTTATATCGAGCATGCCAAGCATTTAGTTCCGGCATTGAATTTCATCACTTCCGGCATGATCTTCATCATTTCCGACATGTTCTTCATCACTTCCGGCGTGGTCTTCATCCTAATAACCATGCCGGAACTCACTTCCTGTGTGGTCTTCATCCTAAATTTCTATGCCGGCACATGATTAAAAGTATTCAGAAAATTGATTTTTTTTTTCACTTGACTACCGGCATTAATAGATTTATATCGAGCATGCCGGAATTTAGTTCCGGCATTGAATTTCATCAATTCCGGCATGGTATTCATCACTTCCGGTGTGACCTTCATCATTTCCGACATGTTCTTCATCACTTCCATGGTCTTCATCACTTCCGCGTGGTCTTCATCATTTCCGATGTTCTTTATCATTTCCGACATGTTCTTCATCACTTCCGGTAGAGAAGGAGAAGAGAATTTGAAAGGAAATGAGGAAAATTTAGAATTTGAAAGAGAATGGGTAACATTTGGGTTTCAAATTTTTAACCCTAAAAAGATTAATAAGAAGTGGAGATGGAAATGGGGAATATGATTTTGTTTTTTGATTTTAAGTTTTTTGATTTTTATTTTGAGGGAAGGGTGTTTTAGTATTTTCGCCCCCAAAAGTCACCCCTTAGCGCACACCATGGGTTGGGGGAAGTAATTCATATCCCCCAATTAGTTTCTATATCCCCCAATTGCGTGTTCTTTTTTTCTCTTGTCTTTGATGTTCCTTTGCTATTTAGGGTAATTTTTGTTTTCCATTTTGGGTGATTGTCTCTTCACCTTGAGTGCAATTTCTTCAAATATTAATAGATGGATCGTGAATTGCTATTCACAATTAAAGAACATCGACTATTCAACACATTATTACTTTGAATCTATACTCAATCCAAAAAATTTAGGGCATTCAGAGATCATGGGGAAAAAATGCTTCTTTCTTTTAAGAGCCCTCTTGTCAAACAAAAAGAAAACCAGGTTAAATGGTCAGAGTGGTTCCAGATAAAACCATATCTTCCGACAAAAAATGGGAAGAATTATGAGTCTTTCTATTTTCAATTTACTTGTATGGTATCTTTATTTAAATGATCCTGTATTTTAATGTTTTTGTTGATCTTCTAAGCAATCATGTACCCACTATTTTGAACTAAATAAATTAAAATACGTTGACCAGAAAAAGAATACAAATAAAAAAATATTATTTATTTTTATTTTGACAAAGAAAAAGGAAAATCATATTAAAAAATAACACTCATTGAAAATATGAGTGCTAAAAAGAAAATACAAAGATTAGCTACTACTCACAACAAGGTCCCAATTACAGACCAATGTACTCAAACACAAGCCATCAAAAATCTTAGTATTCCTAGCCCAATTAAACAAAGTACATTTAACATAAATAATAAGTTGATCAAAGCATCTTCTCTAATTCCCATAACACCTTCCACCGTTTTCATTCCAAATTGTCCACCAGATCGCAAATGGCGATAATTCCCAAATCTTCTTAATTATGTTCTTGTTTTTTCCTGAAGACCAATATTGGACTTAACCGACTCTGCAAACACCCATTTGATATCAAAACTATCTAAAATATAATGTCAAATTCTCAACGTCTCTTTGCAGTGTAGGAACAAATGGTGGTTAGTTTCAGGAGCAGTAGAAGTGTGGAACACAACAGGGAAGTACAGTTACCTTACTGGCTTCCAATAAATAATCCAAAGTTTGAGGCCCGTTATAACAAAGAGACTATGGTCTTGTTTGGTAAAATTTATGATTATCTATTTATGATTATAAATTATCATAAATTGATAAATGATTTTGATATAATCATTTTTAAAATAACTTTTTTCAAACACTTTTTTCAAATAATTGATTATATTAGAGTGATGATCTCAAAATGAAGAGGAAAGAACAATGATCTAGGATTCTTTTTTACCTGACAAGATTGGGGTATACCCAGATTAATTGGGGTATACCCAATTTTAAGTGGACATGTGACCTTACTAAGGGGAGGTCAAATTTGGTTGATGTTACAATACTACCCTTGCCCTTTATAATTCTATTACCCTAATCAGTTTTTTTTTATTTTCATTTCATCTTCCTTCTTATCTTCTTCTCTTCCATAACCACACCGGCTCCTCCCCACCACCACCACCAAAACTCGTCGATTAATTCGTTAACATCGTCGATTCGAAAACTCCGAGTAATCTTCATCAATGGAACCACCACGGCGTAAGGGAACTCGTATGAAAGGCGCCAATCGAAAACCCAATCAATACAACCTGGAATTGCAAAATTAGTTCAACAAAAAGAGAAGAAAAAAACCGTCGAAGAAGAAGAGATTGAACCCGCTCAAAACGAAGAAATGGTGCAATTAAGAAAGTAAAGGCTTACTTAAACTCACTCTAGTACTTCGATTTCATGTTTGCATGTCAAATTAGGTCAGAAAAATCGAATCTTTGAATTTGCAGTTATTTCGCCGTGATGTGTTTGTTTCACGACCCTGCCAGGATTTCATATTTAGTGTTCCGCTGGGATGCTCGTTGGTTGAATATCTTGCCGGCGGTTTAGTTTTTGTAACTGCTTTCACAGGGTCGGGATGTTATTCAACGTATAATCTTGCTGGCGATTTTTTTTTTTTAAAGTCAATCGATTATAAACTTTTAACTTGCTTTACGGGATTTCGTTTTTTAGTGTCTCCTGATGCCTTGAATTATAAAGGTCGGAATGTTATGTAAATAATACCACGCCGGCGTTATGTTAGCCGGTGTTGTTTTTATTATAGACGTTGCCGACTTTTGTAGTTGAAAACCCAGTCATAGTTGTTAAAAACCGGCATGTTATTAGAATAAAACCCTCCCGACCCTTGTTTAGCCGGCTTGCTGTTTAGATATCGACCTTTCCGACATTATTCCGTCGGAATGGTTATATATGTTGAGCCTTCCGACTTATAGTTTTTTTCTTAATTGTTCTTGTTCAGGTTGCAAAAGGCAAACAAGAAAGCTCAAAGCTCTTAGTCCTCCTTCAAGACCTCCTCGTGTTGGTGACAAACTCTTGACTTCAAGACATCGAGGGGCATACGTTGTGGCGAACGACAAAGATCCGTGTACCGAATGATGATTATCAACCACCATCGAACCCGGTGATTCGACGAGACTCCATATGAAGACCAATCAATTCCATCCGGTAGAAGAGGTGACGATGATGATGGTGATGAAAGAAATCCTAATTTCTGGAGGAGGTAACACTGATGATGATGATGGTGATCAAGACATGCCTAATGTTGGAGGAGGTAATGATGATGATGATGATGGTAATGGTAATGGAGATCAAGGTAAGGATATTCAGGATGAAATTGTTGAAGAGGCAGAGGAACAAGAAGAAGAAGAAGAAGTTGGGAACAAACCCAAGTCAAAAGTACTAGTGCAACCTGGGAAGAAGAAAAGGGTTATCACTAAACCAAACTAATTCCCACATGCCTCCTCTCAATGAAGGTTAAATTGAAACTAAACGAGCTTCCCCGGGGGAAGAAGATGGTGGACATGTTCTTTTTGGATACAAAGACTCATGGCATGTGAAATCCAAAATACTATCGTAAGTAATCTCAATCCGTCTTTGTTTTTCATTTAAGTGCGTAACTATCTTAAATTTGCGTCAAGTGTTTGTATTTCTTTTTATTTTGTGTTTTTGGTGTTTAGGATCACAAGCATGCTATCCGTCTCATGAGGCGCCAAGCTTCATGTTGAGTGACTAAGACTTGGGATCTTAAGGATGAATGTGAGGAGGTGCAATTGATTGTCAAAAACTCCGGGTTGTGGCCTGCGGTGGAGAGTTCAAATGTTGAGTATGATAGAGTTACCGTATCTGCATTCCAGTGAGAGGTTCTACGGAGAGACGGATACAATGTTATTCCCATTCGGTGAGATGGCGATAACTCCCGATGATGCTCATCAAATTCTAGGCCTCGAGGTTGAGGGAAAAGCGATCACGAGGGCTTCGATAATAACATTTCTTGGGATGATATCTTCAAATTGACCAACACTTTGTTCGGTTGGGATCAGATTAAGACGGAGCCTATGCTTGCGCTGAAGGATGGTAATCTAAGCAAGAAGTTTAATCTGAAGAAGCTGAGGGATACATTATCTGGGACCAAGAAAATCTTTGATGAGGAAGGAAGGGTGAACCCCGTGCGAATCAATGCTACCGCGTCGCCTTATTTGCTATACGTCCGGGCGGATGTATCTTCCCGACGCTTTGGAAGCTTGGTCGACGCCGATTATTTGCAACTACTGGATCCCTTAGATAAGATGCATGAGTATTCTTGGCGTATCACGCGGTGGTCGCCTTCTTGAACAATGAGTTGACAAAGGCTTCAAGGGCACTCACTGCGCAAGTTAACTAAACATATGTCTCTTCCGGTAATTGTATTGTCTAAATCATTTATATTTGCCAAATGCTTGTAATGTTTGATTCTTACTAAACTTTGTGTTTGCATAGGTTTGGATATATGAGCACTTCCCTACTTTGGTGAAAACCAACTCCCACGTCAAAGTGAATGAAAATCTTGCGATTGATAAGCCAAGAGCGCAAAGATACGCTTTAAGGGTGCTCGGGAAAAGGATATGCCGCACCGCTTATTAACGTGCGAATCGCCTTGGACAAATTGACTGCGGATGAGGTAATATTTGATCCTTACCGAGATGCTAGAAATCAAGGTTTAATCCAAATGAGAGATGATGTTGCATTATACTTGTTGTGCTCCCATGGATTTTCAATGTACGATCCACATCGGGTAATGCGACAATTGGGTTACGTCCAAGAAGAACCCCATTTCGATCTTGAGCCTTTCTTTAAAGTGTTAAGGGAGGACTGCAGCACATCCCAAAAAACTATTATCGTCGCTTACGCTCCACCCCCAACTCTAGGACATTGGAACGGAAGACTTGACCGTAAAGTCGATACGAATCTTTTAGACGAGGTGACCGAAGGTCATGAAGCTCAGGAGAGATACATGTCGTGGTACTTGGGTTGGGCTCATCCTACTGTGATTAGGGAAATGACTGGTGAACAATTGGCTCGTAAGAGGAAGATGGCATCGAATGACTCAACAACAATTCCTAACTTCCTTGTAAGTATTTTGGAGTAGCTCTTACTGTTTTAAGATTACATTATCGAATAATTATATTAATTGTTTGTTGTTTAACTTAAAATAGAAGGGGCATTTGAAGACCTTTGTGAAGTCATGTTGTGTTGCGCGAGAAAGAGGAGAGCCTTTGTCGATTGAAGAGCAAACCAAGCACATTCACTATGCTAGCAATCTTGACAATGAGGATGCCTATGAAATGTTCAAGCAAACTGATGCTGAATTAAAGAGGGAAGAAAAGGCCAGGAGGGAAGCACAAGCAAAGATGAATGCTGACAAAAAGAGTGCTCGTAGTGGTCGTGGTGGTGAAGGTAGTAGTAATGCTGGTGTTCCTAAACGGGGCCGAGGTCGTGCTCGTGGTCGTGCTCGTGGTGAATGAATCGTTTCCTAGTTTATTTCTTTATGTTGGGTTGGACAAATGTTAAGGTTAATGGTTGGACAAATGGTTTTTTAAGGTTTATGGGACATGTTTTCTTATTTTGGACAACAAGTGTTTGATTTCCAATTGTTGAATGAAAGGTTTGTTTAGCTACGTAAAGTTTCAAGACAAATAGACGGCATGTTTTTTTTAATTCACCATGCCGACAATACCAGTGCCGGCATGTTTATTTTAATTCACCATGCTGACAATACCAGGCCCTGTCAGCAGAAAATGCTTGCATACCAGGGTCGTCAAGTGAGTCAGATCATTACCAAGCCGGCGAAGATACAGCCAGAAGCGTATTATGTTTTCGAACACGCCGGCAATTTGTTACAGAAAATACCTTCTCCTGATGCCTAAAACCATCATAACGCCGGCATGATTTTAAATTTATACCCTGCAGACCATATCATCGCCAGCTAACAAATTTCAAAATACATTGCCGGCGTATTGACAGAAGAAAATGATTTACTGATGCCAAAACCATTATAACGCCGGCATGGTTTTAAATTTATACCATGCCGACCATATCATAACCGGCATACTGAGAAAAAACAATCTCGCCGGAAAATTCAAAATTCAAATTTTTGACAAGTACAATTTCATTGATTGACTTGTACTTGGGCACTATAACGGCCAAATTTGGGTACAATCCTATAAATACACTACTTCTCTCTACAAAACAACATACAAATAGTTCCACATACACTACTTCTCTCTATAAAACAACATACAAATAGTTCCAAAGCTCATTTCATCATACAATCCATCAAACTCACCCAATAGCTAAAAAACAATGACTTCATTTGATTCAAATGAAGATTTGGCAATCACCAAAGCATGGTATGCAGAAAATCGACTTAGACGTCAATCCTCCGAAAGGGAGGATTCCACAACCTTTTGGGCTAGGGTACACAACAAATTTAGCGGCGAGTTTGGTAATCCTAATGGAAGAAGTATTCAACAAGTCCATGAAAGGCACCTAGTCATCGAAAACGCGATACTTGCTTTTTTGGCTCTCCAACCTCGGATTTTTAACACTCGCCCCTTCACCTTGTCCATTGCAGAATTTGTAAGCAATTTTGTGGGTTTTTTTACGCAACCCATGTTGTTTTATCTTCCAATGAAACACCACTAACATATGTAAGTTTGTTTTTGTATTTTTGTAGCACGAAGTCGTGAAAGCGCGCTACTTGGAGGAAAAGGGGGAAGCATTCTCTTTCGATGCAAGCTATCACTTCTTGGCAGAAAGAATCCCGAAGGATAACCCGGAATACTTGGATGCCGTATTGTCTTCGGATGAGGAAGATTGATGGCTTTAGAAGTTTTTGTATAGGTTTTGTGGGTAGACCTCTATGTAAACCCTCCGTTTCAATCAATGTAGTAACAAAAATTGCATGAATAAAGTGAATTAGATCTTCCGATGTTCGTTTTTGTTTGGTATATGTAAATGTCGGCGGGGTTATAAATCCTTAACATGCCGGCTACACATACGCCGTGCCATCATAAATTACATGCATGCCGACTATATTATAGCCGGCGTTATAGAGAGATATTTATATGCCGACCGTAAGAAAGCCTCGGCATAATCATCATTCAAAGACCCTTCCGGCCACAAAAACTGGCGTTTTATTCATCCAAGGACCATGCCGGCTAAAATTGGTCGGCATTTTATTTAATCAAATACTGTGCCTATTTATATTATAGCCGGAAACTTATTCAAACCTGGACCCTGCCGACCTTTCATATTTTCAAAACAAATTTTTTTGATCGAAATCGAACTCATAAGGCAGATAAAAGCTTTAATCTACTGAATTCATAATTTCAAAATTTTAATCTAAACTCAATTAATTAACCTAATCAGAATTTTTAGTGTTAATTAAACAAGGGCATTTTAGCCATTTTGAAAATACAAGGTTAAGGGGTGGCTTGGTTTTACTTCAAAATAACCCTATTTTGTCTCATTGGGTATACCCCAATTAATGCAGGTATACCCCAATCTCGCCAAATATTATAGTCCTATGTTGTTTTTTTTGTCTCTCTCTCGATAGTTTAGAGAAAATTAGAAGAGAAAATTCAATTTGAGTTTGTTAGAAAAAATAATTGACTATAATAAATTTTCAAAACAATTTTTTTTTGTTTATGGAAATAATGAATTTTTTAAATTATGATTAAAATAATCAATTATTATAATGGTTACCAAACAAATATAGAATCCATTATAATCTGCATAATGGATTATGAGCCCATAATTCATTAAAATAATGGTTACCAAACAACCCTATACCAGAAATGGACCTTCATGGGCACTCTTTGATTCCGACTTGTTTGTGAGGGACCACATCAGGAGATGAGTAGAACTACAGACTTTGTATGAAGTGGCTTTTAGGTTAAACACGTTGTTTAAATGTTTTTTATACTAATATAATATTTTTGAACCAAGTGATGTATCATAAGAAAACAGTAATGGCTCGAGAGTTGCAAATGTGAGCGAGCATGATAACACGGTATGGCATAAGTCCACAAATCAGAACGATTATGGTGCCACCAAAATTATTGATTTACATACTTAACTCATTGGTTGAGATAATTCATTGAATACAAATCTCACAAGTAAATTTAACCCCAACCAGGCATCGCGCAAAAGCCATCATCATTTTAAACTCTAACCTCTCGACAGGTTGGCCTTGGAGCAACGCATGATACACAACTCATTTTTCTATCTGTTTGATTGGAGCCTTCCGTGCGGTTTTCAAAGAAATTATTGCCTTTTTTTTATATAGGTTTTTGAAGAAGAGTTTTCTGTTTTCTGTCTCCAGTCTCCACTCTAGCCAAACCTTGAGACCGTGTGCAACTCTGAGCCTCTGGGTTGGTCTCCGATCACAATAATGACCGAGTCATAGTACTAAAATTAAAGATGCGATGGTGTTTGAGAGGAAAACTCATTGGTCGCTTTGAAGTTTTAACCTACTAATGACTAAAACGGTTACCCAGAAAGGTCACGTTATGTATATTTCGTCACTTTGTGTGGCTGCTCTTACATACAGTACTTCGTTTATTTTGCTTGGTATTAGTGGGAAGGAAGGCCTATCCCTTTTTCATGAGGCCCACTTGGATGATGCTTATCTTTATCGGTTACGCAAGGCAGTGACAGTACGTTCATAGCTCGGGGTTTTGTTCCCTTCCGGGGTGAGCAATTATTGAAATCGCTTATGGACGCCAGCAGAACACCACTCATTCGTTGGACATGCAATGAAAGAATAAAGAAAAACACTATTTTGTCAAAGATATTCAATAGATTTTGGAATGGTCTTTTCTGTTGACAATTCTCCGGGAACGGGGTTTTCCTTCTGACCGAATTAAATTGATTGAACAAGTAATTCATTTATTCATCAAAGAGGTATTCGTCAAGGAGGCCCAATGTCCCATTATCTTTTTCCTTCTAATTATGGAGGGATTTTCCGAATTAATTTAGCAAAAAATTAACTAAGTATCCTTAGAGGGCTCAAAGTAGCAATTCAAGCTCAACTCGTAGTTAATTATTTTTCTGTTGATGAGAACTTCATATTCCTAGAGGCTAAACCATCACTTGAGCCGTCTACAAGTTCTTCCACGGTCATTTACTAGTCTGTCTTTATGCCAAGGTAATAATACTTCTCCATCTTTTAGCACATTTGTCTTCATTTTTTTTCCTTCAAAACTTGGGTATGCATGGCTAACCGTCCCAAGCCTTTTGCTTCTCAATATCATTTAATCTACATAATCTGCGCCATATGTACCCAAGATACAAATCCAGAATACTATTGAAAATGAGAGAATACCAAGTACATCACCAACTTTTTTCGTTCCGCAACCTGTATGGACAAAACCTAATACAATCACAAGTAGGTCAAAGCAAACACCCTTGAAGAAGATTGTATATAGAGTTTTTCTCTTTATCTTCCACAATCAATATGTATAGACCAAAGGGTCCGTGAACCTGATTGTGGAGAAGAGTTCTTGGACGATCTTACATCCATGATCAATCTAGTCGTATCCAAATTCCAACAAGTATGAAACTTGAAATATATCTTTCAAGATATAAATTCAACAAGAACGAGTCTTGTTTTTGATCTCAAATAATAAGGACTTAAAATATCTAGATTGATTCATGTACCACTTGTTCTTATCTATTATGAATATAAATAATATAATGCGTAAAAGGAAAAGCACAAGATACCAGAAATTTTGTTAACGAGTTGCAGAGAAACCCCGGGACCTCGTCCATCTTTGAACACCATACTGTATTAAATAGCTACAAACACTAGCCTACTATAAAACTTCGGACTGAAATGTAGTTGAGACCGAATCAACCCTCCAAGCAATTCAGTTGCAGTCGTGTTCCTTACACCCTTGAACCTCGCAAGATTTTGCGCATTTGATTCCCTCAGCTGGCATCCTTTACATCCTAAGAGTTGCTTCAACCTTAGTGAAAACTTTTAATACCTATCTACCTCTAAGAGACAAGCCTATTTGATTTTCCTTTTGATTTTTCACTTTAGGTTTGGAAATATGCTTGCAATAGACAAAGTCCAGAAAACCACACGAATCTGGAACACTTACACTCAGTTAGCTAAGAATCCTGGATTACTAACTACCTCTCACGAACAATCCAAAAAAATCAAAGAAGAGTTCAGGTATCTATTGTTAGAGCACTTCTCGGTCGAACTCGCAAGCGTTGCTATCTCAAGCTTGTTTGTCAATTTTAGTTGCCAAAACTATAAGTCTTGATTTCTAGTCTACTTATAGCTAAGTCTCGGATTAGGATAGAAAGTGTAGTTGAGCTTTAGACTTCACGACGTTCATCGATTGAAGACGAAGAACTACTAAGGAGAGCTTGTGTAACTTCACCAACAAAAGGTATGTGGATACTTAAACTCATCTATCACTCAAAAGTCTATCTACTCTATCTCCTATTTGAGACAAAAGTCGTATAACTATATAGACTTCGATTATACACATTTGATATTTCGAGCTGAGTTTAACTCGCTTACATATTTCTCGAAATATGTGTTGGTAAGCTTTCGCTTCAACCAAGTTCATCTTATATTCTTGACGAAAGTCAAAAGATGATCATATGAAAATCGCCTAGTAACATCTTACATGATTTGGTAGTATGCGTACGCGTTCGCGTACTGGCGAATCCAAACTTAGTCCGGCTACTTAGGTATGCGTACCCGTTCGCGTACTTGAGTAGGTTATGTTTTAAAATTGGTTTGTTCATGAACTAATGCATTTATATATTAAAGAATGCATTCTTTTCCAAACCGTGGCTATAATTTTCATCAATTGATTTGAGTGAATCAAACTCGATTTTGCTTCAATTGTATCCTGTATACTTCTATGAGAATATAAACAATTGAACAACTCTAGAACTAGTTTTATTTCAATACACCAAATTATGGGATTCGAAACAGAACTGAGCCGTTACTAAAACGGGTTGCAAAAGTGGGTGTTACATTTTTTTTGTAACGGCAATGGAGTCGTTACGAATTTTGGTTGTAACGGCCTTAGTAACAGCTGTGAGCCGTTACGAATTGACACGTGTGTTAGAGCATTGCTATCTCAAGCATGTTTTTCAATGTTAGTGATCAAAACTATAAGTCTTGATTTCTAGCTTATGTAGCTAAAGGTCTCGGACTAGGATAGAAAGTGTAGTTGAGCTCAAGAACTCCATGGAAATCATCATAAAAGACGAAGGACTACTCGAGGAACTGGTGGAACTTCATCGACTAAAAGGTATGTGGAGACTTGAACTTATCTGTCACTCAATAGTCTATTTACTCTACCTCCTACTCTTGAGACAAAAGTCGTTTAGACGTATAGACTTTCATTATACACATTTGCTATTTCGAGCCGAGTTTAACTCGCCTATCTATTTCTCGAAATAAGTGTTGGTAAGCTTTCGCTTTAACCGAATTCATCTTTACCTAGTGACGAAAGTCATGATATGTTTCAATCACTTTGGAAATTGCTCTGACGAAAAATGGTCCATGAATAACGGCTATATAACGTTCTATGAGAATGTTTAAATGATTGAAATGAGAGTTTAGATTACATAACCATTGGTAGGATATAAGCATTGTTGTGGAAACACATATATGTATAAGTCCTTATTCCTTGAACCAAAGTTTGCGAACTTTTTTTGATCAAGAGAAATGGAAGTGGCGCAAGCCAAGTCCGTGAACTGGCGGAAGTTCTCACCCAAGAATTTCTGCTGGAGTTTGTGTACTCCTTCACTACACCAAATTTAACATTTAGCAACAGCTTAGATCTGTTGCTGACTGGGCTTGCAACAGATTTCCGCCGTTGCTAAACACCCTGTCGCAGTTTTTCGCAACAGCTCTAGCTCTGTTGCTAATTTCGGATCAAGAACGGCAGCCGCAATGTGAAAAAATGTCATTGCGAAACAAAAATTAGAAACAGAAATCACCCGTTGCTACTCTTGTTGCTAATTTTAGAGTTATTCCTGGATATTTTTAATTAGAATAGGATATAGTTGTTCGGTTCGTTTAGCAACACATTTACTCGCCGTTGCTAATTTTTAACAACAATAAAAAAAAAGTCAAATCATCGTTGACCTAGTCAAAACTATTTCCCCAATTTATCCCGCAAAACCCCGATTCATCCAATATCCAAAGGACCGATAATTCAATATGATAGTTCTCATACTTTACATTCCCACACATCTAAAAAAAAAGATGCATGCATAAAAAAGGGAACCAAAGACATTACATCAACATGTTATGAAAGTCTCAGCATTTACATATTCCACATGTTCCATGTAGGTTCTAAACATCAAAGATCTTCTATACATAAAGGGACCCAAAGACAATAAAGCAGGGATGGGTGTGAGTTGCATTAAGAAATCAGGTGTAAAATGTATTAAAACAGAGCACAACTGAAAGAATTCAGAGGTAGAAGAATTTATGTAAATATGTTCTTATATATGTTGTTGTTTCTTATTGTGCTGGTGCACTATGTTTGTTACATACAACACTTGGATAAATCAAAAGAATCGCTTACAGTTTAGAATGGACTTTCTCTGTTGGAACAATATCAACTTGCAACAAGTGCTCAAATAGTAGAGAATTACACATACAATCATGACAATCTTCGCCACCTACATTTGGCAAAAATTAAATTCGAGTTACAACAACACAAGTTCAAGTACAAACCTCGGTTGACCCAAACTCAATAAACCCAAAATATTTACATATGGAAGTACATAGTGCATCCAGGATGAAGATATGAAAGAAAGAAAAGATTTTGAAACTATCAGTAGTGAGAAAACTAAAGAATGCCAAGTGAAGAACTTTCGATCTACTAATCTTATCAGAGTGCTTACCCACAGGTGAACCCAACCAAATTATCGTAGGGCTTGATAGGTGTAGAATACACCGTATTTAATATCTAGTATTTATGCTTTCTTTGCGAGTTTTCTTGTAAATTATGTATCTTATGTGTGCTTTTGAGTTTATTAGGTGCAATGGAGTCATTTGGGCCAAAGACCCAGTGGAACTCGCTCAAATCCAAGATTTCTGCTCATCATCTCGAAGAGGACGAAAAGACGAAGACAATGGCGAAAGAATGGAGTCATTCGGAGCTCGTATGAAGGAGTTATGAGCAAAATAAGAACTCTTAAGCAAAGGGCAGAATTGTCATTTTAGGGGCGAACACTATTTGGAGCCCAGTCCAGGTTAAGGGGTAACTCTTGGAGGAGTACTAAATACAGACCAGCCAAGGTTGAGGGGCTGCCAGCTGGGTATCCCTTATCAAGATGACAGGGTGGTGAATATCCAACCTAATCTTCTTACACCCTAAATGTCGAGAAGAAATTATCTTCTCTTCTTTCTTTCCTCCCACCCTAAAATGAGCAGTTATGGCTGCTGTTGAGCCCGAGTGATTGAGAGAAGATTGCTCATGGTCGGGAAGAATTGAATGTGGGGATCGAATCGGAGAATGGGTCTGTTATGGGTTCGATCTGGAGGAGATGTTGATGACTGTTGATTGAGTTTGAGTTCGAGAGAAGAAGTTGATGTTGCCGGAAACCAGCAAACAGCGGATGCATCTTGAATAGAAATTGGGAGAAGAGATCGAGAAATTCACAGAGAGCTTGAGAGATTAAGAAGGAAGTAAGGGTTAATCTCGGATTCGATTTTGAGATGAAGTCGACGGTTACGGGATGATTTGAAACCAAATTGAGCCGTGGTTTATCGGTGAGATTGCTTGGGATTTTGAAGTTAAGAGAGTTCAAACTACGGGGGAAGGTTGTCCCGGGTTGTTTCTCCAAAGTGGTGTTGTGAGTCTGAGAAGAATGGGCTCTGTGTTGGTGGATTATGAAGAAGATGTTGGTGGTGGATTGACGGATATGGATTGAAATGACACAAGTAATGAGCAGCTGTGGTGTTGAAGCCGTGAAGAATCGAAGAAATTGTAGTTGGCCTGAGATGTGGCTGACACAGGAGGAATCGGTGTTGGTGTGATGTTTATAGGTGAATACCGGTGCGGCCGAGGTGAATTGCGGGTGACAGAGCTTGCATACTCAGGTGGCTCGAGGTGAATGATGTGCGGACAATTGGTCTTGAGCATCTGTGAAGGCATGAATCGAGAGTGGCTCGGTGGTGATAAGCAATGAGTTACACGGAATGGTGTGCGAAGGAATGGGTCGAGTTGGTCATGATGATACTCGGTGAGATGCAAGGATGACTTTGGAGCTGGTGCCATGTTGTATACAATGGGCTCATGGAAGATTATGAGCTTATTTCGGGTGGCTCTCAACAAGAATAAGAATGAAGTGCAAACAGACTCCGGTACTGTTGTTGGAGGACTAAAGCTTAAATGAGTTAAGCCGCAGTTCAAGTGTTGCGAGTAGTGTGAAGGAAGTGAAGATGCAAATTAGATGAATGAGATGGCCAGGCAAGTGTGTAGCTGAGTTGGGATGCAGTAAAACTTGATGTTGCACTGAATTGCAGGAAGTGGGTAATGTGCATTGCAGGGGAAGACACAGTGGCTGGTGGTTGGCTAGCATTGCGCAGGTGGAAATGCAATTGAAGGCAATGAAGACTGATGGAGAGAAATTTGGTTGAGCTCGAGACTCGTGAACTCGAGATGAAGGGAATGAGCCTCGACTGGAGCCGAGAGATGAATGAGCAAGGATTGGAAATGGGTTCGGTGTTTGTCTTGAGAGATATGGGCGTGGCAAGCTAATACTAGTAGAGCAAAGTACATAATGGAGCCCGGTGGTATACTTGGGCTGCGATTGAGTCAGTGGTGCTTGGCCGGTGATTGCGCCGGGGAATGGAATGAATGTGAATGTATGTTTGCAGGGAATGCGGCTACGAGAAGGACACAGTTTGGAATGAAGTATCATGTGCGATTCGGGTGGACAATAGAGTTGAGACTTGAGGCTTGAATGAGACTGGCAATGGTTGTTGTTGGTGGTGCGGCGTCTTTGTTGCGGTGGCAAATGAGATTCAATATGCAAGCTTTAGTGATGTGTAGGAGAATAGCACGTTGTTGCCTTGAATCAATGGGTTCTGGTAAATCTGTGATGGATGCTGGAGCTTAGCTGAGATATTAGTGCAGGATATGGATGAATTGCCAATGCAGGACTGTTTGTGGTACAGGGAGGATTTGAGAAGGTGGAAGCTACAGAATCTAGGCTCTGGTGGAGATTCATGTGCTGTGCAATAAGGAGGTGAAAAGCAGAATGTGCAAAATGTTGGTCTGGTGATTGCAAGCAAGAAGCAATGGCTCAGGTGTTGGCAATGAGCTGAGGCAGGGAGAGAACCTGATGTTGAAATGGCAAAGAATGTGCGATGGTGATGCTAAGATTGGAAGTTATGCACCGATGTTGCGGGGCCATCATGGGTTGTCTTTGAGGTAGTGAAGCACCGAGTTGTGCTACAACAAGTTTGGCTGCAGTGCAACACGGCCTAGGCCTAGACCAGTCGGACACGACTCAATGCCCTGACTCAATGACCTGACTCGGTGATTGACCGAGTCCTGACCGATCCGACCCGAGATGACTCGGTCCTGACCCGTTGACCCGGTGGCCGGTTTGACTTGGCCGGTCACCTGAGAACTACTTTCCGGCGACGTTTCCGGCGGGATTCCGGCCATAATCCCAGTTTTCCGGCGGCGTTTTTGGGACATAATTTCTACACGGGTTTCTCTCCATAGTGGGCCGGGTGAATTTCCAACTAATGGACTTTGAAGACAAAACCTAGTTTTGGAAGGAGTGGAGCTATATAAAGAGAAGACTTTTTTTATCTACCACGTTTTATTATCTTCTTCTACTTTATTCTAGGGTTTAGAACCATGAAGTCTTTTCTCTTTCTTCTTGTGATGAACTCCATGAATATGAGTACCTAAGTTTATTATTGGTTATGGAATAGTTGGATTTCACATAATATGATTCTTTGATTCAATATATTAAATTTGTCTCATATTTATCGTGTGCAATTCTCTCGAAAATATTGTTTTATGATTGATTGATTGTTTTGTCAAGTTGCAAATTGGTAGAACTTCTAATCACATCTATTGCTAGTTTAGGGTTTATTATACGCAAAAGTGATATCCCTTGAATACAAGTAGCATATTATGATTATGGTTTGTAGTGATATATTCTCATGATCATATGTGAATCGTAACCTTTGTTAAATTGAATTAGTGCGCTTTCCACGTTCAATTGCTTTGATTGGCCTGATTTCATAGAACTTAACGCATCTAGGGAATTAAACTTGATTAGTGCTTTTACACGTTAGGTTGTTCCTTTAGGTAGAATTCATATTCGCATCTTTTAATGTGTTTGTTGATGACATGAGGAGATTTGCGGGATATTCTTGCGATCAAGGTATTCTAGGGTCTTTGATAAAAGTTGAGATTAAATATCAATTCTAGTTATTGTGAAAAGCATGTTAGTGAATGAAAACGAAATCCTTAACCAATATCTCTTCTATCTTATTTGTTTACTTTTGTTTATTTGCTTTTTGTTTATTTTTATTTACACAATCAAATTCTTTCGGTGTTTTATATAGGAAACCATAACAATTTGACAACCTAGACCTCTCTCGTGGGATCGATCCTTTCTTGCCCTTGCTATATTTATATTTTGAGTAGTAAGAAAGTGTAATTATATTTGTGTCGCTGGCTTACGCCGATCAAATTTTGGCCCGCTGGGAGGCAAGCGGTTGTTAATTGTTTTTGGTTTCTTATTTTTGTATTTAGTTTTTGTTTTATTTTTTTTCTTCTTATTTTCTGGGTTTTAACCTTGTTTTGAGAATCTTATTTCAGGTGCTTATTTCTATGGACGGAGCATATTGGAACAATGGATACGGTTTTCAACAACCTCAACAATATGATAACTACCAATTCCATGGGTATAATCAAAACCAATTTATTGGTTATAACCAATATTCCATGGAACCTTGTGGTTTTCCTCAACAACCTTATGGCGGGTATGTGTGTGAACAACAACAAGGATGGGAGGATTCTTATGCTCGTGAACAAAAAGTCTCTAATTTTATAGATAAAGTTTCCAACTTTTTAAAAGAGGAATTTCAAAAAGCTAAAGAGACTACAAACGAGCAACTCCAAGAACTTCGTGAAAGTATGACTATCTTGCGAAGAGACATTGATCAATACAAGGAAGATATGGATAATTCTAATGTGCATATGGTTTGTGATGAATATTTGATTGATGCTAATGTTGAAAAAGGCGAATCCTTGGGCACTTTCGTGGATAATTGTGTAGTTAACTCAACTCTTGATCGTAATAATGATCATTCACCTATTCAAAAGGATGAGTTAGAGATTAACAACACTAAATTCAGCGAGGAACAATCTTATGTTGACTATGATAGTGATGGTGATTATGATACATTGCTTGAAACAACTCATGGTGACATCTCCGAGGAGTCTTTTTGGGATCAAGATGAAGAGGAAGAGGAATATGATGACACTTGTGTAGATTACTCAAGCATTGATCTTATTAATGATCAAGAGCCTATTCAAAGGGTGGAGCTTGAGGATGATGCATTTTTGAGTGTTCTAAAAAAGTTTCTTATGATAAAATTTGGATCCGCAAAAGAGTGTGTGCCTTACAACATAAAGGAGGAATATGTTGAGAATGAGACCGTTATGACCAATATTGTGGAAGACCCAATTGAACTTGTGCATGATTGTAATGATGATGTTTATGTCGAGACTATGGTTACGGCAGAAACGGACGAAGAATGGTTGCAAGGTTTGATAGAGGACCATGATATACAAGAGGTGAATAGTTCACTTGAGTTTTTCAAGGATGAAGAGGATTCCGTGATACAAGAGATTGTGCAAGGTTTATCTAACCCTTTGCCTATTGTTTCTTCTCCTTTACCTCTTATTGGTTTGAATGTATGTGCTTCGAGAATATTGTTGAATGACTTTGTTTCTCGTTTTCCGCCATTAGAGATTCTTGATTCTCATACTATGCAGGTTATGGAACCAGAAACCGTGGAGGTACCCGACTTCTATATCCTTTATACACTTCCAAGTGTGGACAAGAATAAGTGTGGGGGAAGCTTTTATCGGTTCATAGCTTTACTTTTGCTTTATGTTACTAATATTTGTGTGAAGCTAGTGTTTGCAAAACAGGTTCTATGGACGGATCCCCAACTTTTCGGAGTTATTGGTGTATGGGGAATGAATCTTACAAGAAGCTAAGTCGGGCCGTCGACTTTAAAACAAGCGCTAAGTGGGAGGCAACCCACCGGTTTTGTATCTCTTATCCTTTTGCATTTTATTTTTGTTTCGTTTATTTATTTTTTACTGTTTTCATATCATATTTGCATCCCTATGTTTAATTTCATTGATTCCGTAATCTATCTTAGAAGAGAATTATGACGAATACCTTTTTCGTCAGAAAATTCCAGACTGCGCGTAGTTCAGTCCAGATACCATAACTGTCAGACCGTTTATCAAAACATTGTGAAATTTTGACACTATGTAGAAAACACGTAGGTGAACAACTTTTGTGAAATGGAGTTTTTCCAAATTCCTTACCAATTTGCACAGTTTTTGCGTTTTATCTGCTGTTACGTCAGAATTCAGAACTTTAAGTTTTACACATTGAGGACAATGTGAAGTTTAAGTGTGGGGAGCATTTATATGTTTGTATAGTTTGTTTTTGACACCATTAGTGGATGGAACCATTTTGAATGCAGGAGTTGAGGAACCAATTAACTAAAAGGGAAGAATATAACTCAGAAATCACAAATTAACATGATAGTTGTTACCATATCTCGGAATATCACCATATCGCATTTTATTTTTTATTTTTCCATATTTATCTATTGTTCTCTAAGTGCTTTGGTGGGTCACTGAACATCGACGTGTTATTACTGCTAGGATGAAATAGAGTGGTTGAGTTACATGAAAAAAAAAAAAAAAAAAAAAAAAAAATGAAAAAAATATATGAAAAGAAAAAAAAAAGGACCGATCAATTAGACCAAAACGGAATAAAAAGACACTTGGGAATAGCAGTATGTGTGAGACGTAGTCCCTGTCTCCGTCGCCTAAACAAGCGTGGAATGCAGGATCCAAGGCAACTATCATGTACTTGCTGACAAGAAGCATGCGCTTGGATCTAAAAGATCTAATCATGCCGTCTAAAAAAAAAAAAGAGAAATTGGATCCAGTTTGATCCAATCATATAAAAAAGAAAAAATTATTAATGTGTTGAATAAAGTCACTTTTGGTTCCCTTGTATATGCCAATTGATTTGATGTAGCATTCGGCACATGTGCTCAATCCAATAGGATTAGGTTCATCTTAGCGATGACCTTGACAGATATGGGAAACATCGAACACTTGTGAATATTCGCCAACATCTACATCTTTATCCATCTTCTTGATCTTTTCATTGTGATTGTGGTTTGTTAGTTTCCGAGTATTGTGGTTTGTTCGACTATCTAATTAGAGTTTATTTACTAATATATGAATTGAATTTGCAAGGTACCTCCTCCTGTAGTCATTTTGGATTCGTTCATTGATTTGTCACGAATAGACGGAGTTTGAAATATAGGTTTTGTAGGTATACCTCTTGTAAACCTTCACGAGACTATAACTCGTCCACTAGGGACACCTAGGGGTTTAAAGGCTTGTTATTTATGCTAAAAGTGACCGTAGCCTCGACGACACGGAGTTGTTGTATTTTATTGTTTTGTTTGATTTGCTCGAGGACTAGCAAAGTCTAAGTGTGGGGGAATTTGATAGGTGTAGAATACACCGTATTTAATATCTAGTATTTATGCTTTCTTTGCGAGTTTTCTTGTAAATTATGTATCTTATGTGTGCTTTTGAGTTTATTAGGTGCAATGGAGTCATTTGGGCCAAAGACCCAGTGGAACTCGCTCAAATCCAAGATTTCTGCTCATCATCTCGAAGAGGACGAAAAGACGAAGACAATGGCGAAAGAATGGAGTCATTCGGAGCTCGTATGAAGGAGTTATGAGCAAAATAAGAACTCTTAAGCAAAGGGCAGTTGTCATTTTAGGGGCGAACACTATTTGGAGCCCACCCGGATTAAGGGGTAACTCTTGGAGGAGTACTAAATACAGACCAGCCAAGGTTGAGGGGCTGCCAGCTGGGTATCCCTTATCAAGATGACAGGGTGGTGAATATCCAACCTAATCTTCTTACACCCTAAATGTCGAGAAGAAATTATCTTCTCTTCTTTCTTTCCTCCCACCTGAAATGAGCATTATGGTCTTTGTTGAGCCCGAGTGATTGAGAGAAGATTGCTCATGGTCGGGAAGAATTGAATGTGGGGATCGAATCGGAGAATGGGTCCATTATGGGTTCGATCTGGAGGAGATGTTGATATTGTTGATTGAGTTTGAGTTCGAGAGAAGAAGTTGATGTTGCTTGAAACCGGCAAAAATGGATGCATCTTGAATAGAAATTGGGAGAAGAGATCGAGAAATTCACGAGAGCTTGAGAGATTAAGAAGAAGTAAGGGTTAATCTCGGATTCGATTTTGAGATGAAGTCGACGGTTAAAAGATGATTTGAAACCAAATTGAGCCGGGGTTTATCGGTGAGATTGCCGGATTTTGAAGTTAAGAGAGTTCAAACTACGGGGGAAGGTTGTCTGGGTTGTTTCTCCGGTGGTGTTGTGAGTCCGAGAAGAATGGGCTCTGTGTTGGTGGATTATGAAGAATATGTTGGTGGTGGATTGACGGGATATGGATTGAAATGACACAAGTAATGAGCAGGCGTGGTGTTGAAGCCGTGAAGAACCGGAAGAAATTGTAGTTGGCTTTGAGATGTGGGTGACACAGGAGGAACTGGTGTTGGCTGTGATGTTTATAGGTGAATACCAGTGCGGTGAGGTGGTTGCGGGGTGACGAGCTTGCGGCTCGAGGGTGGCTCGAGGTGAATGATGTGCAGACAATTGGTGCTGAGCATCCGTGAAGGCATGAATCCGAGAGTGGCTCGTGGTGATAAGCAATGAGTTACACTGAAATGGTCTTTGCGAAGGAATGGGTCGAGTTGGTCAGATGATACTCGGTGAGATGCAAGGATGACTTTGGAGCCGGTGCCATGTTGTATACAATGGGCTCATGGAAGATTATGAGCTTATTTCGTGTGGCTCTCAACAAGAATAAGAATGAAGTGCAATTGAGACTCCAGTTGTTGTTGGAGGACTAGAAGCTTAAATGAGTTAAGTCACAGTTCAAGTGTTGCGAGGTAGTGTGAAGGAAGTGAAGATGCAAATTAGATGAATGAGATGGCCAGGCAAGTGTGTAGCCGAGTTGGGATGCGGTAAAACTTGATGTTGCACCGAATTGCGGGGAAGTGGGTAATGTGCATTGCGGGGAAGACACGGTGGGCGGTGGTTGGCTAGCATTGCGCAGTGGAAATGCAATTGAAGGCAATGAAGACCGATGGAGAGAAATTTGGTTGAGCTCGAGACCTTGAACTCGAGATGAAGGGAATGAGCCTCGGACTGGGAGCCAGAAGAGATGAATGAGCAAGGATTGGAAATGGGTTAAGGTGTTTGTCTTTGAGAGATATGGTCGTGGCAAGCTAATACTAGTAGAGCAAAGTACATAATGGAGCACGGTGGTATACTTGGGCTGCCGATTGAGTCCAGTGGTGCTGGCGGTGATTGCGCCGGGGAATGGAATGAATGTGAATGTATGTTTGCGGGGAATGCGGCTACAGAGAAGGACACAGCTGGGAATGAAGTATCATGTGCAGTTCAGGTGGACAATAGAGTTGAGACTTGAGGCTTGAATGAGACTGGCAATGGTTGTTGTTGGTGGTGCACTGATGCTTTATTGCAGTGGCAAATGAGATTCAATATGCAAGCTTTAGTGATGTGTAGGAGAATAGCACGTTGTTGCCTTGAATCAATGGGTTAAGTAAAATGTGATGGATCTTTGGAGCTTAGCCGAGATATTAGTGCGGGATATGGATGAATTGCCAATGCGGGATTGTTTGTGGTACGAGGAGGATTTGAGAAGGTGGAAGCTACTGAGAATCTAGGCTCGGTGGAGATTCATGTCTTTGTGCAATAAGGAGGTGAAAAGCGGAATGTGCAAAATGTTGGTCCAGTGATTGCAAGCAAGAAGCAATGGCTCGGTGTTGGCAATGAGCCGAGGGCGAGGGAGAGAACCCGATGTTGAAATGGCAAAGAATGTGCAAGGTGATGCTAAGATTGGAAGTTATGCACCGATGTTGCAGGCCATCATGGTCATGTCTTTGAGGTAGTGAAGCACCAGATTGTGCTTGCAACAAGTTTGGCTCAGGCAAACACGGCCTAGGCCTGACCGATCAGACCACGACTCAATGCCCCGACTCAATGACCTGACTCGGTGATTGACCGAGTCCCGACCGATCCGACCCGAGATGACTCGGTCCCGACCCGTTGACCCGGTGGGCCTAGGTTTGACTTGGCCTAGTCACCCGAGAACTACTTTCCTGCGACGTTTCCGGCGGATTCCTACCATAATCCCGCTTTTTCAATCGCGTTTTTGGGACATAATTTCTACACGGGTTTCTCTCCATAGTGGGCCGGAATTTCCAACTAATGGACTTTGAAGACAAAACCTAGTTTTGGAAGGAGTGGAGCTATATAAAGAGAAGACTTTTTTTATCTACCACGTTTTATTATCTTCTTCTACTTTATTCTAGGGTTTAGAACCATGAAGTCTTTTCTCTTTCTTCTTGTGATGAACTCCATGAATATGAGTACCTAAGTTTATTATTGGTTATGGAATAGTTGGATTTCACATAATATGATTCTTTGATTCAATATATTAGTTTTGTCTCATATTTATCGTGTGCAATTCTCTCGAAAATATTGTTTTATGATTGATTGATTGTTTTGTCAAGTTGCAAATTGGTAGAACTTCTAATCACATCTATTGCTAGTTTAGGGTTTATTATACGCAAAAGTGATATCCCTTGAATACAAGTAGCATATTATGATTATGGTTTGTAGTGATATATTCTCATGATCATATGTGAATCGTAACCTTTGTTAAATTGAATTAGTGCGCTTTCCACGTTCAATTGCTTTGATTGGCCCGATTTCATAGAACTTAACGCATCTAGGGAATTAAACTTGATTAGTGCTTTTACACGTTAGGTTGTTCCTTTAGGTAGAATTCATATTCGCATCTTTTAATGTGTTTGTTGATGACATGAGGAGATTTGCGGGATATTCTTGCGATCAAGGTATTCTAGGGTCTTTGATAAAAGTTGAGATTAAATATCAATTCTAGTTATTGTGAAAAGCATGTTAGTGAATGAAAACGAAATCCTTAACCAATATCTCTTCTATATTATTTGTTTACTTTTGTTTATTTGCTTTTTGTTTATTTTTATTTACACAATCGTAAAATTCTTTCGGGTGTTTTATATAGGAAACCATAACAATTTGACAACCTAGACCTCTCTGTGGGATCGATCCTTTCTTGCCCTTGCTATATTTATATTTTGAGTAGTAAGAAAGTGTAATTATATTTGTGTCGC